>VXAA01002797.1:137123-224231 GCA_013399115.1 Anseranas semipalmata | reverse complement strand
TTTTTTTTTTTTTTTTATGTCATCTTGGCAGTGGTGCCACCATAGCTTCTTGCACAATAGTGTACATATTCAGCATGCAGGAGACCACACACCTGGTGGCTTTGGGTCTAAGAAGGCACAGAGACCTCACAGGGAAGTTTCTTTAGCAGTAAAATAGATCTGTTCTTATAGACTCTGTGTGATAGTTAAAGCTGTGGCCCTGGACTGGAAAGACAGCAAAATTTATTAAGGGTAATTTATTAAGGGTAAATTTATTAAAATTTACAAAGCAAAACATGGGCATGGTAGTCTAGTGATTATACCATTCATCTGGAAGTGTGAATCATCAGCTTTGGTCCCTACTCCAAGTTATGGTTCTATAGTTCATGTAGTGCAATAATTGGTTAAAATGTAGAAGCACTGTTTTTCTTTTTAGAAACAACTATGGTTTCTCTCATTCATCCAATGAAATTTGGATGAATTTTCGTACTGCCCAGTGGGTCCACTTCTCTGGAGTGGCACACATAGCTGCATGGCAGCAACATTCTTCAAGGACAGGAGACTTGAGGGCTTAAGTCTCTATGCTAAAGAATACTGCTTGCTTCCTAGATGAGCTCTTCAATCACCTGGCTATTGCATAAAAATCA
Source organism: Anseranas semipalmata (assembly GCA_013399115.1). Lineage (NCBI taxonomy): Eukaryota > Metazoa > Chordata > Aves > Anseriformes > Anseranatidae > Anseranas > Anseranas semipalmata. The sequence goes on along the minus strand of VXAA01002797.1, from coordinate 223,605 downwards.
AATAGTATCACTCTTCACATCCTTGGCTTTTAAAAGCAAAATGTTCCATCTGTGTTTTTTTGAAAGTGTACCTGAAGACCTGTAGCAGTCTGGGTCTTGAGTCTCTTTCTGCGCTTTTTCATGTCTTTAACAGGCAGTTTTAAGCAGCTCCATCAAAAACTATCTTGTATTTTTTTGTTTGCCATATTGAGGTGTGTAATACATAAATATTGCAGATGTGCAGACTTTAGTTTACCAGCCATGCAGCTAAAAGGTAGCCAACTGCACTAGTACATTGGCCTTTCCTTGGTCTCTTTTATCTAATAGTCTTAAGTAAAGAAATTTTGTGTACTGTTGCTGTTTCGGCTATTGATTTGCTTTGGCATTTAGGCAGGCAATCATCGAGAAAGGCTCCTGTATACTCTCTAGGAAATAGAAATAGGAAGGAACCTATGAAATAGGAAATGACTGACGTAGGCTCTCTGTCCAGCCCTTCCCCTTTTTGCAGAGTGGTATTTTCATCTTCTTCGGCTTCCTCAACTTTTCTCCCTTCTCTCTAGATACCCAGCTATCTCCAAAACTAAGATATAAACAAAACACCTATCTTGAAGGATACATTGATCTAATTAACGTTAAACATTCACAGATTAAAGAAACCCTCTGAGTATAAGTTATGAACATAACATCTGAGACCTGACAACAGACCAGACAGATTAATTTCAAGTATTGTATAGACCTGTTCAGAGCATCTCTTACAGTAACATCCGGCCAGCCAAGAAAATAGAGGGCAGTCAGCATCCTTTGAAATCAAGCTTACATACAATAAGTCATGCACAAAGGAATATCGTGATAGTGTAAATCAGAGCTGATTCATTGAATTACATCAGCATTGCTCTGTTAAAAACAGTAATTATCAGCTTTTAATGATCTGGCTCATTATTTTAAAATCACAGTCTTGTATAAATCAGCTTTTTAATTGATACTTACTATATGTAGTTTGTGTGCATCAGCAACACGGAATAAACCGAAAACATAGCCATCTCTGCGATGTCTGTTGACCAAATCCAGGGCCACTCCTGCATCTGTTTCAATGGCCTCACAGTCTGTAGGTGTAATGCTTGTTTTGGTTTGGGCATTATAGCACTGCAGTAGTGTTAGGAAAAAAGCTGAAGCTAGAAGCAGCATTTTGTTTGTGGTGTTATGGTTGCTTCTGCCCATGCTCTGATAAAGCCAGTAGTCTGCTTTTGAATCAGAGTAGCCTGCAGAAGTTATAAATGAATGCTAAAAGGGCATGGTTTTATATAAATTTAAGTGTTGTGTCACAAGGCCATTACCTTGGCCCTGGATTAATGTTTGCAAACAGCAAGTAAATGATTACATAGTGATTGAGCAGATTTTGAGGAAAGTAGACCTTACAGTACTCTCTGGACCACCCATCAAAGGGATTCTGTTTGTGATTCTTTATGCAGGCGTTGTGCAATAGTGTTTTACTATGAGGCATGTTTAGCTTCCAACAACGTGCTGATGAGCCTGTAATTAAGAAGGTCTAGTTTATGTACGCAGGTATTATGCAATCTTGGTTTTCTGTTTACTCTGAAAATAGTTGAAATGAAAATATGCTGAAATATTTGTGGTCATATTGTGGCTGCATCCACATCCCTGTTTTTGCAGATCCTTAACGAGGAGAGAATCAGTGAAAGGGAAACAAGAAGGTCACTCAGATTTCGAAAAGGGATGTAGCTCAAGGTGCCCTTGCAAGCTGGTGGTCCATAGTTTCTATGTAGGTACCTGCTACTCTTCCAGATTGGGAAAATTTCGATTAGATTTCCATCAGCTTTACATCTTTTGAGAATGGTACACAGAATAGGACTGACTGGCTTAATACCAACATAATCAAGGCATGGCATAAAGCTACCTTTGCACTCAATCTGAGTAGTTTTGTGTGCTCTTTGGCTGTAGTAGCTTTCAAAAGAATTCATTAGGGAGTTGCTGATAATTTTTTAGTATTTATTAAAATAATCCAGTGCATAATAATATTCATACCTTTCACAGGATATGCAAATATCCTCTACCAAGCAGCAAGGAGAAGATATTGTCTTGTTTTATTCAAAATCTTTTATTTAGGATAGCTTAAGACATTCTTAAATGGCAGTAATGACTTTGTCAGGGAGTGGCTGAGGTTTGAATACAAAGTTCAACCTCTGAACAAGAAAATACAAAAATTCAATGTGAGTCCAAAATGACAAGGTCAGACTCAGATGAGAAACTTTCCAAATCCAGCTTGGTGTGAGAGATTGGACCAGCTTCTTATAGAAAAAAGTGCTAGCTGTATAATCGACTTGGGTTTACATGTTTGACTTCGAAGCTTTTCTTTACTTATTTTTGTGAGAAACATTAAGAATATTATGGGTAATCACCCTTAACCCTCATTAAAATAATCCTTATTCAACAAAAGCTGACTTTTATCATGTCTGTCATCTGAGAAATTACATTCATAAATGTATAGAGCCAAGCCAAAGTAGTGGCTTTCTTTTATAGTTAGTTCAGGATACACTTTACAGTTCTCTGGTAGTATATAAGCCAAATGTGGAATCTTACAGTATGGCGATGAGGGGTACTTAACATTAGTGTGAATCGGTTTAAAACAGATAAAAATAGTATGTCTCTATGCAGTGGGTAGTAAACTTCTGGAACTTGTTGCCACAGAAAGATGTGGAGGCAGACAATATCAGCAGGGTCAGAAATGGCTTGGAAAAGTTCATGGACAGCAGGTCCTTAAGAGGATACTAGGTCTAAGCAGAGAAGTAGTCTTTTAAATCCCTAGCACAATGATTCTGGATACTGGAAAAGTACAAGGGGAATGGATTGCCAAAAGGGAGCAGGCTCATACGCTTCTCCTAACCACAATCATTTTGCCACAGTGAGAGATGAATACTGGGCTGGATGAACCCCTCTTCTGATGCAGTAGGGCACTTCTTTTGTTTATGTTTTTATAATGTTTCATTATAATAATTCAGAATTTCTTCTGGAAGATTGAAAAAGGAGGTGAAATAAATGCTGTGTAAATAATCAAAGACATTTGAAATACATCTCATCAGTTAAAAATAATATTCACATCATTGCTGTGTTCCAAATCCCACCCTCATTTATTACTTACAATACTGTTTAATTTTTCAAATGGGCAGTCATATTGAAAAAAGGCATCAAATTAGGTAATTTATAACATAATTCCCTGAGTCATCTATTGTTTGCAGATTATTTGTTCTTTTTTTCTCTTCTTGTTCTGTGCTGTTCATTGTGACACTGATCATTTTCTTGACAGTGGTTATGTATTTTTTATGGATGAAATAGAAACACTATGAACAAACAGTAGAAAATGTACAATTCTTGCAAAATTAACTGCAGAAGTAAAAGTAAGGTTCTGTTCAAACTATAGAGGGTTTTGTCCTTGATTTCTTTGGGAAGTAAGAAATAGGATTAATTATAAGGTTATATTATGTAACACAATATAATATGTATCATATAATATGCATTATATAACAGTATAATGTGAAATATTATAATGTTATATATAATCACAGAATCACAGAATGGTTGAGGTTGGAAGGGACCTCTGAAGATCATCTAGTCCAACCCCCCTGCCAAGCAGGGCCACCTAGAGCACGTTGCGCAGGATGGCATCCAGGCAGGTTTTGAATATTTATATAGGCATAATATTATTTAGGTTAGTTATAAGAGGTTGACCCATATAGTAATAAAAACCCATTACCTTTTAATGCTAAACAGTGTTGAAGTCCTCTTGCCTGTTTATGCCCCACTACGCGGAGCATGACTTTGTAAGACCCCCCGTCCCGTGGGAGCTGCTGTCGGCTGAGGCTGTAGCGTTTGGCCCCTGCCTGAGCTACAGCTCCTGCTGCATCGCAGCCATGCCTGTGCTTGGCCATGGACCCTGTTGATCCAGATGCAGACTCAGACCCCCAGACTGACTTCCTGGCCAGGCCTTGGACATGCCTCATCGCCGTGGACTTGCTTGGTGACCACTGAGCTGTGTCTGACTCTGGTTACCATAACCAGACCTGAACCTGACCCTGACTTGCTTACTTAGGTTCCCAGTTTGGCTTCAGACCTGCCTCATCCCCCATGAGCTTACTTGGTGATCTGGCCTCTTCCCGTAGCCTGTCTACCATCCCGGCCTCTCCCCTGCTCGCCCCACTCAGGTACCGTGGGACAGGCCCCTGCGCTGCCAGCCTTGTCACCATGCTCGGCTCCCACCTCCCCATCCCCTGGGGCCCTCACTGTGCCCTGACCGGCTGCTGAGGATATTTTCTTCTGATGCCTTTGGGCTGTCTCAGCTCTGCCGGTGCTTTTACCCTCTGCAGTTACCTTTCCTTCATGCTCTTACTGATGGGAAGATTTTAAGAATTAAAAGCCAAAGTGTCCCATTTAAATTTCTCTTTGTGATCTATTCTTGTGCATTCTTAAAACTGAGAACTCCAAAGATGAAGACTGTAATAAGCAATTTATTTATTTAAAGATGTTACACAAACGAGAAGACCACGTTGTCACTGTGGCTGTTATTTTGTTGCAGGTAGTTGAGGTGACTGGATGCTGACTAGACTTTGGCAGGCTTTCTAGTCAGCAGAGGATGTAGGATGGAATCTATCTCCTTTGCTTCTCCTGGGCATGAGCCTGATAGAGAAAGTTCTTCAGGGAAAGGGAGAAAAACTGGTCCAGTGACTGGTTTGGTAAAGTCTGGTTTGTCTACTTGAGTCTTTTCTCCATCAGGGGCTGGCAGACTGGATGTAGATCCTACAGCCTTAGGTGGAACTGGCTTTCTATCTTTATGTTCATTTTGACTTTCTGATAGGTTTTGGAAAGAGATGTCCTCAGCTGAAGGAGGGAGCATTTTAACCCAGCCTACTGTTTTTTCTAGACGTAGGGAGAAAGGATTGGTTTCTGAAGGGGGAGCTTGTTGATGATTCTGGCTGGATTCTCCAGGTCTCTGATTAGTTTGTTGTTTTCCTTCTTCAGTGACAGGATCCTAAATAACAGGCAATAAACATCAACTATATTGAAGTTGTTACAAATTCTTTCAGGTATGAAGAAGGTTACCCTTCACATTAAGGATCTGCTGCATTTCCAGTCTTCAAAGACCAGCTGCAGAACAGAAGCTCGAAGGGTAGACAGATGGAACTACCTCTTATGGCAGCGCGTGAATCCTGGGTAAGTACACAGTTATTACCCTTTGTATTCCCTTTTTTATTTATCGCTATTTCTTTGTAGAGCATTCTGAACACAGTCTATGTGATTGACTCTACACTTACTTTTTTGCCTTTTTATCCACCTAGCAACAGTGTGCTTTATCACAAGAGAGATTTCTTCCTGATTTGGCCTTATCACTTTCTTGAAGCCCATATCTTTGTGACTAAGAAAACTTAAAAATGGCTGGGCTTTCAAGAATTTAATTTTTGCTTTGCAAAGGAGCGTTACTCTTGCAATATTAAGATTAGATTAAGAAATACCTGCGGACTGTAGGTTTCACAGGATATTGTGACAAACTGCTTGTGTTCCAAGTCGCTGTTTACTACAGAGCCTTTGCAGAAACCCGTTTGCTAGAAGAAGAAAACACAAGTATTACTTTCACATTGTAGCACTGATACTTAGCTCTTATCTTGTAAAATAGGTGATTAAGAAAGACTGAGTAGTTATAGCTTCTACATGTATTTGGAGGGATAATCAGCTTGGGCAAACTTTTATTTTGGGATTGGCAAGCTTACAAAGGAAGGCAGCATTTTGAAAAAGGCTTTATGTTTGCAAAGGAGGGTTAGGTAGCACGATAGTAAAAATAAGCTGGCTACTTAAGGTCCAGCTACAACAGCACATAAGTTCTGCTGCAGCAGAATATCCCCATGTAAGCAAGGTGTGTAATAGAACATAATGACATTTCTCAGGCAAAAATAATTTCAAACCATACTAGTGAAAGAATCCATGACAAGATGTTTCTTCTAACAACTATGTATTTACTAGGCTGTAGGTAACTTAGCTGAGATCTCAGTTAAGATGGGACTTGAATAGAATCTCTTGTCAGCATGCACATTTAGTCTTTCAGTTTCTCTTAAAATTTTTCTTCTGTAGTTCCCAAATGTTTTCCCTAGCTGACTCGACTGTAGTGTGAATATACTCTTTATACATTGCCTGTGATTCATTGTCTGTATCTGTTTATTTGGAAGAAAGCCTTAAGAATGTTATACTTTTGTAAAGCAGTGGCTACCCACCTTTTTCTGGATGGTATTTTTTTTGTGTGTGTGTCTTCCTTGTTCGTGGACTTCTAGGTAAGAATTTGGAACTTTTACTGAAATGTTTTCTCTATTCTAAAGTAGTTTGTGTACATGCAAGCCAGAGCTACAACCCATAGAAAGACTCCTGTGGGTTTTGATTCTTGTCTGCAGAGAACCAAGGGAACAGGCCAAGTATGCACTGAGGAACCATAGTATCTGAAAAATAGGTGTTTATACTCACAGCTAATTCAGATGAAAGAGGCTTGCACTTGGAGATGTCAGCAATCGAATCACTTTTGGAGCAGGATGTCTCCTGAATTACAAACTCTACAAAATACGCCGGACCAACGACCCACTGTTAGTAAGAGACCAGTGGGAATTAGCCCTTGTGCATGTGTCAAGAAGGAGAAAAAGTCCTACAGACCTTGCAAACTCCTGCTAAGTGTGGAAGGAGCAGGTTATATTTAGGGTATTGCTGTTAGTTGTATTACAGGAGAATGATTTTTGTCAGTGCTGCTTTATTACCTTATTTTTTACTTCTTACGTATGCACAAACCTAATAACTCATGGATTAGCTATAGTTGAAATAAGTTTGGTTTTCATAATTAGTTAGCATCCACATAGAACTATATATCCAAAGACTCTATTCAGTGTCTTGTGGATCATTTCAGGCTGCTTTAGTGAAGATGATCACTTTTCCCACTTCTGAAATGCAGGTACCCCTGCATTTGAAAATGGGAGCAATTACATACTGCATTTGTAGTACTATCTAACAGTTTGAGACAAAGAGTGAAATCCACCTTGCTATCTATACATAATGAATTTTAGAGAGACTGGATATTACTGTCATAAACAGTATTTAGCCAGGAGATCGTTAATTCTCTGTTAGTCTAAAATTAGTTTTAAACCATGCTTAAACTCATTTAGTGTATCACAGGTATGTGTTAGAAGAGATGACTGTGCTTTATTAAATACTTTCTAATAGGGAGTCATTAATTCATGGTGGCGGTGGAAGAAAGAGCTCACAGTGAAGCTTTGGAATGCAAATCTGTATCTTCAGCTTTGCAAAAAGCTCTTCTTTTTGCAATAGGTGGAGTCAGAGTCTTAGATCAATGCTGATCCTTATTTCCCAGGAGAATCCTCCATGGGAGTAACCTCTGTGCTATACATACATTACTTCTAAATAGTCTGTAAGACATAACAAATCATATAAAGTGTAACACGTGGATCCATACTTCTTGAGGGCTAAAGCAAGTCGTATGAGCCCCGGCTTACCTGCATTGAAGCTCTGGTGACATTAAGGACAGAGAAATAATGAGTTTGTTCACTCTCTTCATTGAACTTGCCAAGGCTTTGAACAGCAGCCTCCAAATATTTGGGCTCAGTTGGACAGTCATCAACTGGGCAGTCAGGACATACTGCCCAAATATATCTGGGTGGAACTTTTTATTCAAACAAAACAGTGTCATTAGAGAGAAGTTTTCAGAACCACAGAGCATATTGGCAGTGTAGGTCACTCCAAACACAGAGGTGCCCCCAACCCTACCCACTTGCCCTCCAGTCCCCTGGAGTAACAATATGTGGTTGGATTCATTCCACACTTTTGAATCTTTACGAATTTGCAGACCTATAAAAACGTTGTAACAGAGGCAGAGACACTGCAGAAAAAAGCTCAGCCTACTGACAGTGGGCTTGCTGTTCTTACCTGCCCTTCACAAACCCATAAAAATGCTTTTTGGACCAGAGGGTAAAAGCCCAGATAGAAGCTCTGTTGGGTTTTCCAGAGATGAAAATAGTTATTCTCTGCACCGCTTTGTGCTGCAGGACTGCACTGGTCTTATGATCACTGACCTGAGAAAATTAGGTCAGTTGGAAGCTAATGGAGACACTGTGCTGCCATAATTACAATTAAAATTTAAAGCAATGCTATATGGCAAAGTATTTTTCCAGTCCTTTTTTAAAGTGAGCATATTAAATAAAGACATACCTGGCTGTAAAATGCACTCGTAAGTATTCAGATGAGCAATTTTTCTTGACTGATTAATGTAGATAATTGCTTTACATTGACCATAAACCTAAAGCAATGTAAACATGTAGAAACAATTAATATTGCAGTTTTTGCAGTGATCATCTAGTACCTAGACAACGAGTGCTTAGTTTTCTTCTTACGGTCATGAAATTATTTTCAAGAAGAAAATTGTGTTAATAGTCAAATGGGAATGAAGCACCTTTCTCTTCTGAATAACCCCTTTAGAAATAAAAGCCCAGATCTTCCGCTGGTGTCAGCATTAATTCTGAGTTATACTGGTGCAGTGCTTGTCTGCAGGATGGCCGATGCAGGGCCACTCTTCTGGCACCTAAGAACTGCCCAAGTGTCACAGGGTGCTTTCCCCGGCCAGGCCCCTGCACTAGAAGCTGGGTCTATGTCCAGAACCCAGACAGCTTAAAGCTGGAGATCAGCCCAGAGTGGCTGGATCCAGTCACCTGTCTTCCAGCTTTCCCCCTTTCCCTATGTTCGTAGCAAGGAAGGAGAGTGATATGAAAGACCCTAAATCGATTTTGTGGCACAGTAATACCACCCTTGCACACCAAGAAACTCTGACTTTATGGCAGGAAACTCTGACTTTATGGCCTATTAATATCCATTGTGACTTTATGTTTAAAAATCAAATGTATGTCCTCTGAGTGCTTATTAAATATTGCCATATGTATAATCAAGGCCTCTAGGACATACACTTCTAGACTTCATAGAAGCCGTATCGGCCATGTGTTCTTTGCACCCTTTTCCTGCTGAAAGTGCTGTAAGTGGAAGTGAGTGAAATTCTTTTTGTTTTTCCAGTTTTTTATTTAAAAATGGTAACTGACTTAAGAAGCAGCCCAGGACAATTTAATTGTAACTTCTTCTTTTTTTTTATTTGCAACGCTTCTTTCTAGTCAACCTCCATTCTTTAAGGTTATTTTTCACTTGTTCAGAATCATTTTGCTCAGTGGTAGGAACCGTCTTATATCACTTTCTGTCTTTGCAGCTTATATTGCTGGGCTTTCTTCTTTCTCCCCTTTTCAGTACAATTTTTGCAAAGATTTTGGATAAAAGTAGAATTAAAGTAAACTAGAAATCACATGTTATATGAAAGTGAGTTTCTTTTATTCCCTTCCTGACAGTCTGTATTTAAATTCTTACAGGGTTGCTATAAAAAATAAACCATTTATTCTAAATAGTGTCTTAGCATAGCTATTTAGATATATCTGCTTATTAGCTCTGGTCAAAAAGTTTCTTTCAATTTTCATTTTATAAAATAAATCTTATTCTAAAACTGGTTAGAAAGTACAGAGGAAAACTGTGAACCTTAAAAATGGGTTTTGATTTTTTCTAACTAAGCTCTGCTGCCTACTAAAAATGCATGCACAGGGGTTTTCTTGTCTTCAGTAGTACCTGAGTAACTCTCATACCTGAGATTAAATATGAAAATAAAATCCTTACAGTTGTATGAGCAGGTCTGGCTGTGCAGTTCTTCCACAACTTTTTACTGAGTACATGGCATTCAGTATCTACTACATCCAAGATGAGATAGAAGACAGAACCAGTGATCTCCTGAGCACAAAAAAAAAAATAAGGGTCATATCCCAGTTTTGTACAGAATGAAGGAAAGACAAATCAAAGGGAGAGATGGAGAAACACAAAACACACAGGTCAGGCACATAAAAATTCTGAGAACTGAACATTCTGTGGGACAAATTCTCAATGGTGGCAAATCAGGGGAGCATCAAGCCCTGTGAGATGGGGCTTGGTCATGCATCTAACCAGCTTTAATGAAAGAACAGCCTTTTAGAGTCAGTTTATCCCTCTGATTCTCATACCAACCAGAACCCAAGAACAAGAACTAAACATGGTGATGTTTTCATAGTCAGCTGCATTTTATGATTAGATTTGAAAGGTGGGTTATTTTGCCTTCATTGAGAATTAAACTATAAGTTCTACAAGTAGTAATAAACTGCTGACATGGAACATTCCCAATAGGCATTAGAAACAGAAAGATCTTATTTCTTAGAGTAGTGTCTTCTTCAAGTATGAATGCTTTGCACTGTAAAGAGACAATGACTGTGTTAATGCAGTCAATCTAAATATTCTCTCAGATACCAGAAAGTGCTATGAGGGCACCTTGCATATACACATGGATGTCCCTGGCTCACTTAAATCTTCAGTCCAGTGACTGAGTTCTGAACCAGTACTTAAGTCCACTGAAACCTTTATTCAGTTCGCTGCAGCACAGGTGCAAAAAGCAGTTAGGGCTTAACATCTGGGCAAACGTTTTCACGGGAAGGGGACAACGAAAGATTAAAAGTACACCTCCATATATATAGCAATTACATCGTGTAGTACAGAGAGATAAAATGCTACATGGTGCAACTCCTGGTTCTGCTTGCACTGTAGATATGGGCAATTGCCATTCTAGGATACTTAGCAAGGATACAGCTCATTAGGATCATATTTTATTTTATGCAGTGGAAAGCTGGAAAGAGAGCAGCTGTGATTTATACATCTAAAGAACTTACATGTGAGTGTTAGTTGCATGTTTAGACTGAGATTCTCTCTTTGTTGAAGAAGGAGATAAATCTAAATGAGAGGAGCGTTCATTCATTCCTAGTTGATTTCACTGGTTTATGGAGACAAGAAAACACTTGATGGGGCAAGAGTCTTAGAGAAGCCTGAGGCCAGTATCTGTACCATTTTGACTTCAGTTTTGATTTCTGTTTGTCAGTCAAAAGGTCTTGAAAACATCAAAAGCTGTTCTGACAAGGAGTGAAGCTGAGGTGCAGCAGCACTGTATACAGTTGCATGGCAGTATCCCCACACCTGGCTGCACAGGTCCTTCTCTGGAAGGAACAAATTGTAATTTTCTGTTTACGTGCAGTGCACCTAAATACCATGGTGCTATATCTCCTTAATATGATAGCTAACATAGGTTAAATCAGTAAACAGAAAGTAAGACCGATCAAAAAGTAATTGCCATTTACTGAAAATGTAAGTACTTTTGAGTACTGCAGCATTCATTGCAAGCTTGTAACTTCAAATATATCCTCTATGAGAAAAAAAAAAACAAAAACATTATTAAGGCTATCCTACATGAGCCAGTAATAGCCAAGGAAAGGGGGTGTCTTTAAGGGGTCCCAAAGTTGGGGTTGGTGACTTCAGCTTTCAGGCTGGTCATTCAGGTATTCTGGAGGCAAAAGCACACACATATCACATTAAAGAAATGTTCTTATAATCAAATGTGTTTGATGTTAGATGGATTTACTCAAGTGAATCATGAAGATTGATTGAAAAGCTTGGTGATCTTGGAAATACTAAATGGAGCCAAGGTGGACCAGACTGTATTTCCTGTTTCCTGTAGCTGTCTTGTATAATACCAGCTCTAATATGCTGGTTATTATGAGGTTATTATAAAATCTACACATCTTTTTGTCTACCTGCTTCAATATGTATCATTCTCTACTGGGGAAAGGATAATTTGGGGTTTATTCAGAGCTCAGCAGATCTCTGAAGGTTTCATTATCCTTATTTTAATTTTCATAAAAAGACCGTTATGCAAGGGCCTTTTGATTTCTGCTTGGTATTGAATAAAAACTTATGTCTGTTCTGCATTGACAAAAAGATCCCTTCCTCAGTGCTGCTGATGCTAGTATTGCTGATGCCATGTGTGCTGGGAAGCCTGGGAGCCAGAAGAGATTTGGCAACAGCGCAGCGTTGCCTGTGTGGCAGGGTGTTCTGGTGCAAGGGAAAGAAATGAAGCATTTTGGCGTGATTTGTAATTTTGGTTAAGTGTCTGTCATTGAAGTTAATCATGAGTATGTTGTATGAAAGAAAGGCTATGTCCTACTTACATATAAGTTAATAGCAGATGGCTTATTAGTTTCAATTAGAGCAAAACTGAACCACAACTTGCTTAAGGGCAGATTAGAATTTGAAGTCATTTTGAAAATGGTTTTACCCTAAGTATTGGTTAAAAAAAAAAAGGGAGGAAGGACCACTGACTGGTAAAAAAAATTATTTCTTGATTTTTTTGAGGGGCATAGAAGGTTGCATAAAGTTGTTGTTAATATCCGTGATTATCCCTGACATAGCTGACTGCTTATTATGTACTCTGTTCCAGCAGCAGCAAAAATGTGACAAAGGGCTTAGATTGTCTAGTGTGTTATTACACAGTGTCTTGATACACTTTATTTATAGGATAAGCATATTAGATGCATGCACAAAACATAAGAATAAGAGTAAATTAAACTCCCAAAGAAACAAAGAGCAAACTGTGCCCTAAAGAAGTAAGTTAAGACTCTAGGGAATTAAGTGACAGACTGAATCACAAATAAGGCCCAGAATTCTCTTGGGCTGAGATAGACTTGGCAAGGTGAAGGGAGAAGCAAGGAGACGAATCAAGTGGTTTACAGCATGGCTGCACCCACCATGCTGCAGTCTCGGGTGGTCATAGGGCTGTTCTAATTATTGTCAGTAGATAATAGCCCCTGATGGGCCATCTTGGCTAGAGGCTGACATGGCAGATTGAGTTCTGGCCGCATGGCAGCCTTCCCTGTTGGTATGCCTTTGGTGCTAGGGCTGGTGAAGTGCCCAACTCCATGACTGGTGATGGGGGTTCTGGGCCAACTCACAGGTGTCCTACATGGAAAAAATTCTCAAGAGACCTGATCCAGTTGCTCTGTGGGCACCTGCTTGTCACCTGAGCAAAACAAAGGAGAGAACGTAGTGCAAAGCACAGCAAAGTGTGTATCTTCAGTTGTGAGATCGTACACTGCTGGAGGTCACGGCGTGCCTGCACGAACGATGTGCTTGTGAGAGCAGCAGGAAGTAGCGACATGTCCTCACCAGTACACATCTTTAAGCATCTGGCAGTAAGCCAGATAGTGCCTTACGTGTTTGGGCCTTGTGCGCTCATCTCGAGTTGTCCCTTGCTAGTGCCATTCAGCTTTTGTAACACAAAGCAGTAATAAACTAAGCATGCATAGGGAAAGAAAATATTTGAGGATATGAGAGTAATATCCCACATGCATTCCCTGTGTAATTTTTGCACTTGAACTGGTTCTGCAGAGTGAGTCGTCATTTAGAGCTCTGTGAAGGAATTCCCTAGTCCCAAGCTGGATGTGTTTACACCTGTTAGTCCTCACATCTTTTGTGCAAAATGTGCAGTGACTTAATAGCCTTTGCACTCCAACTGCTCAAGGCAGTGGGAGGAAGGTGTGGGAGGAAGGTGAATATGAAATTAACTCAGAGTAGTGGTGTTTCATACCAAATTTGAACTGATGCCTGGAGCTATTCCAAGGGCAGGCAGCAGAGAATCGTGCCTGAGCTTTGCTCTCTAATTGCCCACAGTGGTGATGAAACTGTTTCTAGTCATCTGTGCATAAAGTTGACATCGCCCCTGGAGTCCTGTGAACGTAAATTTACATTTGCCTTTTGAAATACTTCGTAGTTCAAGTAGGTGTTGCTAGAGAATAGTGATAGACACAGGGCTCTTCATGGGAGAAATAGATATAGAACAGGTAGGTAACTTACCTGAGGATGTTCTAGGACACTGAAAATCCGATAGAGACTGAGTATGTAGCCCTCTCTTCGGTCAGCATTGATCTGGCAAAGAGCTAGGTCTGCAGCCTCCTCTACTGCAGAGTCATCACAGGTGGGGGAGAGCAACGCAGCTGGCAGTTCTCTGGCAGGAGGAGAGGCAGCCCAGGAGCAAAGCGCCTGTATGCCAAAGAGCACTGAAATGACTAAAAACATTCTGCTTAGAAAACCAGTGCAGCAGATGAGGATAGTAGGATGCTATGGAGGAGCTGAGACCTGTGTGAAATAGCAGACTTTTGTAATGGAGCCGTGTCTCTTTATAAACTTGTGTGCCTTCTTTATTACATACTGACCATCACCTTTAAACCTACAGATACAACTGCAAACACTAAGTCAATGATTACAAGGTTTTCTGAAAGTGCTGTAGCTCCCTCTGAGATCAGAGAGCACTTTCTCCTTCTGGCTTTACATCTCCAGTTTAGATTTCATTGGGCAGATCATATAACTTTGACCTCATCACAAAGCACAAGAATATACACAAAAAGCTGCTTTCTTAAGAAACCAGTATTGCTTAAATAAACCTACACGCAGGACAGCTGTGGCTCCAGCTCTGTTCTGTCACTGATCCAGTTTTTCTCCCAAGTAAGACAATGACAAAGGTCTTGCTGATTTGAATGGAAGCAGGATAAGGGCCATGGAACTGACTGATTTTACACCTTGCATTAGTATTTGTTAAATTCAGATTGTAAACAAATATACCAACTCTCTAAGTTACATGCCGTCAGCTTGGAGCTTTGTTGGGATGGAAAGTTCAGTTTGGATTCATTCTCTGAGTATTTCTACTCAGTAGGATAACTGCAGATTATTGATAGCCCTTAGCCCAGGCCAAGCGAGCAAAATGCAATCCATGGCCAGACAAGATGCCTGTAGACAAGTGGCATTAAATACTCTTAGATAACATGATAGCAAGGCAATATAAAGACATAAAAGTTTCATTCTGGTGTCTGCAATTAAGCAGAAATTTCTGTTGTCTTCATTTGGGACCTAACAATCACTGTAATTGAATATAGTAGCATAGATGTGGTATGTCGAAATTTGTTGTTGCCCCAGAGGCTTCACTTCTGTTGGTGGGATTTTATAAAATGAGCTGCTGTGAGAGGCTGGAGGAAACAGACAGTAAGTGAACCAGGGTTATCAAGACCATATTAGGCCATTGAACACTCCATTACAGAATTTGTTCCCTCACAATGTCTTGACTCCAGCCCACTCATCTTTTGTTGCCTGAAACTCTCAATTTGTTGACATCTGCCAGGTCTTTGATTCCCCACTCTGATTTCCCTGAACATTTCCTATTTCATCTCATCTTCTCCTACCATCTGAACTTCATTCATTTGCTTTTATGTAACCAGTGCCTTCCTTCTTATGCCATTTCTTCCTCTTTTTTGTCTGTAAATTATTCTTTTTGTACCTTGAATCAAGAAAATGTACATCCAGTTGTTTGTGGGTTCACATCACTCTGCATAGCTCTGCCAGATTTTGTCCAGAGACTTCTCTGTGAGCTGTAGCTACTTATCCCATAGCTGCATCTTGGCTGGATGATTTAGGACCTTAGTTTTCTAGCTGAAGGAGAAGAGTCCTACCTACTTAATATTTAGCTCCCTGGCTTCTCTCCTCTAACCACTGCCACAGCCTACTCCAGTTTAAATTGTAGGAAGCCACAGGAGAATCATAAGCCTGTGGCTAGAGGCCTGAGGAGCAAAGAAAATTGGTCAGCAATGTCACCATTTTAATTATTTTAGCACTACTCAGTGCTCTGCTTTCATTCCTTTTCAGCACCATTAAATAATACAGTCCTGATGTGAGGACTGTGACTCGGGGGGAAGCCAGTCACTGACTTAGCAGCTGCCTCTGTTGTATCACACAGCACACGCTCAGCTGTGCAGGTTTATTAGTTCCTTTGACTTCTCCCCTCACTGCTGAATTTGGAGGTTGATTTGCCAGCTAAGAGACTGCGCTGTGGTCACTATTGATTCTCAAGTGATTTGCTGAGTACAGATGAAAAAGGGTCATGGAAAATTCTGTCTGGAGAGAATTTAGTTTGAAATGACAGTGGTGTGCCTTGTGGCTGACCCGCCAGGAACTCCATGCTTGAGAGGGGTGGGAATAGCTGTACAAATCTCACCTGTTATCCTGAAGATCTGGAGAAATGACAACTGCCATTATTTGGGGAGTATCCCAGTAAAAGTCAGTGGTGTTCTACTGAGAGACAGTCCTGCAGTATTTCACCTTGAAAGATTATCAGAAGCTGGATAACCATTTCCCTGGTCCTCATTTTCGGTCATGGAAGGCTCTGTGGTCACAGCTCAATCGGATGACACCATGAACCTTTAGATTTGAGGGTTGCACCCATATTGAGTGAGGAAGGAAGAGTGCTAGCAAAGGGCAAAATCGTCTCTATTTAACACTATTGTAAATATATATATTTTTTAGTTAATATATTGTTGGTGGTGTAAAGAATCTCAGGTCTTTAGCCCGGCAGTGCTCGAAGTATGTTCCTCTGTGAGACAGCAAAAGCTGTCCCAGGGAATGTCTGTAGAAAGCTGAGTGGGATTTTACATACAGCCAGGAAGACCTGCAACAGCACTGGGGCTGAAACTCTTCTAAGAAGGCTTTGGTTGGTGGCAGAGATAGAAAACTCAGCTGGCAGGACCAAAGGGACACATGGCTGCTAGGCTGAGCCACCACAAGTGTCACCAGTTGCTTTTCAAACAGAGTGAGGGCTAATGTACGGATTGTATCCTGAAGGGAAGGAAGGGATACAAGAGAGGAATGTTGAGAAACACTGCTGTAGCCATAGTACAGGAACAGCAGAAGCAGCAATGCAGACGCGCTGACATTGTTCCTTGTGCCTGGGAATGCTTCCCCCGCGGCTACAGCATAATAACTCATTTTCTTTATCCTTACAGTACATGGCATTTCTATGGAGATGGGTGCCAGTTAGTACTGGCTGTGTCGGTGCTTCTTATAATGAGGAATTGTTATATCCCTGACTCTGTTCTTTGTACTCTTCCTCCCACTGGAAAGGAAAAAAATTCTCTGTTCAAGTAGCTGACCTCGAAACATGGACACAGCTGGGAAATCTGAGCATGTCCAGGCCAAGCAGCATATGAAGTACATATGCTTTAGCAAAACAGGGTTTGAAAAAGCTGAAAAGCATTGTCAGTCAGTGAAGCAGACCTGACAAAACTATTCATACTGCATTTCAGGAAAGGAGGCATTTGAATTTTATTTATTGCCATTTAATAGTGCTCATTGCCCAGAGAATCTATTACTAAATGCCGAATCTGTTACTAAGGTCCAGGTGCATGAATACAGGGCCATACTCGGGGTAGACAAAGTGACTGCTTCAAAACAGTTACGGAAAATGTGTCCTTAAGAGGGCAAGTGTTAGGGGAAAGATGAGATGCAGTTACTAGCTGGAATCACAAGAGAGTACAGAGCAGTTCTACTGTTTTTTATTTTAGGAAAAACATGAGTAGTTAGGCCAGGTGTAAGTGAACATCTGTGAAGTGGGGAGGCTGCAGGTGCTCTGCTACATATCCTTGCTTTGTGTGGTTGGAAAAAGCAAAAAGAAAATGCAGCATTTCTTGAGTTCAGAGATCCCCATGGGCAGGGATCCCTTTTATAAACTTGCTGTTTCTGCCAACAGATAAAGAATTTTCTACGTCTGGAGAACACTGTCTGGTATAACCTAGTGCCAACTCCATTTTATATAAGACAATTTGTACAGTTTGGTTAAGGTGATTCCTAGTTTTAAAAATCCAAAAGCTAGGAAAATTGTTTGTTCCAGGGAAGTTAGAAACCCAGTCTTGTGTATCTGAAGTCACAGTAATGCAGATCTGAAGTTATAGTAATGCAGATCAAAATAGTAGCCATTTCATTGAATCCTGTACTGTCTGATGCAGCGGGAATGGGAAGGCCACCCACCTTACCACTTCAGAAATTGTATACAGCTCAGTACTGGCACTTTTTAAATAAATGGTTGTGTGCTGAACATACAGGAGTCACCGCTTTACAAAGAAGCAAAAAATCCCTGAGCAACTGCCTGGCAAGTAACTTGTGGAATTGCCTGCAACACAGTTCCTGCAAGAACTCCGTATATTCCTGAAACGTGAGAGCTGCTGCCTTAGAGGGGAGAGCTTGCTGGCAGTATGCCGCCATCACGTTATACTCTGGTCACAGCGTCTGGGCTGATTTTCCCCTTTTTCCCCTCCACACACCCAGTTGAGCATGAGTGCATAAAGCTTTTCTTTCCCCGTCGACACAGCAGAGCAGAAGCTTTCTGTATGACAACCTGTTGCACTGTCACCGAGAGCAAATGTTAGTTGTGTTGCTTACTGAATACTGGAAGGTTGTAACTAAGAGAATAGGCTAGGTTATTTGAAACAGTTCAAAAATGACATGTGTTCTTCAGATTTTGCTGCCTGCATGGTAATTATCTTGTTGTAAGTGCTGTTCCTGGTTAAAGATTCATGACTGTCTTTGAGACTGCTCCCCCGGGCCTGCAGAATTCCAGTCTGGCTGGCAGTAAAGATCCTTCTGGCCCCTGTGTCTTTTTACTTCTCTACCTTGAATAGATTTTGGCTGTAACACATGAGAAATACAGGGAAGATCTGACTGCTAGGACAATGGTAAATTGCCGTCACTGTCTGGGTCCTATTGCATGAGATGCGTGTCTGTGGTATATTTTTATTCCCTTGAACTGGTATTCCCTCATATGCACACAAGGCGTACAGTACCCCATGAGCACATTGTGCCTGTGTATCTGCTGGAAGACAGAGGAGACACGTGCTTGGTTGGAAGTATTGATGCTTTCAGCCTGTGCAGCAATGAATGTGTCCTGATTCTTCGTTCTTTTCATAGGCATCGATGCTCTTATTATTCTTTATGTCGTATCCAAAATTATTGAGGTTTTTCTGGTGGGTACTAGAAGTAGGTACATGGTACATGCTACGAAACACTACAGGTGGAAGGGAAAAATACATTTTTTCCTGCCACTTCTTTAGTGCTATTGGTATGTGATCAAAAGAAAGGACTGACCTGATTTTCTGCAGTGCTCAGCACCCACACATCCCAGGGAGGCTGATGAGAAATGCAGGAGCTTACTGTTTTTGAAATCAAGCCCAGAATATGACTTATAATGCCATGAAGGAGATACTTGACAACTAATGAAAAAATATACAGGGAGAAGGTACCAAAGCATTTCTGTTGAACATTTTATTGCGAAGTAATCTTTCAGTTGGTGTTTCTATCACAAAGCTACAACTGTTGTATAGCTCTTTCAACAGTTTCATTGAAACAATTTTTGCTGTATTTTAACTAGGGCTTCCCTGTATGTAGGTAAGACAACAGCTATATGTTGCAATCCCCTATATTTTGAAGCAGGCTTTTGCAAGATCCTGGCCTCAGCTCTGTTCTCTGGAGGGTGAAACTCAGCTGGGCTCAGAGTCAAGCGTTCTCAGCTATTTGCACTTGATGTTGTGCTCTGTGTGTTGATGCTGCTGCTGCACACTGATCCTTCAGTTAGCTGTCTTGCCATGTCTGTAGCACAGCCTATATCTTGAAATAGCGAATCTTACCAGGGCATGGAGGAGGAGGAGGCACAAAGCCAACTGGGCGAGGTACTTTATCATGCTGAGCAACCTCTGCAGCTGCTCTCTTTGCTACAGATTTTGCTGATAGCACGGAAGAAGGAAATTCTGAAGAGCTGGATTCAGATGCAAAAGGGTTATTGTGGGAAAGTCTGAGATTATGGTTAGTGAAGCCTTGTCCAGCAGTGGGTACCAGTCCTGCTGATGTGTCTTGACCTGGTTGAGAGTAGGTAACTCCAGGCTGGAAAAGAAAAACAGTTTGTGTGTGTGTTACAGTTACTGTATGTACAGGAACTGTGTCAGTTACTTGGGGTTTATAATATACAGGTCATTGATACCTTACTAGGTACCCTTCTCCTAACTAGACACTGACTCCCAACCCAGGTACAAAATGTTTCTGACCATCAGGAAAGTTTGGATTTGGATTTGAACATACACACAGGAGCCCAGAAATACATCTTTAATATCCAGTGGATCGTTAGCACCAAATTCTGTGCTGTGTGAACTTACAGTGCAACCTATGCAGCTGGTGAAACATTCAAACCTAGCTGCTCCCCTAGTCCATATTCTTTCTTTCGTATACCTTCTAGACAGTTAATTACTATTGTGTTTCCAAGAGCTCTGGTCCATAGGAAGTACTCAATGACCAGCCAGCCCTTCTCAAACCAATTGGAGGCCATAATACCTGGAGAGCGCTCCAGTCCTGTGCACACAGGTTTCCCTACTCTTGCTGTAGCAATGCAGCTCAGGGGCCCTGAATTCAGTCAGGTCTAAGGATTACTAGTAGCAAAGCCCCCAGCTGATTTGATCTACCTCAGTGGCTCTTTTAGGTTTTATGCCTAGCTGCCCCTTCCCCCTAGTGGAGCAGAATTTGGTTCCCTTTGCCCTACTAGACACGTGAAGCTCCCACATGGTTAGGAAAACAAACCATGTCAAGCATGAGTGACAGAGATGACACAATTCCTGGCACAGAAATCCATAGGACAACCAGGAGCCACCTTATCTTGTTTTTTTAGGATACAAAGTTAAACTCTCAAGTTATCACAGATAACTAAATGCAGTCTACAGTGAAAGATAAACTCGGCAATTGCTTCAAACAGGACTAGTGGGCTAGAATGCTCTGGAAAGGCAGGGAGTATCCAGAGGGTCTGTACCTGATGTCCGTACAGCTGGCAGTCTACTTGGAGGTTCTGTGAGGGACGCATTACCGCTGTTGCTGTGCAGAAACCAAAATTCTGGAAAAGCATAATATAGTCAAAGAAAATAGTGAGAAAATAGAGGAGACCTGTGTTACAGTTTTTCATTTCACTACTTTTAGAAATAGCTACATCTCATGCTTTATCTGAGCAGTAAAGTGCTTGCCTTTTAGCACGTTGGACCCGAAAGCCCAACTGTTTAAATGCGTAACCACCAAATAAGGGAAACTCCTGTATTATTCTAGAGTAAGACTGTGTGTCTGGATATGAGGGAGAGAAGGAATATATAGGAATCTAGGTAAAACGTTCCCTCCCATTAAATCTGCCTAGGACACTTTTGTTTAATCAGAAATGAAAGAAGAATTTTAGCGTGATGAAGTGTACAGTATAGTTCTCAAGAACCTATGCACAAGAAACAAAGCACACCGACAGCACTTTAATTGTAGGAAGATAAAACAGTCTGCTCTTCTGTTTTGTGTTTTTGTACTGCCCAGTACAAAGGAGCTTGATTTTCTCAGGTGCACTTATTAAGAAAAATAAATGATAATATATATTCTGTTTATTAAAAATATTCTGTGTTAAGGACATTTTCGCCCTCAACGCTTTTTGAAATATATTCAAATGCATTAGGATTCGACCCAGATACATCAGAGAGAAGAGAAAGGTGTGATGGAGCTTTAGAAAGTAGGTACTGAAAAGCATATCATAGTGGTATACACCTCTTGCACTTTCATTCTCACAAAGGTCTATTCCTGTACAAGTGCAAGTGCATCGCAGCATGCCTTTTTTCTGCCTCAGAGCTGGCTGGCTCAGGACGGATGTGCTGGCATACTTACAGACTGATCCTCAGGAAGCAGTTGACAAGCCTCCAGATTAACTTTAGCCTCTTCTGCTGTGCAGTTTGTGGCAGCCACAGCAAACTCAACAGAGACCACATGCACTGGGTGGTTCTGATAAAACAAGAAAAATGTTTAACTGACTTTGCAGTGTTTGCAACTGCAGAGCTGCTGAGAAAAGATAAAAGGCTAACGTTGTGGCTTCTAGCTCCACATCTCCCACAGAAGTCAAAGGGAATCCTGTGGCTAAGATGACACAAAACGCTTGGGAAATCAAGAGCAATTCAGTAGGGCAATTTAAAGCAAGTTCACATCTGTTTGCAAACATAACTTGTTACCACTGCTCAAGTGCCACAGAAGAAATATTCTATTTACCTGGAAGGGTAGGCTTAGTTCTAGCAATTACCTGTATTCTGGCTCTTCCGATCTCAAGGAGCCTGAGGTAGGCATCGTGAGTTTTGCTGTTGTGGTCATTGAGTGCAGTTGTTACAGTTGCTAATACCTCAGTGTTATTTAGACTTGCCAGGAGCGGACAGTCAGGGCAGAGCTGGTGAACATCTTCACTCGAGTCTGCAATAGGAACAGATTATGTTTCGATCTGATCATAGGTTGCTTTGAAAGGCGTTATAGACCTATTCAGTGACGCAAAACACTGTGTTTCACCGTGCAAGGATTTTTTGCAGTACAAACTATAGATGGCAGTATTTCACACAACTTTCGCTGTGCAAGTCCTGAAGTCTTCACGCAAGCCAAAGTACTGTGGACTTCAATAGCATATTTCGAATGCTCTTACTCAGGTTTTAATCAGTTCTCTTTCTGGCAAACCATCCACGACACCAATGAAAAGATGTCTCAGCTCACACAAGAAATGGTGAAAAAATGAAGATGTTTTTATTTATTGGAATTGTGTTTGCACGAGTGTGTTTCATTCACTCACCAGTTTTAAAAGCATAAATCGCATACAGAGCAAAGAGATCTCATAGAGAGCATGCAGAACAGAGATGCTGCTTTCCCCTGGCAATACTGAAAATGCTGGGTTTAGTAAGTAAGCTGCACCTGGCAAAGGGGTTCTGAAGATCAACAGACTCTAGCAAATTCAGACCAACAAGGAAGCAAATTCTTGAGGAAAAGCCTTAGTGCCAGCCATCTCTAGGTCAAATCTGGGAAGTGCTCCCGAGGTAGTCTTATCATATCTTAACAGTTATAGTAAAGAGGAGCAAAGAGAGAGGGCCAGGTTTGTAGGTGAATGAAATCATAAAAGGGAAAAAAATGACTTCCAAAACAGCTGGGTTTAGAAAACCCATCAATTGTCATCTTTTGTGCCATATTTATACACAGTACTTGCCAGTGTTTGAGAATCAAAAGGGCTAGTGAACTGTAACCACTGCTATAGTAATGCTCCAGCCTCTAGATTCAAATGCAAAGAACAAAATCTTTACCTGCATGTGAGTGGCATTTACTAGCAAGTACAGATAGCTTTCCATCCAAGTTCTGCAGTTTAACATCACAGTCACCCTCAACTGCCTAGAGAGAGACAAAAATCAAAGGGTTATGTTGTACAGATAAGTAGGAATTTCTGAAAAGGACAACTATTACTAAATTCAAAAGAACAGATCCTGGCTGAGTATTCCTGCAAAATCAGCCTGATTGCAGGTAGGCTTGTCCTGGTGTCTGTGATTTTGTAAAAGGCAGACCTGGGTAGCAAAATTCAGATCCAAATCTAGCTCTCAAAAGTATCAGAAGTGCCACAGTATCTAGATTATAGACATTTAGTTCAGGTTCCTGTCTCATAAAGAGCAAAGAATCTGAATCCTGCTGAATTAAGACCTTCTGCAGAGCTGTTTGATAACATTCTCACTGTAATCTCGGCTGGTCAGTGGCCATGGTAACAGCAGAATGTGCTGCCTTGTGTGAGCTGGCTTGCATGCAACATCCAACGGGGAGGAGAAGTCAAAGGCAAAGCTGGGAAGAGGTTAGAGTTACCTCCTCCAGTATGGAAAATGGGATCCAAGCCCTGGTGAATACAGGGGTGGATTTAGTCGTGAGCTCTGTGAATTGGGCCCCATTCAAGAAACAGCAGGCATAAATTGTCAATTGCTCACTCTGCTTTCCGCTTAGGAAGCAAAGCTGCCTGTACTCAGACAGCACTTCCAATGCTTTGGTTAGGGAAAGCTTTTCACAGTTGGATCACACTTGCATAAGAACAAAATATTTGAGGCCAGCAAATTCCAATGGAGCATTACTTTGAGGGCAGAGCCCTGTCTGAAGGGAATAGCTCTTCTGCAGTCAGTGGTGGCTAGACTTGATGTAATTTCTCTAGTTAACACCCCACATGTAGCCAAGGGGAGGTTGTGTTTGCACAGGTTCGCAACCTTCCCTGTCTACTGTTTGCAGGAGGGCAGGGTCGTCTGGGCTGACCGTGGAGAGCTGCATCTGGAGCGCCTGAGCAAAGCCTCGTGGCATTCACAAACTGTATGTGCGATGTCATGCTGACAGTCACCCGTCCTCCTTGCATAAGAGGACATGAAATCCTTCATGACATGAAAGCAACTAAGCCAACAAGGTAGTTACAAGTGACTGGTGGTTATGGGCTGTTACAGTGATGTAACATTTGCAGCCTGAGATTGGAAATCCAACTGATCACAGACTGGCCTCTAGCATTGACATACTGAGCTTGCGTTTTTGCACCAAGCTAGTAGTGCTTTAGATACTCACATGTTCTGTGAAGCTCCTTACTGTGCAATTTGCAAGAGGTGTAGGGCTAAGAATGTGACACGTGGTCTCTAATAAGTCAAGTTCAAGAAACAGTATCTCATTATTCGGCCCCTGGAAGAAAAAAGCAAGAGCAGTAGTATTTACTTCACAAAACATCACCGGCTTTCTTCCATGGAACTGAGCTGGTGTCTCTTTTGCTGACTGCTGTTGGGTAGCTCCAGGCATATGCTAGAGTAACTGAATAGGTCCTTACTGTGTAACTTCATAAGAAACAAGAGCCAGTTTTTTTAGCTGGTTAGTCAAGACAGTCCCACTGATGTCACAGTGATTTTTTACCATCTAAAGAGCTGGCCTATAAGTTTTGGAAAGTCCAGCCTGTATGTAGTGGGTCAAATCTCTTAAGTTAACTTGATTTTATTTTGTTGGGCAGTTTTAAAAAATCAACAACTGTTTTTTTTTTTCGTGAAAAAATTCTGTTTCTGTAACCAGATACCAAAGAAACTCTGCACACTGGTGCACATTGGCCTGTCCCATTTACTCCACTGGAGTTACACTGAATTGCACCAAGTTCCAGCCTCAATATTCATGTTGTTTATGGACTGCATGATCTTTTATGGTTGCTCCTGAACCTTTTCAACTCTAACATAAGACACGTGAATGGAAAGGCAGAAATGAGGTTCCCTAGCTCTGAAATTAACTCTGAGGTTTGAGTCATTAATGATTCCTTTTCAACCAATGAAGTTATTTTGGTGTAAGAATATTAAATAAGAGCAAAGCAGTGTCACTAGTGTTTATGTGTGAGTAACTGTGGGGACACTTCTGATCTCATTAATGACTGCTTTATTCTCTTGTAAATGGTATTAGTATCTTCTCTTTCACGTCAAGTAGTAAACATCCCTGGAGTTTCATTCTTGTTAATATTTGGAAGCCTTTTCAATGTTTTGAGAAAATCAAAGATTCTGGATGTGTGCATACATTGTATTCATGACCATTTCTACAGCCTTTCTAGATGACTAGAATGATGTGAATAGATCTTAGTGGAAATGAGACTACAAGCCACAGTTACTTCCATTCAGCTTCCTTGTCAGCTCAATGGGATATTAGGTAAAATTCATACCTCCTACAAAATCACTAATAGCATGGAGTTATGATAGGTATGCATTTAGCCAGTAAATATTACCTGCATCATGAGAATTAGCCTCACAGTTTTTCTCCAGATTAGCTGCTGGGCTCATGAATCAGCACTTTGAATGATCTGCCCCAGCAGGCACGCTGCATTTGTAAAC
Organism: Anseranas semipalmata; assembly: GCA_013399115.1. Lineage (NCBI taxonomy): Eukaryota > Metazoa > Chordata > Aves > Anseriformes > Anseranatidae > Anseranas > Anseranas semipalmata. The sequence goes on along the minus strand of VXAA01002797.1, from coordinate 198,094 downwards.
TGAGCCCTTTCTAGCATTGTACAAAAATAACTTAACGTTTCTCTCTCCCGCTCTGTTCTGCTCTGTGAGAGATACATTCCAGTGACCTGGATTCTCAACAGCTACAAGGTGGCATTGTGCCATTTAAATCAATAGAGCCATGCTGATTTACCCCATGTGAGGATACAGCCCTTGGCAGGGCTTGTCGGTCACTTCCAAGCATTTCCAGTTTAACACAACGCTCTGCCTGCAAGCTCCTCACTTACCTGAGGTAGCACGCGGACTTGCTCAATTCTGTTTAAGGCAAACTTGTATCCGTGATGACTGTGGTCATTAATATAATTCACAGCTACTTCAGCTGCTGCTTCAGATTCTGGGTCATCGCAGCCCAAGGGAGGCGGGGGAGCTGCGGGTGCAGCTCTGTGGATTGGAAGCTGAACAAGCAGTATTAAAGCTACCAGTGCCTTCATGGCACCCAAAGAAAATTGATCCCTTTCAGAAGTAAAGGTCTAAGAATGCTGTTCAGATGGTAGCTAGGTAGCTGGAACCAGGGTCTCATTTATATAGTACATACCACAGACTTTGCATGAGCACATGTCTGATATTTGTCCCAGTTCCAAGAATGCATTGCAAACAACAAAAGAGAAAAGTAAATGTTAGGACATCAAGCTGACTGATTAATATTGGCCAAAGTAAATTTTATCAGGTAGGACATTGCGAAGTCTGCTAAAAAGAAGAAAACATCAGCAAAAAATTAAGGTAATTTTTAGATACTCCTCTACCAACTAAGTACAGTACATGCAAGAGAAAGATGATCCCTACTGTTAAATGTGTCGAGATGCTAGGGCTAATTAAGCTTTCTTGTAAACAGGACACATTCTGTTAGGGCCCAAATCTTACCAGACACCAGTGTAAAATGGGAGATCAGAACCATGATAAATTAGAAAACAGAATTTGAATCAGTTCTAAGGATCACATTCAACAGCGAATTTAATTATATAGCAACTTTTGTTACTGAATTCATTTGGAATAGGAAATGAGGCATAGTTTCTAAATCTTTTGCATCAGCTCTTTATTTCTCTGCTTAATCTGAATACTTCCAGTAATTCCTGTTCAGTGATTCTGATTTTCTTCTGCAATGCAGGTGTCTTGTAGAAATTTTTATGGAATATGTTGTACAGATTTGAGGATTTGATGTAAGATCCAAAAGGGCACAAAATTGTTTTAAGAAGAACTTAGATCAAAATTAGCCACTTCAATCTAGATGAGGAGGCCAAAAAATCCCCATCCACTTAGGTATCTATTGCTATGGTTTTGCATTGCTCAGCTGACCTAGACAAAACAAAGTGTGTTTTCCATCTAAGGTCATTTGAGTTCCATGAACTGGGTACTGCAGTGCCTAAATCCCCAAGTTTTAGTGTGCTTGGTGAACTCTGAGCGTATCTAATGCAGCCTGATAGGCAGTTCAAAACAGAGCCAGCAATGTTGGCTCTCCATAATAGTTTAAGAGTTAAAACAGTCTCCTAGCAAGTAGGAAATGAGGTACAAATCTCCCACATCCTAAGTCGTGCCTGGACTTCCAGAATGTGGATTATCTTTACTTTGGAACAGCCACCTCTCCTGACTTTCAAATACGGCAATGAAAATGAAAGAATTATCTATAGAAAGAGAGTGAAAGAGAGAAGAAATGTGGGGCTGCTGTTCAGAGATACTGTGATTCGGTTAGAAAGCAGCTTAGGAGTGCTGGACCCCCAAGCTTATATTTACTTTCACAGTGTATGTGTTTACAAAACAATGACTGGATAACAACAATGTTCTGTGGAGCAGCATATAGCTTCTAGGATGTGTTTAGCATTTACGGTCTTTAATTTAAGCTGGATATTTTTCTCTAGATAGACTCTAGCTAGAAAGACTGTAGCTCAATCAGGACAAAAGTTATTTTTCTGCGGGGATTTCAGCATAGGTTTCTGTGATCCATTTTATGGTGGTGATCAGAGGGAAGAATTGTGAAGGTCCCCTCTGGCTTTAAAATGTCTGAACCTCTGTTGTCATTTTCGAGGAGTCAGGAATTAGCTGCAGATTTGAGATGAATAGGAAGACGTCATCATATTTAGAAGTTTTCATTTTAGATAAACATTTCTCAGCTTGCATGATAGCCTGAGTGGGACTAAAAGACAAATGGTGAAAAAAAGTCGAGTCATGCCTCTTTCTTCTAGAATTTGGAAACATGGAAAGCAGCGTAAGTAGAAATGGTTCTTCTGGACAAATCAAGTGATGAATAAGGAGATCTGGAAGAGATTAAAAAGGTGAAATTATTTCCTTCAGCTGAAAAGATGGAATGATTTCATTCATTTATGTGTAGGATGAGGTGAGTTCTGGATACTAGGATTTGCATATTGAAGAGATTTCTGGGGAAAAGAAAGAAAAGAAAAGAAATTTCTGGCTCTTCCTTTCTTTTGCAGGAAAAAAATTACTCTGAGCATGATCGATTTCTTCCCCTTGCTTGAAGTCAGGTGTTGTTTGGCATTTGTTCTATTGTGTGGATGATCATTTGTCTTCTTTACTTTGACCTGGAACGCTTAAATTCAAAATTTTAAAAAACATTTCTCACCTGTGCATCTTTAAATTCCTTTTTTTCTTTTTCTCATGTGAAACATTGGGGTAAGCTTCCAACAGGTGCAGACTGAAATTGTTTTTCACCTAAGTGACATATAATTACAACTGTGAAGGACCTGGACCATTATTTATAAATTAAATGTTGTCATTACTCAGTTTCTTAGGTTACATCTGCTCCATTTCAGAGCTGCAAATACTGTAGGATGTATAACATTTCTGTAATCAAGCTCTAGGTGTTCCGAAGTGTATTATATAAACCCGCCCAGTCAACTTCAGGTTCCATTTTCAAAGGACAACTTTAAAACCTCAAATAGCAAACAGAATTTATTATCTTGTTTCTTCCCTCTCCCTTGTCACTCACATTCGGTGTTCTGTTTACCAAGCAGGATAAAAGGGAAATACTTTGCAGTCCACTGTACCTCTTCTCAGTTTCTCTATAGACTTACCCGAGACCTTCCCCTCTTGGTGACTGTATGAACTTTTTTTCTGGCATGCCGGGGATCAGAAATGTGCCCGCGTGACTATCAATGTTCAGTGCAATGCAGAGTGTTTGCAGCTAGCACTTTTTTGGGTGACGTGTGATATGCGTGAGGAAGTAGGTATTTGTTTTTATGTTTGGGAATGGCATTTGAAAGTGCAGTCAGGTAGTTTAGCTACAGGTGGTACAACAAGGAGCCTTTTGCTGTTTAGATATAGACTGGTACAGATCTGCCCAATTATTCCCTTCTGGAAGTGAGCCTGCTGATGTCAGTTCCCTTGCAGGCCTGCGTCCCACCACAGCTGGCCCTTTTTTGGCACCCTCCCTCAAGAGGCAGTAATTGCAGAAGTAGCTTCTCTTTACATTTAGTGCAGATCTGTTCTCTGTCTTTCATGTCTGGGACATAGTAAAAAGCTGGCCTTTAGTAGTGGCTACGAATAATTCTTACAGCACAAGAAAGTGAGCTGAATTCCACAGGCTCCTGGACAGAAGGTCATATCTTGACCCCCCTGAAGTGAACAAGTCTTTCACATCAGTAGTGGTAGACTTTGGCCCTAGTGAAATTAGGTTGCATGAGAGACCTGACAGGGCTTCACTGTGATGGAAATAGAACAAGCTGGCTTTACTGCCCTTGTTATATAAAATACAGTATTGATTCCACGCTCAAGAATTGAGGCTCCACTGAATCTCAGTTCTTAATAATTCATATAAATCGCAATGGAAAGGTGAGTTGATGGTTTTGTTTTTTGCTTTCCCCTTTTTTTTTGGTTGGATGCTTAGAACAACTAGTGATGATGGGAAGCTTGCTGCCCCGGCTCAGTCTCACCTGGAAAAAAAGCAAAGAATTGCTTCTACAAGATGTCAGGTTGACACCTTTCTGAGCTTCAAATTCAAACAAATTAAACAAGCAAACAGGTAAATATCATCTTTTTAAAGCTTCAGATCAAAGTTAAACACTTGTGGGGATTTTTGAGGTTCTTTTTTCACATTACTGAAACGTTATTTTTTGGTACAGCAGACAGAACTGGTCCAGTTCTCTGCACCACATCAAAAGATGCATTTCTGAGCAGTCAGGCATTGTACAGTACTCCAAAACTTAATCACCTCTTGCTTTACACTTGATTAAGTACATTACTTTTGGATCATAGAGTTCACAAGATATTGGAACATCAGGGCTGTCTTCTATATAGCCATAACCTACACAGAAACCTGCACACTAAGGCAAGAAAATGTCTGCAGGGAAGATGCCATATAGTTAAAAGTCACCAGTCTTGTCAAGGCAGCTTATTGTCTTTTTAAATGACAGTGTATTCAGAATTTAAAAATAAAATGCATGAAAACCCACAGAAGTCTGAAAGAAATATAAAGACGAATTAGACTAATTGATTTTTATAATCCTATTGGCCCCTTTCCACCACATGGACAAATCTACAGCAGATGTAAGTTGTCGTAGATTCACTACAGTCCATGTCCTGCCGTGTCCCTGAACCAGAAATTTCAGGCTGCAGAAGAACTGTGAAGACTGAACAGTTTTGTCATGCTGTCATAGTAGAACATTATATGTTAATTAAAAAAAAAAAAAATGTTTCTTCTCTCTCTCCTTTTTTTTTAATATAAGAGAATCTTTAAGGGAAGGAAGGCTGATCAGATACCATAGTATGGTGTGGTATTTGCTGTTGAGAATTTTCTTACGGTGAGAAATAAAATGTGCAGAAGTGGTATCTAATTTGAGAGCTTCTAGTTTTGGGTGCCCAGCTAGAGATTCCTTTTCACTGAACTTTGCTGATCTTAATCTGTTTATCTCAGTCTTCTTTTAGCTGTAAAATGGAAATAATAGCTCTTTCCCACATTGCTCCTATGTTCTGAAATAACTCACTGATTTTGGTAAAATGTTTCAATATTGTTGGCTAGAAGAATCTATTCAAAACATTAGAGGAATTTAAAAGTCAGACAAACTAGATGCCACACAGTAAAAGTATAGGGATTCCTGGAGTACTGGAGATGTAGCAAGACTGAGAGGGTTGAAGTTTGGGCTTCCAGATTTAGTACTGATTATTTGAGAGAAACTTTATTTGCTGGAGTTTCCTTTCAAAAACTGTATTACTTTTTTGAAAGAGCACGAACAGTTGCCTAGAATTCTGAATTTTTTAATGGAATGGAAATTCTAATTTTTGACCAGCTCTCTCAGACAAAGCCAACCAAATCTATTTTTGTTCTGTTCTCTCTTGTTCTATTTCACTCTTCTATTGTCTATGCCACTGAAATACTTGAGTGCCTTCCAGAAGTACATTAAGTGACATAACTAGCATTTGTTACTTGAGAGTCTATTCTCCTTTTCTTCCCAGTGGGAAGCTTATATAAGATGTTTTGTCTTAGTGAAGTTTTTGATTGATTTAAATTTTCCTCTCCATTTCCGCATTTTCTCTGCTATGTGTTTGGATGTTGCAGCCAGTAACAACAGCAGTTTTCTGAGTTAAGGGTTTTCAAGTCCCTTGTATGACTTTTACCCTGTGTTACGCTATCCTGATATGCAAGTCCCCCTTTAATTTTTATACTTTTTTACCCTTTTATTAAGGTCAAAGTTATTTATGTTGCTGTGCAACTCTTAACAACGGGGTATTTTTGCTTCAGTAGGGATGTCATGGTTCTCTCAGTTTCATGCCTGTGCAATTTGACGGGTGTGGGAAAGCTTTGTTGGAGATGGATAGGAGGCAACTGTGAAATCGGAGATTAGCAGTTAACTGAAGTTTTTCTTTTAGCTTTATGTCCCTATGCTGTAGTTTGGGTTTCCAGCTTCTATGGGTGCTCACCTTGATCACTGCCTCATATCAGAACCCAGAGCAAATAAAGCAAGAGACCTGGGAAGAGACTGTAGAGCTGAACAGCAGGAGCCAAGAGTGGATCCGATAGCAGAAACAGAGTATTTCTCACTGAGTAAACAGACACCCTATGGTCAAACTGACCTCTTCGTGTCTCAGTGATAAGCACGTCAACCTAAGCGAATTTAAACTCCACTTACCATGAGAACCAGTGACTGTCCTGGCATTATCAGGGTATCCACAGACACGCGGCCCCAGTTTAAAGAGGCAAATTGAAACACGCCACAGTAAGTCCTTCTACTTACAGGAACATTAGAAGAAGTAAATTCACAACTGGTCTGGAGACTGTCATGTCCTATGATGCTGCTAGGCTCTTTGATGGAAAACTCCATGTGATAACTCCACATGTTATCTTCCCTTGCTGAGTTAAATCCTGAAATTTAGTAGCAAGTGTAAGGGAAACCTGCTGTGCTCTTGGATTCCCACATGCTCAGCTGCAATGACATATTTTTGATGTGAGAAACCAAGTTCGCTCTTGGCATTGTAAGTGCTTTTTGCACCGAGTTTGGTAGAAAAAGCTGTACATTCATTCTTATGCCGTGGCAGCCTTTAACTTGGTATTTGTTGAACAAAGAAAGGCTGCCTCTAAGAACATGAAATTGTTACCTCCCTGTACTGGGCTACTGTTTTGGAAATGCTGCATGTGTCTCCATGCGGAGGCTCACTGGCATAAGTGACAGGAGGGTCCATGCACTTACAGGCAGGACTAAGGAATGGCAGGCGGGAGGATGGCAAACTGATATGCTTTCTCACCTTGGAACACTCCTTCAGGGGCATGACAAACACAGTCAGTATTCCAGTGAGATTTACATAATTCTGACAAGCAAGAGAGTTTTTCAAAAATTAAAGTTGTTTATTTTGGAGGAGGCAGATGATCAGGAAGGCTTTTTTACTGCTATGTGTCCCTAAATCATCCATCCATCCATCCATCATTCACTCTTTCTGCAGCCTTCCAGCCATATAGCTTAAAAACTAGAACTAGGATAGGAAACATGATGTGGACATTTTAATTTAATAGCATGGAGGCAATATATTATAACTTTTTTTGCAACAGTGGGTCTTTCCAAGTTAGTTCAACTTGAAATAAATTATATAGACATTTCTGCTTAAGGATTTGAAATTTTCTATGTTAGACATAACGTACGGATAACTTTTGTGACAACAAAGTAGTTAAACTTGCAGCTTTCCTTGCTGAATTTATGCATCAGTTTCACAGCAGACCTGGACTCCAAGCTGTCAAGAGCAATAAGCATGAGGTGCTCTGAACAGACACAGGTGCCCAGGTGACCTTCTCCTTAGTGTCTAAAAGAAAGGAAGATGTGAACGTAAGCACCATGGGCTGATTAAAAACAACATCCAGCGTCATGTTTGTGTAAAGAGGTGAACATCAACACCTTTTCCTGATACACTTGTGAATTTGTTATGTCTTGTAATGCCAAAGGAGAGAGAGCTGTAACTTTGTTTACATTTATCCCAGAAATTCTGAACCTAACAAAGGTGTTAAATTCTACCAGTTATAAAGTGTACAAGTAACTGGCTACTGCAGAATACTGCTTTTGTACTCACCAGCAGGTAAAAATAACTCACAGAGCCACATTGGTGAGGCGACCGGATTTTTTGGTGGGCATCTCAGCCTTTGCCTCTGGCATATCCCCTCTGCTATTCTGCTGAGCATCTTTGGTCTCAATGGGTTTCTAATTTTTCCATTCATTATTTCCAGTCTTCATTGCTGGTGGCAACACCCTTTCCTTGACACCCAGGTCTGTTTCTTGACTGTGGGCCTTTTCAACTCCTCTTGTGTAATACAATCAATCTGAGTCTACATCATAATCATCTTCCTGTCAAATATATCTGAAATACCTATTTTACCTGTCACTATGGTTCAAAATATTCATATATGCTTTCCATATGATGACCTCCTTAACCGTGCAGCCACTAATCCTGCCCCCTGTGCTAATCTACCAAGTGTCATCATATAGTTCCTCACTCCTGAGAACATCAAGCTCAATTTTCTCATTTTGTCTGCAAGGCATTGACCAAGACCTTCTTGTTCAACTGTTCACCAGGATCTCACCCCATCCCATCTGCCATCACCATTTCTTTGAGCCATTCATCTACGTCTCTGACAAATATGTCTCTTTCACTCTCGTCAGAAAGAATCGTGGTTCTGAGCTTGTCCTTGATGCTGTCACCTGAGTGAGTTCTCACGGGAACTGAAGAACTGCCCCTTATCACGATAGCTGTATTAATGTGCTACATGACTTTTAAACCTATATTTATTATACAGAGGGCTGCACTAACACTGAAAAAGTTTTAGGACCTCACAAGTCAAAATATTTGAAAACCACCTGAAACTGAGTTTGTCTGCTTCACTTCTGTGAAGGTATTTAATCTGCCTTTAAGAGCATTATAGCAATGCCACTCTAGGGATAGCATTTTCTTCTTTGCTTACTAAGAGCAGTTTGGTATAAAACATCCCTTTGAAAATGGATGTCTTAGCTAGTCCCTTCCTAATTTTTGCCTGCCTCTCGGCATGTGTAAGGAGATAGGAAACCATCCTGTAGTCGACGCACAAGGAAATTGAGATTATCTTTGCAGTACCTGGAGGAAGGCCTTCCACCTCTTGTATGTTTCACTGGCAAAATGGACGCATAATATTTACTCCTTACAGAAGGGGAAGTGAGGTCTAGTTCATACGTTTTGAAACTTGCGAGTTCCTAACAGAAAAGTTGTTAATACTGATGTCAAACATCGCTGTTTATCTTGCTATATAACTCACCTGGAACTCAGCTGCACTAGTAAGTTCATTATCACTGGAGCATAAGGCTTGACTAGGATTATGGTGGGGCAATTTGCAGATACTTTCTAAAAGGAAATAAGATCGTTTGTTAACTTTGCACCAATAAGAATATAGAAGAAGCCATTTGCCTCAAGTTTCATGACAAAACAATTTGCTTCATTGTATGAAGCTTCTGTTATTCTGCCAGGTAACGATGCAAGAAAAAGAACTGAGTTTTTGAGGGAACTGCTGGCTGTTGGTTAGAAAACTTACAATCTGAAATCCCACTCAGTAGGTATTTCCAGAGGAAATCATTTTCTGAGTGCACTGGAAGTACTGTTAAAGATTATTGTGTAATATTATCAGTGTATCATAGGAACAGGTAGAGACAGAGCACTAAAAAGGGCTTTTCTTTGCTTGAAATTCCTGACTGTTGTCGGTGTTCATCTCTTGAATTGTGATATAGCCCCACAAGTTCTTGAGAATCAGGTACTCAGGACAGGCTCAGGGAAATGCCAGTACAGATGGACAGATGCGTTACATGTGCTTTGGAGAGCTAAAGCACTGTTGCAGAGAACTGCTAGAGACTCTTTGTACACAGAGAACCAAATAATTGGTATTCCCTGGTCTGTAATCAAAAGCCATTCTTGGCTGGGGGAGATCCCTACAACAACATTCCTGCTTCCCCCTGAGAGAAGGAAGCCAATGATTATTCTGTTACCCTTCATTATCATTCAGTGTGGTATAAACTGGCCAGGACTTGAACTCTCAAGTGCCCAGGAGGGCCAGTACATGAATATACCTTGTGTCAGCAGAGGCCATTTCAAATAATACAGATGATGACAGATTGATGTTGGTAGCTCATTAGGCAAAGCACTGACCGAGACATCAAATTCCTTTCAGCAAGAGTATGGCTGGACTGTTTGCTGTTGTGCATTAATGGAGAGACACATTTTTTTTCTTTTATTTCTCTTGCTTCCTTCTTCCCACGTTTGCATCAGACAGTGCTGGCTATCAGATCTGTCATCATGCTTGACTTTCCTAATGCGAACAGCTGTGCCAGAAGAATCTAGGTGTAAAGCTAAACCAAATCCGTAGATATAGTATATATAGAACATTTCAACAAAAGACCTATGTTCACAAGCCTCCTGTGGCATACAGATTTTAGTATAACACTTGGCTTCTAGCTTGTCCAGATCCAATAGTACAATGTTCCTACTGATGCCTGAAAAGATAGAGAACAGATTTCTGAAGCAGTGTAAGGTGTATTTAGGTTGCCACCTCCTTGATGTGCTGCTGACTTCTGCACTTGTGGATTACGCTTTCACTCTTTTGGAGCATGCTTTATCCCATGTGGTTAAGCTGGTAGCCTGTGGGTCAGAGCTGGCTTTCTTCCTCTTCCTGAAGAAGATGAGAAGCAATTCTCCAAGCAGAAAACACTGTCACAGTCCTCTGCTTACTGTCACAGTCCAGGAGAGCAAGCCAGGTGACTTCTGCCAGCACCTTCTTCCCCAGTGATCTGTCTGTCTGTGCACCCCAGCAGAGTGCAGTGGGCAACTTGCTGCAGAGAGTGAGGTCCAAAATTTAGTGGGGGAAGGAAACCCTAGACCATACTTGCTCCTTGAGCCCAGCAAGGCTGAAATACTGTGTTGTCTGGGGGCCAAGAAAGGGCAAATATCTCTGAGGCTTGTTGGCCATGTGGCTACCCACAAAGGGCTGGTGCTGATGCCAGAAGAGAGGACTCCACAGCTGCTAAAAGGGATCAGAAAGATGAGATGGACACCCAAAGGAAGAAATCAAAGCAGGGAGAGGAGGAGGGGAATACTCAGCAACTGAAAAGATTCCAGGGTGAGAATGGATGCTAAAATATCTGGGACTCAGATAGCTGTCTGCTGCAAAGAGCTTATTAGCCCACATGCGTGCCAGACGGTTGATCCAGCCTCATTGTACAGCATCATCTCTGGAGGTTCTTTGCAGCCCTGCAGTTCTATGGCTTTGTGATTTGATAAGTAATCTTACAATACACTGGGTACTTTATCCTCACAGCCAGTATTATACTCAGTGCTTTTCATATCCAAAATGGTTTTACAAGGAGTATCTGAGTAATCGTCCCTTGGAGGCAGGGAGAGACAAACATTGCATTTATACAAAATATAATCTTGGAATAAACACCATTACTATTTTAGAATGGTAATGCCATAAATGGACCTGATTGCCATGGTATAAAAATGATCTCTTAAAGTGAATGTGCATTTTTCCCTGTTTACTGTAGTTTTCTTTGCAGTTATATCCTTGTCTTTCAGCTGTGGTCTAGAGTATACCTGTAGAGTAAATTGCAACACCAGTGATGAACTGCTTTAAATAGAACTAACTTCAAGTAATGTCAGTGAGAAATGATGCTACGGCACTGTAGTCAGACATTTCCCATGTTTAGGTGTTGTGCTAGGCATCTTAAATGAAAAGATTATTGGTAACATTATGTCTAATGTTACTAATCTGGTAGTTCACATACCTTTTATTGATTTTGTTTGAATTGAGTTTGTAACTGTTGATTTGGTCTTAATTTATATAACCAGTGGCCAAATGCACTGTTTTCTCAGTAATTCTTGCATTACAGAGAGCTAGATGCAATGACAATAACTGGGTCTGGCAGTCTACCATCTGGGTACACGCTAATAAAATAATCATCTGCATAATTTTGGAATTCATTGCAGATACTGGGGGAAAAATGTATTGGGTTTGATCTCAAATTGCAGACAGCCCATTAGAATAATAACGATACAAATAATTTCCCCTAAAATCCTGGAATGGTCTCTGGTGGGATTTGTTTTACATGCATCATGAAGCTGCCTATGTTAACTTTGCTTTGATATCAAAGGTAAATAGAGGGTGAATGATTAAATAATTTCTATTCAGTTTTGCTGAAAGTAAAATTTCACTCAGTATAAAATGAACGATTTTGGCTCTTTATTATAACAGTAATGCGGGGGGTGTCCTTTTTCTTGCATCACTAAATAAAAAACTAAATTAGGGCCTACAGATCTCAGCCGCAGTTGGGTCCTATTGCTAGGATCAATATGCCTTTGTAAGGAAAAGACAGTTCATCCCCAGGGAATATCTGCTCCTTGGCCTTTTCTGCATTCTGAAATCAACTGTAACTCACCCCAAAGCTGCCCCCAAGTGAATCCAGAAAAAGTAATGATTCCTTAAGAAGTATGTCTCTGTAAGAAAGTATGTGTGGCTCCAACACATCGGCACCGTACTTTATTCAGGAGTGACTTCCCTCTTCAAGTCCAATGGCCCTTTCTGCAGCTGGAGCTGAACATGAAGCAGCTCATTTTGGGGCAGGAGAGCCCACACATGATGTTATTTCCTAAGTAGCTATTTCCATACTCAATTGCCACTCTGTCTCCATCCAGTTTATCTTTACCAAAAACACTGGAGAGGGTGCAACAGTGTTTGTAGAAGAAGCGTTGGAGCAATGAGCCAGACTGCTTGGTACCTTTGGTAGAGCGAGACAGGGACTGGAGAACTTCATGTATTTTTGGTCTTGAACACCACAAATTGAAACTTCCCATCAACTGAAGTCTGTGAAAAGAATTGTGGGAGGGGAAAGTAGGAAAGCCCATTAAATTCCACTGAACTTAATTAAGGTGGAAGAGCTTTTAAGAAGGCCAGACCAGAACTTTTGTAGGTATTTAAAAAAACCAAAACATTTCTCACTTATTGGCTGGGTTACTGAGCCCGTTCCCTCAGACTAGGGACAATGTGGGATACTTACCCCTAGAGACTGTATTCAGGCTTTTGGCTGTTGGATATCTGAAGGAGAGGGCTTGAGTTGGGAAGCCAGTCTGACCATGTTTGAAGGGACTACTGAATGGAAAATTATGAAAGGCAAAACATATCAAGGCAGTGTTAAACAGACTTGCAGAACTCAGGAAGCTTGTAGGAGAGATGGAAGGGCAAACAGGTTTTCCCAGAGCAGATGTTCGAGTTTGCTGTGTAACAAAGGACAAAGAAATCTGACCTGAAATGAAAGGAGGAGGGTGTCCATGTTTTTGAAGAGAAGCTACTAGGGCAGAAGAACTTGAGCTTACAAACAAAAAATGTTTCAGGGTAGTTAGGAACTAGAGGAGGTGCTGTGTATGGGGTTAAGTACATTGTACCTGCAGCCAAACTCTCTTACGCTTATAATTTTTAGTGTTTAAAAAGCTGTGTAAAACCCATACCAGTCACGTGTTCCAGACAGGTATATTCTGAATTCGGGGGTCTATACCATCACTGAGATGGTGAACGTGCTGAGAGAGAATTAAGGAGATGGTGCTAGTAGCAGGTATTTAGCAACGGGCTCGACAACTGCCACTGCTAGGTGTTTTGCAGCCAGTGCTCCATGCCTGCAGACCGAATGCCAGGAACCATGCCGAACGCTTCCCACTCGCAGCAAACTCAGGGCAGTCTGGCAGGTGTCCATCAGAGGTACTCAACCACATCTGTGACGCTGTGACAGGTCGGGGAAACAGGGCAGGCGTGGAGAATGGAGCAGGCTCAATTCCCACGTCTGCCCCTAAGGCACGGGTTGACGTTACGGGTCGGCTGATGTAGCTGCTAGCTGCCGCGGAAAGGGGAGGTCCCATCCCCTGTTCCTAGCCACAGCCTCTCACCCTTCTCTGGCATTCCTCCGTCATTCATCTTACCACGCGGTGAAGTGATGCAGGGAGCTATGCCAGCAGCAAATGAATCATTCATTATGGTAAGGTTAGCTCTTTGGCAGACTAACTCCATGAGTTGGGCTAACAGAGGTCCAATGAGCGGCTGTGCTGGCACAAGGGAAATGACAGCGGCCAGCGGGAACCTGGATAATCTAACCATTGAGTCACTGAATCATAAAAATTCGTTTGGAAGGGATCTCCAGAGATCATCTGGGCAAACCGCCGACTCAAAGCAAGAATATCACCAGCATTACAATGGTGGTTGGAAGCACCAGCTGTCTCAACTTCAGGTTCTTTGAGTGTGAAGTAGGGGAAGCTGAATAACAGTTCGGTGATGTGTCTGGAGATTTGTAGGTGAAAAATACCGCCTTAGCGTGAAGGACTTCTAAGACTATGCAAACTGCTGGGTGCCAAGGGTAGGAATTGTGTTTTTCCTGGACGTTGTATACGTTTTGTCATATATGGACTAAAGTTTTAGGTGCAAGGCTGAATTTGTTTGAATATTGAGATTTCTAAGCAAAGCCTATGAAAAAAAAATACAATGATCTGTCATTGAAGAAGGGGTGATACACAGCCCTAAAAACTCATCTGTTTCTCAGTAGGTTTAAAATTAGTGGTTGCCTGGAAGCTGTTCCTGATGTGATAATGGCTGTCATATTTATCTACCTAAACACAGTGATGCCAGAAAAAAGGGACCTTCTTTGCTCCTTTATAGTAGCCGTTTCAGAATGGAGCAGTTATAACCAGTTCCTTCAAAAAATATTTACTTTTCATCAGAGGTTTACATAACATGTTCTCCAAGGGAACAAATACTGTGTTTCAGCATAGTTTAAAACATGAGAGATGGAAAAGAAGTTAATGAACAACATTTAAGTCAACATCAAAGCGCTTTCTTTCTCTAGTAAATACCCAGACCATCATGCTATGATGCAATAAGAAGTTCATGGTCAGCCTCTTTCGGTTCACTCTTTAGTACGTTTTTGAGACCACGTGCAAAAATCCTGCACTGCCCGTGAAAGAGTTAACTGGAGGCAGGGAGCATTAATACGTATATACACCTTAGGGTGACCCTGATCTTATTAGAGAGGTCTGGGGAAGAATTATGTTAAGCTATTATAAATAAATAAAAATGAGAGGGGAGAGCACTAGAATCTTCTCCAGAGGAAGGAGGGGCCTGCTGACAGATATTGTGGGGTTCTTGTAGAAAAGGACTGCCAGGCTGGCAAGAAAACAGAAAGGGGTAGAGGAGTCAGAAATACTAGAAGGCCAAGGACACTTCTGGTGTCCTCAGCCCATGGCAGGGGTCTTGCCTTGGAGTCCTTTGCTGGGGAAGAAACAGAGGTTGGTTTCCTTTCTGGGAATGAGGATCTCCCCAAAACAAATCTGCACTCTTTGAGTCCTGACTGGAGCCTGCTGGCTGGTGTGAGGACACTTCACTCGCTGAGCAGACCTGAGGCTGAGTCAACTAGATGCCTGAGTCCTGAAAAGAGCTAGATCTTTGTAGACATGCACATGGAGTTTGTGATCATGCAAGGGACAGTCCCCGCCCGTGTAAGCCTGCTGTGAGTAGTACATAAACCTTTTGCTGCATCTTTTCATTATATCAGAATCTGCAGCCTTGCTCTGACTGCCACAGGAATTAGCAGCAAACTGCCTGCACTCCCCTTCCCTGAAGAATATAAAAGCTATTGGCAGAGGTAGAAAAGAAATTATCGCAGCAGAATCTGGAGAGCTCTGTGCACTTTCATGGGGGGAAGTGGGATTTGGGGGCAAGGTACTTTTTGACCCAGAACTCCAAGAGACTGAACATGTGAAATTGTTTATCCCAGGCATATCTAACAAATGAGCAAATGGGACCCCATTTGTGGGATCCCAAATGAGCAAATGGGACCCCAGGCTTGTGATTGGAGAATAGCAAATAAAAATTACCCATATTTAAGAGTACTAACTGCAGGGCTGCTAAACTTGTACCAGTAACACGTAAGGCTTATGAATAAACTTTGGAGGGAATAATAATATCAGAGAGGAAGAGAAGGAGAAAGAGAGGGAAGTGAAATAAAATGCAACAAGTTTTTACCAATGTTGGGTCATGTCACACTATTCTTTTTAAGATACTCAATTTTCATAGCCAGAGAAAATGTGGTAGATCTCCTAGGCTTTAGTAAAGTATTTGATAGCTGCCACATGGGGAATTACTAAAGAAGTTATTTACATGTTACCATTCTGCTGGCTAAGTGGGAGACAAAAATATGTACTATTGAAAGGAAGAATATCAGCTTGGAGGAAAGCTAATAGTGAAGTTTCCCAGGTATCTTAGGTTAGTCTTAAAACAGATCCTGCTTTAATATATTCATTAATGTCTTCAGCACATGGGTAAGGATGCATTTATGCAAGTTACTGGTAACATTTAGAGGGCACATTAATAAAGGAGGATCAGGATATTCTACGAAAAGGACCGGGTGACCTTGAGAACAGGAGTAACAGAAGTGGAATGAAACTTAGGAAAGAAGAAAAAAGCTGAGACATGTGGCTGGGGAGTTATTGCTGTAAGCTCATCAGAAGCATAAATGAGGGGACAGGAAAATGTGGGCATTTGGCCTGATTTCAGGATGATTGGTCTGTCAGCTGGAAGCATCTGAAAAAGGAATTCAGTGTCTGATGGTGTCTTGAGGAGCAACAGACAGGGAAGCGTGAAGGCCACTGTTCAAGGAACTGGTGTGACATGTGCAGTACCATATACTGGTCTGGTACTCCTGAGCTCAGAAGTAGTGAGCTTCAGATGAGGTGGGTGTAGGAAAAGGCTTCTAAGATGAGCAGAGTCCCTTATACACAAGCAGACTAGGGAAATACAGTTATTTTATTCTTGCAAAATGAAGAATAAGGGTAAGTAACAGCATGGAAAGCCTTTTTTTTTTTTTTTAGTGGTATGGTATAGCCTTTCAGGCATTATTAGTCACTAAAAGCTGGACAGATTGGACAGTCTGTCTGTCTCAAACAGAGTGGTTCACCCATGCTTCCTCAGCCCATGTTTGCATTGTGCAGGGATCTGGACGCTCTAGGCACAGGCCGGTCCCTGCAGGCCCAGCAGCAGCCCTCATTAGAGCAAAGACAGTCCTAATCAGACCCATCTGAAAAAAAAAAGAAACTGCAGAGACAGGGAACGGCAATGTGGTGATAATTCCGTCTCCCCTGTGTGGGAGGCCGGCGTGCAGTGACTGCAGAACTATTAGGTATTTGTCTACGTATCCTTTAAAAAGGAGGGTTGGAGGATGCAGATAAAAAATCTTGTTGAAGATCTGCCATCGCAGATGGAAAAAACAAATGGATGGAAAGTCATGTGAACGCGTACTCCATGCAGATCCTATGGCAAGGCAGATTTACATAACTATGTCAGTAAGGATATGTACCTAAGTCAAACGGCTCAGAATCACAGGGGGAAGGCTGGACCGCAGTCTCCATTTTACAGACGTGAACCTGGAGTGACTGCTGGAGTCAGTGAGGTTATACCAGTTGGCTTTCAGCCCAGTATTTTGGTTTGCTTGACCAACTATCTTTTCACCTTTGCTCACAAACAGCAGCAGATAAAAGTTGGCCTTCTCTGTGCTCTTGTTGGTGACTTAATCCCCAGCACAGGCTCACTTATCAGACCTCTGTACACAAGGCAGAGTTAATTGGCTCAGATCCACCCGAGCGGAGGTCCCTGGAGCTATGCTGATTTTTACCAGAGAATGTTCTGACCTAGCCACTCGATTTCTGTGTGTGAAAGAGCTAATCAGATTTTTCAGTGAGCTTAAATTAGTGAGAAAAGATAACTCTTTCCTCTATTCATGAGTTGGGAACATATTTGTTGTGTGAGTATTTGCTGGGGAGGTGAGAAAGTTGTTCCCAAGCCATCACAATATATTTGTTCCATCTCCCCTGCTCTCCTAGACCAGGCTGTGTTTTGACTGCACGCGGTGTGTTCACGTGCGAGTTCCTGAGTGCTGATGTCACAACCCTTGCTTAATTGACTTTTATTTTTATTAATCTTACCTTACAAGATAAATAAATAATCTTGAAAGATAAATAAGCAGCAGCACAAAAAGCACAAAAGATACGAACGGCTTCGGGTGCAATACTGACCTACCAACAGTAGATGGTACTAATACATCTCCAGTAACAACGTTTTTCTGACAGATTTGAGAGGCCAAAAGAGGCTTAGATCTGAATCCGCTAAAAATCATACAAGCCAAAGGCTGTAGAATATCATCTCCTCAACATCAGAGGGTGTTTAGCAGCCCAGTCACGGCCATATGTCAGTCTGTTGAGCTTTGCTGAGTTCTCAGCTGAAAAACGACCATACAGGAGAGTGGCAGGAAGCAGAGCGGTTGTTATGAGACTTTGTGAATTTTAAATCTATTTTCAGGAGTTCATAAAAAATTCTCTCTGGCCTGCACTGGAGAAGCACTCTGAAAAATTATTGCAGAGATATGAAAGGCCAGGGTGGAAGACTTCTGAGATACAGCAGCATAGGTTTTTATTCCTTGTTTTAACCTTTTTTACCCTAATGATGTCTTCGTTCTGTATCTTAATTAACTCTGAAGGAAATCCTAGTCTTTCCTTCCTATGCATATAGGATCCTGCAAATGTCATTAAGTCACATTGTTTCACTGCACTGGGGAGCCCAGGGAGCATTTCTGTCATCCTTCTGCATGTGATTGACACAGATTTTTGTAATGGGTAGCAGTTCACCTGGACCGGTTTCCATGGTGCCGTTAAGCTGGAAGTGTGGGATCTGGCACTCGTTTGCTAAGAGCTGATGAGGAGTTGAAAGGGATTTTTCCCTTTGACCTTTTTGTTCAAGGTCACTAGTGCTAATCAATTTCCTTATTGGATTTCAAGCATTCGGGTACTCTCCTTAGCTACACGCTCTGAAATTTGCAATAAGGGCTGATTCGAGGGAGATGATCGGTTTTGCAGTATGATGGTTTCTTTCAGCAGCCACTGAGAGGTAAACCAAACACTTGCTAACCAGTATGAACCACTAGACTCCTCTGCTTCTCTAGTGATAAGGTGAACTATGTTGCATTGCCACCAGCTAGTGACGTTCATGGACAATATAAATAGAAAGGGATGGAAATGCTAAAGAATAGGTTTAGTTTTGGCCAGGAATGGTTTCAGTATAGCTGTCCCAGCCTTTGGGCAGGGTGTTTATTCCAGATTCTTTCTTATAGCCTGTTTTATTGTAACCTTCAACTATTCATTAAAATATGAGACATGTACAATCTACTCATATTTATTGTGGCAGTGATGGGAACAAGCAGCATATTTTGTTTGTCTGTCTACCACTGTAGGCTAATAAAGCTTTGCACTGTGAAAAGACGCACCATTCATGTGCACAATAATTGTCAGAGAGATGGTAAAAGCCACTTTGCTAGTGCCTGTTGACTGATGTTTTGAGCATGTTTTTGTATTGTCCTTGAAGCTAAGATTACTGAGCACTTACAGTGTTGGTTGTAGCCATTACATATGTCCAGGTACATGTGGCTAAAAATTTTAGTGCTTAAAATCAAAGCTAGCAATCAGTCCAGATCCCAATGAAACCGCTGAAAGGTTCCTGTAGACTGTATGAGAGAACAGGTTGGGCTTGTATAGTCTGACCAAATATACCATTGAAATCAATGCAAGGATGCTTATCCACTTCAGTGGGTGAACACAGTCAGGCTCTGTGTTTGCTCTGTACACATGCACCCTCACTTCTGTACCCACGTGTATGTGTGCACGCATACAACTACAGAAGACAGATCCCTGAAATCTATTCAAAAACATTTTTGAGGTTAGGACTCATCTTCAAGGAGTTTTGCTTCCTCCTAGAACAGTCAAAATTAATAAACTTTTTGTCCAAGAACATATACCAGGTTTCAGTTTAGCAGTATCTGTCAGAAACAAATGTACTTCATTAGGATTTTTTTTTCCAGATAGCTGTGAAATAAATAATGTAAATATCCTCACTTCCAGACAGGCAAAACATATTAAAGAAATGGTTAAATATACCCGTGAGAGAGCTACCAATCAACACTTTTTTTACTAGTTTTGTTTTGCATTCTTTTCTGACTAGTATATTCATGACCAGCTGTTTTTAGAGCTAGTAAAAATTCTCAAGCTCACATTAGGAAAGGTTTCAGTTACATGATCTGTAGCTACAGTTGTTAGAACACTTGGCATGGCATTTAAAAATGAGAAAATTGTTTTTATTGAGTAAAGCACCAAAGCTCTGAAACAATATTTCAGTGGACTTACAGAAAATGTTTTTGAACTTTGCCATTAATGACCAACTGACAGGTAATTTGGTAGGCAGGGAGTTTCCAAATGTGACTTAAAGCAATGCTCATTTAATCCGTGTGAATGTTAGAAATTCCAGTGCACTTATATGGGAAGGACTTGTACCAAATTGCCCTTGACCAGTATTTCCTTATCCACACTAAAGTACTAGCTCTTCTCTCCCAAGAGTTAACTTCATATTGGTGGTGAAGTATACATGCAACAAAAGTCTCCTTTGTCTTTGTGGGTCACCTGAAATGGAAAAGCTAGCAAAGTCTGGGCAAATTCTAGCAATTTTTGCTCTTAAATGTGCACTGCCTAATAATGTTTCTTGTCTTCTGGGCAGAAAGTACCTATCTTGTGTACCATCAGTCTCTGCCAGGCAGCTTGTCCAAACCTCTGTCTCCATTACAGAAGCGAGCAGCACAGTAAGAAGCATGTTTGGACTGCGCTGATAGAGAAACTGGGGCCTATAATGGTGCAGTGGCTTGTTGCTCTCTCAGATTACTTCGGACTCCAGAGGGAAAATAAATACTGAGAGTTAAAAGAATGTATGAAATTCAGAAAGGCTACAGGAAAAACTAGCCTGCCATTCTCGGAGCAGCAAAACTAATGAAATAAGGATGGATGATTTTATCTACCACTAAGATTCATTAGGCAGGATCATTTCAGGATTCCTGAAACCGGGTGGAGGACACAAATGCCAGCGTTGTGCACCACTGCTTCCCCTGGGAGGGGCTGGGGGCTGGAAAAAGGGGGAGGGAGAAGGCAGTAAGGACCTTACCCAGCTACGGGTGAGGATGTGTGGGGAGGGTCCCTTGCTCCATGCGCACCCAGCCAAACCACCCTTCTTGTCCCCTTAGCCCTGGACTTCCACACTGCTTGCAGCCCCTCTAGCATGGGGCCATCCCTACCCTTCAGTCTGGAGCATCTGCCCACCAGCCTGCCGCCTGAAACACTGGATGTTCCCAGCTGAGGGCACACCAACCTGCAAGCACTTCTTGCTGGAGTCACAAGCCCCATCTCCCCATCCATAACCCCGGCAGTCTGCAGGCACCAGCAGGCTCTCGGGTGGTGCTTGCCCCGGGTGGGCTGGCAAAGCTCGGACACAGCGCAGCCAAGGGGCTGGGAGACAGCACCGGCGTGGAGAGGGGCAGCCCTGCAGAGCTCACTGCTCGCTGGAGGAGATGGGGACCTTACTGGCCCGTCTCAAATGCCCTGTGATTAAATCCCAGCCACAGTATTTACTCCTTGAAAATCATTCCTAGTTTTATGCCATAGTCATTGTGTCCAAATAAAAATTAGGAAAATAAAGCTAAAGAGCCAGAACAGATCACCATAAGTAGTGTCAAAGAATCTGCGTGATGGTTTTATTTTTAGGATGGAAGTGGCCATTGCTTTGCACGTGAGTGAACAGAGGATGCAAAATCCATAAGGAAACCAAACATTTGGTTTCACATTCAGACATCACACTGTGTCTCCTCTTAACCAATATTGCAACTAAAGGGATCGAGGAAGTTAAATATTGGTGGGGCTGGGTGAGATTTTTATGTGGTTGTGTAATGAGAATTGTGGCATATTCCTGCTTTTTTTTTTTTTTGCACTGAGATTCAGATGGAGTATAACTAACATTTGTCATGGTACCACTAGTCAAGTTAAATATGCTGGAGTGGAACTGGGGGTGGGGGTGGGTGGGAAATCAGGAGGAATAATTCGGTCCCACAACCATTACTTACAGGCTGGAAGCAGGACAGTATGGAGATGTGACAGGTCCCTGACAGTTGCTTTTGTCCTGCCATCGACAGTTGTAACAATTACACTTGCACTTAATTACTGCACTTAGACTGTGGTAGGCTAAAGCATTCAGCAGGATAGGAGGTGTTAAGAAGCAGAATGCATTTTAAATTTAGAAAATCCCCTTGAGAAATATCCTTATTTCACACTTATTATTAGTAAAGCCAGCTTTGGAGAGAAAATCTTTGCTTCCATGACTGGAACCAGTGTCTTCAGCTAGAAGCAGGTGTATAGAAATCTCTCATATGGGGACATCGATGTTCCATCTGTTCTGAAAATCTAGTAGCTGCTGAGTCATCTCCCATGCCGTGTATATTTGACATAATTTTTAAAGGTTATCAATACCGAGGCACCGAGTGCTTAACTGATAGTTGTTTTTTTTTTTAATCTTATTTCATTTTCCTGTGAGCCTGAATGTAAATAGTTGTCTGATGCTGCCACTGTTAAATTCAATGACTAAACTCCTTGTTTGTTCCCATGGTGGGAGATTTAATGTTGCAGGCTTAAATAATTGAAATAAGTGACCCATAGTGATACAAGGCACAGATCCAACAGACAGAAGGTCATTTTCTTCTTAAGCTGTTTATAGGTGTGAATTAAGATGCCTATGAAAAATGCTTTACCATTTCTTCCAGATTCAGCCATGTAGCAAAATACATGCAGAGCAAGCAGAGTTTGTAGCGGGAGGGTTGGAGCAAAAAATTACAAATAACATATTGTGCAGCTCACAGTCTTGGCTGAAGCTGTCAGCACCCAGCAGTTTCTGTTGTGCTGCACATGGGCTGAGTTTTTCGCTTTCCTGTGCTCATTGTGCACCTTGTGTGCTGGGCTGCTTTGAAAATTTGGGTACTTGTTTTGCTGCCTAATTGGAAGCAGAACTCGTTTGAAAACGTATTTGCTTTCCCTCCAGGGATGGTACTATCCCAAAATACGGAGTATGCTTTGGCTTAATTTAATAAGTCATAATCTGTTCTCATATTTTATTGCATTTTAGTGCAAGGTGATTTTTTCCAGAGATGACTCAAAATAATCCTAAAGAAACAACCTTGTCCTGTGAACAAAACATGAATTATAGCTGATAAAATCAAGATAGTTTGAAGGCTTGCCAGCACAAAGAATGAACTCCCTCAGATTCCTAACTTACAGAGTAATGTTAGCAACCCCAGATTTCCCTAGTAATTTTGAAGTTTAAAGGAACCTTAAGGACACTCTAAGGAAATCAGTAGAAAGAAAAAGTTTCCTGTTAACTCAGAAAACAATCACTGTGGAATGAGGAAAGGAACAAGGTGATTTCTGCTGTTCTGATGAAGACCCACAGCTTACAATGCTCTTGGACACACAACCCATGCCTTTCGGATGGGGATGTTGTTATGCTCCTTGGGAACTGCCATCTCAAGAAAGTATGTAATGCTGTGTGTGGAAATGTCAGCATAAGCAGAATGAGGTGTTCACTTGGTTTTCTGAGTTTCTTGCACGGGGGATATTGTAGTGAAGCTCCACAGACTGCATTATCTCACAGCTCCTTGCCAGGTGCTGTTCAAGATGTGAGCTTTGGCTTTTAAAGCCATTTATGGGTGGAATACAGCATATTGTGCTGGCTCCAGGCTGTGAGCCTTCAGATGGGAGGTGTAAATTCAGCGTGAAGCTATAACTGAACATTCAGAGATTTGCATTGTGAATCTCATATATTTGGTAGTCTGGTGGAGCTGCTGTTTATTTTCATGTTGGAGAGCATCCTTCAGTCAGGCTTTTCTATGAAAGGAAGTGGAACTGATTCAAAGAATGAATATATGGGTTTTTATAGTATACTGAACTCATGTTTAAGTATCCCAATAAATTCATAAAAATTCCTCCTATAAAGACCTGTAGAAGAGTCTCTCTTTGACCTCATCAGTTTCTCTGTAGCAGAATGTGAAAAATCAACTGATTTCAGCAAAGAGTATATGTTGTATGCTAAAATCAGCCCCAGTTCAGTAAAGAACAAAACAATATATGTAAACATTTTTACATTAAGGATGTGCTTCACGGTTTTGGATGTAGGTGGACTTGTGTGTAAAGTGAAGCTTGCATTTTGCTAAATAAGTTTAGGTATGACAGACAAAATCGCACAAAGCATGTGAGGCTGTCTCAGCAAAGCACTTCAGTATGGGCTCGGGAACTTTGTTTCGCACTGGAATTTTTTTTCTCAGCACACGTGATATATGGTCTTGGTATTTCTGGAATGACAAATAATGCACAAGACTGCTCTTTCACCATGGCAGATTATTCATTTCTCTAGATGCCTTACACAAGAGTTTTCAGAAGGTATCCACCGACTCTGAACCTCAACGCTGTGTGCACTGTTTGAGAGATTTATAATCACAGTGCTTCTCTGCCTCATGCTTTAGAGTTACGTTCTTCAATGTTCCCCTGCCAGTCTGATCCCTGTTGGTGGCTTTTGGTGCTTTCTAGAGAAGGGCCTCTATAAAATTGTAATTCTCAGAAATTAGATGCCTTATGCCACTGGCAATATTTAAAAATGCCCGAAGTTCATATTCCAGATTTCCTTTGTAGCCATGGAAAGTTACTTGATCTCTCAGCAGCTTCAGTTTCTTCGCCTGAAAAGGAGGGAGAATTACATATAGTACCATGGAATCACAGCATTGTAAACTGGTTTGGGTTGGAAGGGACCTTAAAAACCATCTGGTCCAACCCCCCTGCCATGGGCAGGGACACCTCCCACCAGACCAGGTTGCTCCAAGCCCCATCCAGCCTGGCCTTGAACGCCTCCAGGGATGGGGCATCCACAGCTCCTCTGGGCAGCCTGTGCCAGTGCCTCACCACCCTCAGAGTAAAGAATTTCTTCTGAATATCTAATCTAAATCTACCCTTTTTCAGTTTAAAACCATTACCCCTTGTCCTATCAGTACATGCCCTTGTAAAAAGTCTCTCTCCATCCTTCTTATAAGCCCCTTTTAAGTACTGAAAGGCTGCAATAAGGTCTCCCTGGAGCTTTCCATGCTGTATGCACGCTGTGCAGCTTAATTCAGAAACATGAGCAAGAGGTGCTCTGAACTCCTGGGGTGCAGAATGCAATTAAACTACAAAATATTATTAGTCCTGGAGTTTAAGTAACAATAACATTTATTCTAAATATACCATTCCTCTACTTTACTCAGAACTATCTAAAGGACCATTAACATTACAAAGAAGTGTGCTCTGTGTGGTGTGGGTGAAGACTTACCTTCAGGAAAATTTTACATTTGGCTTATATGGGGACAGAATTCCACTTCATGGTTAATCTTAAACTTGTGTAAATCTGTGCAAGATCAAGGCTTCTATATTATGAAAATATGAGTTGTCCTTGATTTTTATAAGCCCTACAGATCCATTTATTAGGCATAAAATACACTTAAAAGGAGAAAAAACATAAATATACATTTCAAAACAGTTAAATGTTGCTGGCATTAAATATATGTTAGTCTTATAAATAATTTGGAAATATTATTTCAGAGGAAAGATTAATCAAGGTTCAGAAGTATCCCGGAGTTAATGATACTCATTGCAACTACTGTCTGAAATCAGTATGCACTTTCCAAACTCTTCAGAGGACTGCTCCCTACTCCAAAGGATTCAAAGCCTAAGACAAGGAGAGAGAAATCCCTGAAACAAACAAAAAAAAAGCGTCTCAGTGTTTTTCAGCTACTGAGATTGGAATTGGTTGAGGTTGATGGCAGTCTGTTAATGACTCTCTTATCCTTGAGGATTTTTTGAAAAATGAAGACTGCAACACAAATGAGATGGAGAGCGTACAAAATCTGAGATGAGGAGTCAGTTCCCCGCTGCCACATTTTTAGCCTGAGAAGTACATAGCTACAATTTGAGGCAGACTTTTTGGTTCTCCCTGTATAAGTGTAATAGCGGTTATTTTAAATGCATGCATCATGCTGAAAGGTTGGTGGAATGGATGCTTTCTAGTTCAAGGTCTGCTGCTGAAAACATTTTCTGCTTTATTAGCTTTATGTGTGCTGTGATGTCTCACAGTGCTCAGTGGGACTACTCTTGGGTGCCAGGATTTGCCGGATTCAGGCCAGAACAGAATATAGGATTAGTTTCTGAACCGGCACATGTGGACACACTGCAGATGTGCAGAAGGTAGCAAAACTGCACTAGCTGCTGCCTAGTTGTCCCCTCCTGATGTCACTCAGAGTTTTGCCCTTCAGTCCGTTGCTGCAACGTGTAGCTCTAATAAATCACTTTTTTACATTATATACACCAACTAGATCCCTCCTCTGTTTAGCTCACTAGCAGTTAATATTCGTGAGTAGTTTTCTCTAACAAAGAGAGCCCTTTTTTTTGTGGAGAAACTCTTTATCAGCCTGGCAGTTTGTGAACTCCTTAGCATTTGATCTGATGCAGACAGTGCTCCTGATGGAATCAATAGTTGTATTGATTGAGGAGCAACCCGAGGGCCGGGGCCTCGGACTGGGCTAACACAGCTGAGAGATGCAGTCAGTGACTGAATTGCTTTCAGCAGAGTTAGGAGCCGTCCCCTGAGACAGGAGATTTTCTGCAGCCTAGAGATTTTAGATGTCCTCGTATGAACTGTGATGTAGAGACAACGGACCCCCAAATCAGTCTTTTCATCCTGTGAGCATGGCTCTCAAAGTTCTCACTGTGACTCAATTCCCAAGAAGAACCTGGAGGTGCTGCCTTTCGTGCTTCCGCAGTTGTGTTCTCCATTAGCGCTGGCTCCCCGCGGTACACAACAGTGCATTTCAGCTTGCTGGCTCCTTTGGCAGAGGGAGGCTGCGGAGCGTCTGGGCACAGCAGGATCAGAGCTACCTTGGAGGAACGCAGCTCTACTCGCTGCAGATCTCCAAATCTTTTCAGCGCCTGTGTAATGCTTTCACCTTCTAGTCTTTCAGAAGTAGCCCAGCAAATGAGCACTGCCAACCCAGACGAAGCAATGTGTTATGGGCATCCAAGGGGCAAACCAAGCACGGAGCGCTTTAGTAGCTGGGCTTCGTAACCTCTCTGCTTGGTGCCAACGTGACCAACCTCTGGAGAGCTCACAGACTCATTCATCACCTTGGCTAACCAGCTTTATCTAGCAGCATGCCTGGGGCCAGTTACAACTACTAAAACTCCTGGCCTTGGATAAAGCCTCACTGACCTCCCCTCAGCAGGACAACATCCTTTTTCAATACTGATAAAAGGCCTTATTCTGTGCACAATTATGCAGTTTTCCACTGAGTTGTTCTTGACTAATACCAGTGTTAGGAAGACACAGCAAAGATTTCTGAAATGTTTACATGGGTTATTATTTTGTCTTGCTTTTTAAATTGTTGCCAATTGATCAATACTTTTCCCATGGCACAGTGAGAATCAAAGCTAGAACTGTGTCTGCGTCTGCTTATCAATGCTGCTTTTCTAGTGGAAGACAATATTATTTGTTGCAAAGTACATGATATCTACAGGGTAACTAAAGGTTTGCCTGTGTGGGAATTAAACTGATGCAGAAATTTAAAGCTGGGTGAAAATTTATTTGAACAGACTTGTTCTGGTGTATGAGAGGTTTGTTTGAGTTTAGCTTAAAGGGAAACTCAGAGACATATTCTCCGGGTATTTTCCTGCCCTGCAAAAAAATACTAACTTAGTTAACTGTGTTTTCTCTGCTCAGTGTTCCAAAATTTTGACCTCGTGTGAGGTCCACAGGAAGTGTGCACTTACCTAAGAACAAGTAAGTGCTCTTTTCCTCTGTGAGACTCTTCTTGCCCAAGTGATTCAGGTCAGCTACTGTGATAAGCTGTGATCAGATACCTGTTTCTGGACACAATGGTGTTTAAAAAAAGGGGGGTTATTGTCTCCCAGTCTTTCCTCCCCTCCCTGACCCCTCCCAGTGGTTTGTTGCTGTCTCCCTGCCAGATGTTATCACATCCTCAGATTGTTTGCAGAGATGTTCAGAAGAGTGTCTTTAAGAAGCTTCTGCCAAAATCCTCTGAGTTAGCAAAGAGCTATTACTTAAGCCAGTTTAAGTAAATCTGTCTTGTTTTGATTGATAGGGATTGGGAATGCTTAAGTGATCAGCTCTTAGGGGGCTGCGTGTCCTGCCTGCCTGCTGATCTGTGGCAGGGCAGTGACAGGTAACGGGAGACAGTAACCACTCACAGGTTTGCAGAGACCACATCTGCCCAACATCCCAGAGTAACTCCTCAGCCTCAGGGACACCAGTGACTGGGGGCTGGGACTCCTGGGCTCTGTTCCTCATTCAGCTGCTGGCCCACTATTCAGTCTCCAGCACGTCGACTGTCTGTGCCTCAGTTTCTGCATCGAGGCATAATCATCTTCACAGCAGGAGGACCATGAGAGTTAATTGTAGAGTGATTTCATCTCCTTGGTGCAGTTACAGGCGGCTGATGCTACTTCTGCACTTCATAAGAATTAACTTTTTTTCTTTCTGATGTCGAGTAAATGAAAAGCAAAATTTATGTTCACAGTGGGAAACTATACTTCCCTTTGAGGAATGTTGTTTATTCTGATGATTCGCTATCAGGACTGTAGCTCTGTTAAGTGGCCTAGCAAGGAATACTCCTTCTCAGCCCTCAACAGAACAAGCACACAATTCCCAGGGACAATGTGTCCAACTATTTAGCTGTCTGTACGGAGAGCTAAAATATTTTGTCTAGGTGCCCCTGAAATTCCCTTTGACTTTGTATAGATGAGTAAGTTCAGCATGAGTGCATTCTTGTGTGTATTCAATTAAAACTCACATCAGCTTCTCAGAGATACCAACAAAAGTAACATGAGAGTAAGCAATAGCAGCCCTAGCTCCTTAGCTGAAATCACTCTGACTTTATTTTTAGGCCACATGGTAGCTGTTACTATGCAGAAACAACAACAACAACAACAAAAAAAGTAGTTGTAACGTGCTAGCTAAGGTGCTACGGCTCTAGTGTGTACACAAGACAAATTGTTGATAAAAAACCCTACGTGTTGGTGAGAACAGCAGAAAAGAGACGTCCCTTTCCAACATTAATACAGGTTAGGAACACCTGTTCTCTTCCTGAAGACAGGCACAAAAAGGCATGCAGCGTAGTGCAGTGTGAACCTAAGGCCATAGCTCTGCAGCATGAAATATTCGTCAGCAATGCCAGCATGAGGAGTTCCCATCCCTGGGTGACTTCAGTGACAGAGCATCATCCCTCAAGTGGTCATCTGTTGGCAGCAACCTGCGGTGCTGAGGTAGGAGTGAACAGTCAGGGGTCATTTCACTACTGAAGGAAACAGAGTGTGGACACCTGGAGGTGTCTGCTGGGGTGGTGCTCGGCCGTGTCGCCCCTCAGTTTGACTGATGTGCCTCCGTACACCGCTCTGCCTTTGCACAGCGATCCTGCATGCACGCGCACATACGTAGTCTGTAATATATGGTCTAAGTAACTGTTTTGGTGGAATAGCTGGGAGTGGAATACTGCTTATCTGGCTGGAAGAATCTAGAATTGAGCCCTTAAAATGAAAATTAACAACTATTTCTTGGCAATGGCAGAGGGTCAGTGTGCAAAGTGAGTGATTTTGTAATACTGTTACAGTCCAGGAATTAAAAGTCTATTTTAAAGCAAGTATCCTTCCAGAAAATTCTCACTCTTCAAATGATTTTAAGATGCTTTCAGCTCCCCAAAGATGATATGATGGATGGCGAGAAAAGCAAATTAAACATATTGAGTTTAAGCTGGTTTACTGCTTAACTGTGTCCTTTACTGGGTTTACTGTTTTTTATTTTAAGCTGCAAAAGGGTTATTACCATCTTAAAGCTGTGAGCTCTAGTCTCCAAATCCGTATAACATCATGCAAAAGTAAATGGGACAGTTAACTGACAGACACTGTCTTAACGTACTGCTGGAAGCTCACGCAAGCTTCTGACATTAAAATCCTGCCTGTGAAGGCACAGAGCAGTCGCAGTGCAACGGCCCCTCAGGATTGAAATTGTTAAGAGGAAAGATGGAGATGGTGGGGTAGGGTGGGAGATGGGATTTCCCAGAGAAGTCTGACCCAACTCATTCCCCCGCGGGCAGGTCGGGATGGCAGGACTATCTCTTGGCAGCCTCCTGCAAGCGGGGACCGTCCGCTCTGGCCCCGGAGGCCGTCTCTCCCTCCCTCATCTCCACCGTGCCAGGGCTCCTTTGCAGCAGCATTGCCAGACGTCTGCTAGCTGCTGCTGCCTCTCTGATCACTCCTCTGCTTGCTTCGCAGCCCGAGGCAGCAGTACCTCACACTGTCTCAAGTGACATTAGTTAACTGTGCTTTTTTCCTCTCCAGGGCTGTCTCCGTGGCCCGTTGTCACCGTTGCGTGGGTTGGCTGTGGCACCAGGATTCCTCCTTCCCCAGCAGGATGGAGCCAGGGCACAGGACCTGGGGCAGGGAGGACAGTGCGAGAAGCCTTTCCCCCTGCTACTCTCGTTCCGTCCATTTTCCTGACGCATTTCTCCTTGCTCCCTACAAAGGCTCATTTTCTCAGGCTGGTTTCAGAAGCAGTGGGAGATGCTGATGTGAAGCCAGCGCTGTAAAAGCTCACTGAAACCTAGCTTAGACTTGGAGCCTGGCCTAGCCAGATCAGCAATAAAATTTTCAAAAGGAAAGAGGAAAAAAGCTATTTCCCATCACAGGAGCAGTGGGGTGTTTTCCATGGGAACAATGATGTTCTGGTTAAGTTCTAAGAACTTTTCTAATTATTAGGCAAAACCAATGTGAAAGCTGATGTCAGCAGGAAGAGCTGATGGGAGGAATTATAATTGTGTCTGGGGCCATATGAAAGCATTATACCATGTCTTGCTCCAGACTTTGCATGACTCATTTTCCTCCTGGTCAGGATCTTGTATTGAAGTGCAGACTGGCAGTTGTCTGGATCTTTCCTTGTGCCAAAACTGCTGTGAAGTTGTTGTTTTTTTTTTCCAGTGCCACTGTGAGAAGTACCATCAATAGAATTTCTTTGCTGCGGAGGGAGCATCACACTGCATGGGGCAGTAATTGCAACACTTGCTGCTGATTTATTGTCAGCAAGTTCTCTTGTGGAAGAAGTCCTTCCTCAGTTCCATCCATAAAACCCCACTGGTTACAGGAGGAATTAGGGCTGCTTGCCGCTTCTGAGTATCTGCCTCCGAGCATTTAGATCTTTATTGAATGTAGATTTTCTCTAGAAACCTATTTGCTGCTGAGACCTACATTAGACACCATGCTATACGACTCTTCGAAATTAAACTGTAATTTCCATCTGTAAAGCTGAGGTAACAGTTTTGCCCCTCCCTTGATTAGAAAGCATTTTTTTAAAAGCAGATCCACCAAGTGATTTACCTCTTTCCTCCCCTTTCAGCTCACCCCAGCTCCCAGGGGCGTCCCTGGAGCAGTACCAACACCTTTCAGGTAGAGCTGGACTGGACTCCAGGCTACTCTGAAGAGAAAGCCACCAATTTAATTTTATTGATGTTGTCAACAGGTGAAATGGTTTATAAGACTGTGTAAATCTAAATTTTGTAGGATGCAACAGAGCAAGCAATTATGTGATAGAAAATGGGCAAAACCTGAAAATGATCCGACAGTTGTGTCAAGCACTCCCCGCTACAGTCTTCAAATCAGAGAGCAAAACCTATCAGCTACCTTGTGATCCGTGTCTTTCATGTCCATCTGATGAGTTAAGTCACCACACCAGCGGCAGCCGCATTCATTCACAGCTGTACGGTGCTTGCTGAATCCTTGTGCAGTCGTTCTGGTGCATGATCTGGAAGGCTTTGTTTTATGTCAAGCCTGCTTAAATGATCATGTGCTTAAAATATTCAAATGCGTCTGTCACACCCACAGAGCACTGGCAGAGCTTCTCTACCTCAAACCTCTCCTAGGCTGCTGTGGGAGAGGCTTGACTTTTTAGCCATTGTGGGTGTTAAGTGCCTGCTCTGAAGAGTCTAGGCTCAGCCCTGGTGTGAGGTCTCCATTCACACTTGAGCACAGATTTTCCCAGACTCAGACATTTGGATACTCAGAACTTCTCAGTTTATGCTTTCGAGAGTATGTAATTGCACAAAATCCACCAGCTTTGCACAGGATTTTAAAACACAATTGCTTTTTAGTTAGTAGCACAAAAATACACAAATCTACAAACAAGAAAAAATAAACACCAACAGAATACCTATATTCCTGCCTCTGTTTCTTTACTATCATGGCCATTACTCAGGGTCCTGTAAGTTGATCAGGTTTTCTTTGCAGTTCATCTTATGACTTTTGAACCTGCAGTCTTTTTCAGCTCTGCCTTTTGGCTTGTACCTCAGCTAAACCAGAATATGTGCACTGCAAAAGCATTCCCTTCTTCCTTGCTTTCTGCCCCAAATCTTGTGTGTGTTGCTGCAAGTCTGTTTCTATTTCCCAAAGACTGATACATCTTGATTTATGTGTTTGGTTTCAATAATTTTCTCTGCTGCAAACTGCAGTCCTCTGTACAAGAGCTGGAAGCAGTGACTTTTCCTACTCTGTCTTATCTTCTTTTGACGATACCTCCTCAGACAGATAAGCCTCTTTCCATCAGTCCTTCCCTGTTTTCTGATGCAAATTCATAAAACTGGAATTAAAATTCATCCTGCTGCAGCATGTGGTGCTTTCCCTCTCGACAGTTTTCTGAGTGAGAGCAGCAAGTGTGAAGGTGTTGAAAAGCAGCCTGCAGCGCGCCATGTCAGCTGTAGTTCTCTAGCAGGAAACACTGCTGTAGTGAGATCAAAAACTGATATTAGCATGGTGTCCAGGGCAATGCTGCCTATTCTTTTTGTTCCATTAGAGAACATGCTATTTTCTTGCTTTGTTGCTTCATCTGTAGCACACTGGCTGTGGCAGCTGTCATTATTAAGGGATAGTCTGTCATGCTTTTCAGTGGAAAATTGGATTCTTGACAAAATCATTTTGCTTACAGTTTTGTCTTTGGTGGGAAATCTTCACTTTTTTATCAAAATTCATTCAACAAGGAGATTTTTTGCCTGAAACTTTAAGAAATTATTTCTTTAGTGCATTGTCGTTAATTTTTATGGGACATAAGGACAGATGCGTTTATATTTTCTGTCTGGTTTTACGCCTTACTATAGCACTGACTCTTGTGGTTCTTCAGAATACCGTTCAAGTGCCAAAGAATGAACAGAGGGCCAGTATCTATTTCACACTTATATCAGGATAAATCCATACTAGCGCCACTGAAGTCAAGGGAGTTTCTTTGTATGTATGTCAGTCTGTCCACAGGGCTTCTTGACTGGTTGAGCAGTGGGGGCAGAGCTCCCTAGTGGAGACACGGCTTATATTGGCAGAAAAGTAGTAATCTTTTGCCAATATACTTCAAACTAGTTTCTCATACTGCATAAACTATGTCTGGATGAAAACTAGTTTCTGCTGACGCTGCTTTTCTCAGAAGAAGAAGAATATCCATCCTCTGAGCGGGACAGCCAAATGAACAGATGCATTATGTGCGGGCAAGGGCTCGATGCAGTACCTGGTCCTGAATGCCACCTGGCTGGCCCTGCAAAGCATTTTTCGCTCTTGTTGCTCACTTGTGGTAAAACCAGGTGACACCACTGCCTCCCTGCCGTTCCCCCCAGTGTATATTTGGGTCAGAATTGTAAAGGTGCAAGCAGATTCGGCAGGTAAAGCAAGTCCCCGTAGTAGTCTGTGATTTTCCTGTGAATGGCTAGGTTCATCGCTGTGACCTGCCAGCAAAATAACAGTCTGTCTTCTGGGTGATAAGCCACAAAACCCTGGAGGTGCTCCTGGCACCTTCTGAAGTGCAATCTAAGGTGCATGTCAGCACTGATTAAATGGAAGCTTTATGGGAGGCGATTTGGGCCTTGATTATTTCAGAAGCACCAGTAGTCAGGGAACTGGATCACTGGAGCTGTCAGCTGGGTGATTTAGTACAACTCCTATAGGGAATAATGAAGGTTGTGATAAACTGCAGTGTAAGAAGCTGGTAAATAACTTTTATGGTAAGACTGTATTTGGAAACACTGAATAATGGCAACTGGTGTCACAGATCTTATTGAAAGGTGCTTTCCAGAGTTATATATTTAAATGGACATAGTGGGTCTAAGCTATCCCTGAGAACTCAGCTGAAATCGATAGAATGACCTTAGGGTTGATTTTAAAAAAGCAAATGCCATCTGTAATGTTAAATTTTTGTTGATAATATGAAACAATTAACTCCTTTGGAGAAGAGGAGTAGGTGTGTTTACATTAATGCTGATTTATTAATTTATTGCTTCTATTAACACAAAACAAGACCTCTAAACTGTAGCATCCACTTGTTTTTTTATCTTGGCCTATTTATCAGTTCTTTTTGTCATGAAGCCCACACAAATGAAGAGAGACATTTATTATGTTCTTTTATTTCACAGTGCATAATTCAAATCTTGAAATACTGTCTTCCAGAAGAAATACACATTTATTTTTAATACTTTTCTATAATTTTATTTTCAATAGGCTATTTTCAGAAGTGGTCACATTTGGGTGTTTATTTTTATTGTTTTTAAATTCAGCAAACTCTCTAATGTCCAGTGGAAAAATAAATCTCATGTTCTAGTATTAGGTAGAATTACATCAATGGATTCTCACTAAAAATTATACATGAGATTCCTTTTAGGATTTCAGGTGGCTTTCAGCCAATATTCTTTGCTACTCTAGCAAAATTTTCAGAGTAAATAACTGAAGTCACTCTGAAATGCCATTTGCTTTTGGCACGTTAGACCATGGATGCCATACACCAGACAGGTGCTTGTATTGACTGCAATTAGAATTCGGTTTGATGACACTCAACGTGTCCATACATGTGGAGATAATGTTCTCAGAAATTTCTTTGCACAGATCATAGGGCTCTTTTCTCTGCTTCCCTGTGCTTTGGTCACTTAGGGAGCGTAGAAAGCTGACATTTTAGTTAGCTGGTACCTGTACTGATTGTGATGCATGACAGTGACATGCTGACAGATGAAAAATTAGGAAGAATCCTAATTTGTCAAAATTGAAATGATTCATAAAGCGGGATCCTTTTCCACTACTCTCCTAACTCAGCCAAAGCATGGAACTGCTTTTTCAGAATGTGCATGACGGGATGTTTTGACATTTTTGGAACAGAAATCTTCATATTTTTATTTCAGTCTCAGCTACTTTCTACTGTGAGGTTTCAGAAAATGGAGACCAGAAAATTTAAATGAGAAAAATTTAAAATAGGAACAAAATGTTTAAAAATAATAACAACAAAACACCCTGAGTGACCTAACCTGAATGTTTTGTTCAGCTTTCAGTTTGACAAATTTCCATGTTTTCCTTACTTGACTGCACCACGGAAAGCAAAGAATTGACAAAGCAGGATCCTTTGAGTAGTGCAGAGGTTCCTCTTGCTCTGCAACAAGCGTGTAAAATTGTGATGTAGCAAATCATCCCTGAGGACTAGGAGTTAGATTGGGGTCCAGTGTGTATTTTGACATTTCCAGCAATTTTGTGAAGTAGCAAGTTTTTCCTCTCTATCCCTGCCTCCCTTGAACTACTGCAAATAATATCTTTCAGTCAAATTAGCAAAAGGCTTTTCATATGTGCGTGAAGGGATTCAGATAGTGGTAGTACATATATAATGTATATAAAAATATAAGAGAATAAGAGCAGATTAGAAAATTGGCCATTGAAGTCCTGTTGTTCTTCGTCTGTTTGCTTTCTAGGAACTGGCTGGTGTTGGTCTCCTCCGCTGTGTCTCTCAGTAACGCTGGTGCTGTCTGTGGAGCCAGCCCCATGCCCGACCAGCCGTGAGTTTCTGAGTTCCCTTGTCACCACTACGCCAGGCACTGCCCCTCACCGGGCGAGGTGGCAGGTTTTGCCTCTGCCTGGGTTCAGAGCTGCTAAGTGGATGTACGATGTCCTGGCAAAGAGCCGCGCTGCTCCTACCAGTGTGGAGGTACTTGCCAGCCCCAGAAAACCTGTGCACAGGTAAAGTAATGCAGTTATCCACTACTCTGGGTTATGCTGTCATTCTGTATTAAGACAAATTAGTGTACTCGGAAGCAATCAGAAGTAATTACTCTTTAAGAAACAATAGGCGTCACTCTGTGGCTTCTATGTGACAGCTAAAGAACTTGGCTTCCTGTGAAAAACCCATACAGCTTAATCTTCTTGTGTCAGATCATATTTCCCTGTCTTCTCTCGGTAAATGTTTACATTGCTGCAGTAAAAGGGGCACTGTGTGATCTTGGCTAACAGGGGACTTGTGTGTTTAGAGATAGTAATGGGATCCAGTATCTTTCAGCTATCGCTCTCAAGATGGATGCAAAGAGGGTTTGTAGGTACAGAATAGCTCCGCTGCAGGGGCTCGAGTGGTCCCACTCTCAGGAGTAAATCCCGATTCCATGAAACCAGCTCCTGCTGTTACCTGAGCTGACACCATGGCAAAACAATGACAGGAAATGAAATGATAGGAAATGAGCACAGGGACCTGGCTGTTCTTCTGCTCTTCAGGTAAGACCATGAATGATGTTTCAACTGGTTCACTTTAGGAGCGTAAATATTTGCACTGAATCCCGCTTTTGCCACCCCTACTGTTCCATTTTCATTCCCATCACCTGCCTGTCATTTATAGATGTTCCCTTAAAGATCAAACCCTTTCTGAAAGCTCCAGTGGGATCTTTGAAATGTTACAGAAATTTGAAGTTGGTGTGTGAGTAAAGCCTGTGTTTTACATTCTCTGGGAGGAAATACGGGATTCATCTCAGTGAAGATGGTGCCAAATAGTGGCAGATTGAGATCCAGGTGAGCTCCCTAGTTGTAGTGATTATCAAGTGTGTTTCTTTCTTAGGTAGTAGAGAGAGTCTAAATTTCAGATCCTGGCAAATGCCATTATCTCCATACTTCCTTTTTATTGAACAGTTTGCTCTCATCACTGATGCTGCCCGCAGAGGGTTGTTTCAACCTTTTGTAACTTATGCTTGTGGAAAAGGATGACTGAGTAACAACAAAGTGATCCTGTGGTTAACGCAGTTAAGTCGTGTGTAGGAAGTCTGGATTCAGTTCCTGGCTTTGTTGTGGATGTCCTCTGTAACTGAATACACAGTTGCTGTTCACCTCAGTTCTCCTTCCATCAGATATAACCATCAGAAGGTGATTGTGAGGATATATTCACTGGTGAGAGATTGAAGTATTCCACATTATTGGGAATTTGGAGATAAAATAGTGATAAGCCAGTTGAATACTGTTCTGTAATTGGGTTTTACTGTATCTGTGAGAGCTAACAGTGAGAAAGACTTTTAGGGAGAGTCTGTTTCATCAGACTAAGCTATAGTTGACCTTAATTAGTCTCCAGCAGATAGTACAACTCTCAATTAACTTTGTTTTCCTTGATATTTTTCATGATGAGGGTGGTGTAGCACCAGAACAGCCAAAGAGGCTGCGAAATATCCATCTTTGGACATTTTTAAGATGCAGCCAGCCCAAGCCATGGTTGACCCAGTCTGGTTTTGGCAGTAGTCCTCCTTTGAATGGGTTGTTGGGCGGGGGATCTCTGGAAGTCCCCTCCAACCAGCGTTTCTGTGATTCTGTGATTCTAATTAGCTTTGCCTTACATGGAAGTACGAGTTATTTTAGGAAATATCTGTATCTTTGAGCAGTTGAAGCAAACAAGATAAGAATTTATTATCATTTATTACTAGTATTAAGTAAGTATTCTAAAAAAGGCAAACCCTTGCATAACCTTGCTTTCTGTCTCTCTCAAAGCAAGATTAAGGATAGATACTATATTAGATATACTATTCACTTTTCAAATGAATTTTTATATGTACTGGTTATGTGTGTTACATAATACTTAATTTGATAACTCCATACTTTTATCGCTTCTGTATAATAACACTGAGCCAAAAAAATGGTCAAGCATTAACTTCACAAACACATTGCAAAATACAGCTTAAGTAAGTGTCTTATGAGGATACTTGGGGCTGAAATATCTTCCTTACCTGCACCCTTTTCAAAATAGCACATATATGCTCTACAGATTTAACAGCTGTTACTATTCCACTATTGGGAAGTATTTACTCTTTCTTATGTTAAAGATAAATCATTATTCACTTATTTCTGTCTGAAGCTCAAGGTGCATATAATCCTATCTCCATAATGGAAACCAGCAGAACTTAATTAGTCCTCGCAAAACTCAGAGTGACTTGTGTTTATACTCCTCTAGCTATTAGCACCAAAAGCTCTCACATAAAGAACAAAAACTGTGGTGTAGTAATAACATGAGGTTCTCATTTTGTATTTTTATGTTTACTACTTGTTACTATTTCATGTACATGAAATGATATAAAAAGATAGTGTGCGTGCATATTTACAACAATGCACAATGTAATGAATTCTGCATGTTCTATTAATGGGCTTTTAAATCCTGGTTTTGTCTGTGGAGGAAAATTGTTGCATTTGCATCTGTCATTTTGTCCTGATGCTTATATGAAAAGGGCGTGAATGACAAGTGCCAGGAATTAGGGAAATGAAAGACACAGAAAGTCAAGACACTGAGTGGATGTTTGTTTGGCTCAGCTTATTCCTCCTGTCATCTTATAACTGCTGTCTTACATCCATATTAAATACCTAAATTCTCCATTACTACAGTTTTTGTCCTGAAAAAAAATGTAATAACTGTATTAAACAATAATTATTTTCCTTTGATGTTAATCTGATAATTTCCATGTTCTTTTTAAGCACAAAGGACTGGCTTGTTACTCTGCATATGCGTATGCTGGGAGAAAGTGGAAGGACCTCCCCATCCCCAGCAGTCCCTGCTGGGTACTGACAGGGTGCCTCAAGTGGGTGGGAGAGAAGAGGAGCAATGACAATGACATTCTGGCTGATATTTTGGGAGCTCCAGAGCTGACTGTATGAGCTGCCATAGTATGAGCCCCAGCACCAAGACTCCCAGGTGGAACTGGAGTAGATCTGTTTCATCTGTACTTTGGGCTGGCAATGCGCCACCTATGGGACCCCATCATCAGCTTTTCCCTCAGCTACTAGAACTCACAAAATGCAGGGAGAGGTGCACGCTGCTGTCCTGTGGTGTACCCAAAGGAGAACGTCTTCCCTTGGTATGTAGATTCCCAAGGAGGGAGACAGGACTGGGAGAAAGACCTATTACAGGGTTGAATTGAGATTCAGCCAGGTCCAAAGTCACCTGTGGGTTGTGCCCACAAGGCAGGAAGAGGGCACGCTGTGGCTGGGCTGTGAGAGGCAGCAGTCTCCTTTTCCTACAGCCTACTGTCGTTGTGGGAGAGGGGAGGACAATATTTGGCAAAGAGGCAGAAGATCAAGCAGATGTACCAAGTCATAGTAGGCTCCATTCTTTTGACATGCCCCCTCCCCCCCTTTTTTTAAGGGTGAATTCAGCAGACTGATCCTAGTTTCAAGAGGCAGACAGCAGTGGAGAGTGCTGTGCCTGCCGGAGCTGCTTGGGCTGGCTCTGGAATGCTATCTGAACACAGAAAGCCGTGGTACTCTGCCTGTTCTGTAGAGGTCCTTGCACTGTGCTTTCTGCCCCAATATCCAAAGACTGGCGTTTCAGCAGCGTAGCTGACAGCTGTCTTGTGTCATTTGCTGTCTTGTTCTCTGCCCAGGCAGGGAGCAGAGCAGCTTGTTCCAGCAGGGATTCTCTGTCTTAATGTGTACTCTGCTCCATGTTTATGTTGGAAAAGGAAAGATCAAAGCATGTGCTTTCAGGTAAAAATGGAGGCTGTGTGATTAGGGACCTCATCTTATTCCCAGTCACATACGTATGTACATGTATGTACGCATACATGCCCATGCCCCTCATCACCACTGGAACCTGGGGTGGGAGATGTTGCTCTGAAAATCAGGCTGTTCCTGTAGATGGCCATCAGAGGTCAGGGCTGCCTTTGCAGGGAAGTAGACTTAACCTTATCTGTGACTAATTAGTTTTCTGTTTGCAGTGAGGAGAGACTCAAGATCAGGTGATGATAGTGATCCTGTTGAGTCAGAACAAAGCCCTATCCAGCCTTGTGTCCTGTCTCAGAGAGTGCTGGTACTGGAAGGATAAGAAAAGAGCATGAGAGGGGACACAGAGACCAGAATCCTTTTTCTGATGTGTCTTTCCAGCTTCTGCAGCTCTGCTTGGAGGCTATTCCTGAACTCCAGGCTGCATCTGGACTGCTGTATTTAATGGCTGTTGGTGGATTCCCATGAATTTATCTAAATTTTTGAACCCATTTATTGCTTTGGACTCTACAACAGTGACCTCCACATTCCACTACCCATTGTGTAAAAAGTGTTTCCTTTTTTTTTAGGCATGCTTTCTGATAATTTCATTGGGTGTTATAAAGATCAAGGAGTAATTATTCCTTGTTTGCTTTCTCCATTCCACTCCTTGTTAAATATCTCAATCACATCCAAATTTAGCTGTCTGTTTGATAAGTGATCAAGTCCTTGCCTATGACATCTCTTCAGTTATAGAAGCCATTTGGTACCTCTGATGCTGTTGCTGCCTATCTTAACTCTACTCTACCTTTTTGAGATGGCGTGACCAGAATTGCATGCAGTGCTCAAGACATGGGCACACCAGGGATTGACAAAATTGCAGAGCGATGTTTTCCATTTTGTTGTCTCTTCCTTTCCCATTTGTCCTTAGCGTTGTGTGAGAGTTAACAAGCAGGTCTATTGTTAGAGGAGCCTACAGGGAGAGTCTCGCAGGCTCCTCCTGGAGGAAGGATGCGGGTAACAGGACGTGATTTATCTGTTTAATTTATGTTGGACTGTTTGATTTTGCAAAATTAACTTCCTCCCTGAAGAAGAATGTCAGATGAAATTTTCAGTTGAAAGGTGCAAGGGGAGAATGAGAGATTACCGTTCATAGCAGTGCAAAGCTGTGTGTTTTGATCCTTCTTCGTACTCGCTGCTCTGCTCCACTGTGTATCTTGCCTACAGGACAAAGTTTGGGGGCAGGACTGGGGAGACTGCCTTATCCAGAAACTGCCAGCCAGATTGTTTCCCTTGGATCAGGCCCTATCTCAGCAGTTATGTCCTTGGCTTTTCACATGCAAAAGAAGCACTTTATTAAAAGAAACTGAATACTTCCCAGAGTCTGACAGCTTGCATTTTGAACTATCACCCCTAACAAGGGACCTTAAAACTGACCCCAAGACGTTAATTTAACCATTACAATTCCATTAGTCTAATTTGTCATGAAACATCTTTAACTAATTACCTGCATTTGTAAGTTAGTCCACATGTCATAAGATAAGAAGTCAAGCATAGTCATAGGTCACTGCTCTCGGCTGCCATCACATAACACAGACCCTAGATGAAAGGGAATTCAGACTTGATAGGAGGAATCTAAATGACAGCTACTCAGTCAGTACAAGGCAGTCACGGCTGTAATGTAAAAATTGGACCACTATTTTAGAAGTGGTGTTTTGGAAAGGAGGGGCATGCCCTCATTAGCAGAATAAGGTCTAGACAGACAGCGAGCATAATGCATTCCCTATAAGCATTTGTCTTGAAGGTGGCAATTTGATAAATACAGGTCCCCACTAAAACCATTTGCTAAATTTGGCAGACAATAGTATCAAACATTCATGACTGAATTTAGAACTGTCCCTTTTCAAAGAGACCTGATTATGTCCTAAAAGTTGCTTTAAAAAGCTCATTTGGGAGCTGCTGTTGGTTGCCTTACATGACAAATGCTGAAACAGAGGGAAAGACCAATTAGGAGTCTGATTAAAGGTTGCTCAAGCCTTTCATTGAGTAGTATGTTTGGATTCAGCTCCCTATTACTTGTTGGAAATCTGCCCATGAATTTATAGCGGGAGCTACAACGTGCTGCGTGCCACAAACACTT
Source organism: Anseranas semipalmata (assembly GCA_013399115.1). NCBI lineage: Eukaryota > Metazoa > Chordata > Aves > Anseriformes > Anseranatidae > Anseranas > Anseranas semipalmata. Next base: position 156,696 of record VXAA01002797.1, on the reverse strand, counting down.
CTCTCTCTTAGATTTAGGCAACTGTAAACTTCCTTTCATTTCTCTTGTTCCTGTGCCTGTAACGTTCCCCTAGAGGCTAGATGGAGAGAAGGATATGGTATGTGATTAAAGCAAGACAAAGCATTCAGAAAATGTCCTCGTTCTTGTTTCTGCTTCTTTTTTCACTAAGAGGGGGGGTGCAGAGAGAGTGGTTGGGAGAGTCCCCCCACTAGTATGCTGAGAGCATCATCCCCACATTTTTGGCTGCTTGTGCTGGGTGTGAGGAATAATTAAATCCCTGCCTCCCCCCACTCCTCTGTCCCTTAGCTGATCCTTACAGACAGCAAATGCAATTGAATTCTTCACTTCCATCACTCATTTGATCAATACAAAGGGCCAGCGACGACACAGCTATACTGGTCAGGCCAGCCCTACCTTTGTAGTCCCTAAGTACAGGCTCTGTCCAAGCCATAAATCACAGCTACTCTAAATTACAGAGGCTGCCAACACATCAGAGAGCTGGAGCAGGAGCTCCTTGTGATCACAGCAGGGAGAGGAGGATAAGGAAGGCCCTGACCAAGCTGTCTTAGCTATAGGCAGGAGCTTTATTCAGACAGCAAGGAACAGAGTAGGCCTGGGAGTCTCTGTGCTCCTCTCACAGGCATAAACCTGCTGCAGTGGCTTAGCAGTGTTCTGGTGTTACCTGCTGTCCTCAGGAAAAACTGAAATCCTCTTTCTACAGTCTGTAAGGCAGTCACTGAGATTAGGAGGAAACCTGTCCTGGTGCTTTATTGCTGCAGACTTTATACCTTCCTACAGATGCCTTTCTTGGCATCCCTGTGGGGAGAGGGGGCTGACTGGTTTGTACCTCCCCCTTACCACCAGCCAGCACTGGGGCTGCTCTGTCCGCAGAGAGGAAGAGCGACGGCATCGCTGGGCTGCCCCCAGCCCCTGCTTTCACACGACCTGGTGGTATGAACACCATGGCACTTCTTTCTTCCCTGTGTGGAAGTTCACCTGTCATTTTTCTACCAATATTCCTCCAAGTCTTTAAACATAAATGAATCTTCACGTCTCCAAATCTTCAGCCTGTCTGTGATGGGTGTAAGGTATCTACCAGTCTGCTGTGAAAAATCACAGACAATCCATCCTTTCGATCTCTTGCTTTTATCCTAAGCTGATAAGGGAGGCCCTCCTGTGCTTGTCAGCTTTGCATTCTTGGTGTGTGCTGCATAGCTGGGTATTGCAGATTAAAGGTGAAGAGTTGAACATGGAAAAAAAGCAGGAGTGAAGCAACTGTTTAATGAGATAGAGAGGCTTTCCTCTTGAAAACTGCTTATCCATATCCTGTCTGTTAGTAATTGCATGGAGTATTTTCTTTATGAAGCATGTTAGCACTGTTTTCGCAATTTAATATATTTTACCCTTTTTCAGGTTCATCTTTTCACCTTGGTAGCATTAAATCATTCTTTACAATGATTGTAAAAAAAAAGTCACTCACAACATATTTTTTCAAGCTGCTTAGCACTGCCCTGTGCATCTTTTGTCTTATAGTTACAACAATGTTCACGTGTGCTGAGGAGTCAAAGCTTAGTTGGTCTCAGTCTGTCCCTAACTTTGATCCCATGTGGGTCCAGGTTTGGAAACTCTTTTCCACTCAAGCCTATCTCAAGCTGTAACAGAACCTCTAAAGTTACAAATCCAGATATTGTGGAACTAACTTACAATGCTAGGATGTGCTATGCTGACACAATCAAACCTTGGAAAGATTAGCTTCTTGGCAGTTGTTTTAGCTTAGTCATGTCACTGTCTGTCTGTCTTTCTGCTAGAGTTATTTTCATTTTTTGCAGACTCCTCCATGTGCCTTGCTCTGCTTTTCAGGTAGAGCTTCTTCGCCTCCTAGCACCTTTAAGAGTCTCAGGTGGGGCAATGTCACCGCTGGATCCCACGGCTTATTGATGTTGTCATTTGCTGGGATTCACCTCCAGAAAGAGACCTAAGAAACCATCGTTAAAAACCTGCATAAGCTTATGGGGGCCAGAACATGGAAGAAGGATGACTGGAAAATGGCTGATGTATGTATGCTGCCACTGCCCATACTGCTGTCTTTGTTGGTCCCTGGAGAGGTGCTGGGAGAGTCCAACGGTTGCTGACAGTGAAAAGCAAGAGAAGAAAAAGGATGCATCTATCAGGAAGAGATACAGTCGTGACTCTGGCTTGGCATGATAAACAGCATGTGCTGCTCAGAGATCTGATCGCAGACAGGCCAAATTCCAATTCGGGATTGGGAAGAGACTGATCTGGGATTTTTCTGATGTCAAAACTTCCTGACCCCATTTGTATAGATAATGTCAATGTTTCTAGATGTATAAATGATTACGGGGGGTGGAGAAATGGTGGGATGCTGGGTGGGGACTAGGAGGGGTTTGCCGTGAGGTGGGGGCTTCTGAAATGGTAGAGGCTTGGGGCTGTGCTCCGGAGAAGATGGAAGCGCTGGCTTGAAAAGTGTTGCCACAGTCTGGAGCAAGTAAGGATACTGGATTTGAGATCTGGGACGGAAGAGAAGGAATCTGTCTCACAAGGGATTGAAGGAACTTACTTTGGGGATATTCATGCAACTGTCCTCCCCCATCCTGTGCACATGACTGCACATGACAGTCAGTTTTGCTGATGGAAATGTGGCAGCATTGTTTTCTGCCCCACCTTCACCTCCTTGCCTTTTTACTTGTCCACACAGTATTATATACCCTGTGGCATTGTATAATTAAAATAGATGATTATGCAGACGCAAATGGACCCTAAGGAAACTTAGCACATGGAAAAAACACCACGAGCAAGTTCTAACTGATTATGCAGCTATAGAGAAGATTCTTCCTTTTAAAATTAAAAATACTTTTCCATTTTTTTCTTCTTTTTTAACGATAACAACTGAACATTTTCCTCTCCAGGTAAAATCTGAAATGGAAGAAAGGGAGGTAAGACCGAACACAGAGTAACTTGTGGAAGTGCAGGCTGTAGCTTTCTGGGCTCCAAAGAGCACAAAGTCTTTCCTCCCATTTGAAACACCCCTCTCCACTGCATGCAGAGTGCAAACCCTCTATGCATTTGGCTTCCATATCTGTGACTCCCACTCCCTTTTTTAATATTGTGAATTTTCTCCCTTTTGAAGCACAGATTCCACCCCCCAGGCCCCCAAAATATTTTGGCCCTCCAAGTGCCCTGGATTTTTTATTAATGTGGGAATTCCTTCTTTTATTCTGTTTCTGCACTGCTACCTTCAGTTCATGATTTCTGTTCCTCTGTGGCCTCTGCTACTGCATATTGTGGCGTGAACGGGGCGGTTTTCACTGCAGTTTCAGTGAAACACAGCTGCATGTTACAGGCACAGATAAAGATGTTGAAGGGACTTTAGCCCTCTCACTAGCACCATTTCTTGTTATGTAGTGGAGAAGAGGTGCCGCTTTTTCCCTCTCTATCATCAACCTGCTTTTTTTCAGCATTTGCAATTACCAGCAGGTGATGCCGATACTACCAATGTTTCCTTGTCCCAAGGCTTGATGGATACATTCAGTGCTCGTGCTGACCTCTCTCCATTCTCACTAGCACCTTTATGATGATATTGCCTTTCCAAGCCACAGTTGATCTTACAAGCCTTCACACTAGCTAATCCAGCCTCTTTGGGCTTCTTTCCTAAAGGTGTAGAAGGGGAAAACTCGTTGAGGATATTTTCCATTGATGTCAGTGGATCCAGAATTTCTTCCCTTATCTACAGTGCTGCTCATTCCTTCTTCATTGCTTTCAGCAGTGAGGGCCAGATTCTGCTTACAGAATATAACCATCATTTTTAAGGGAAGTAAGAAAGAAAAGAAAGAATCTAAAGCAAAGCTAATCGACATTTTCTGTTTCGGGGTACAAATCAGGCGGAGCTGCCCTGACACTTCTGCTGCCCATTAAAGATAGCATGTTATGTATAGAGTAATACATAGTCTTCTCTAAGAGTGAGCTTGCAGTGTAGCAACAGATACCATGTGTGTGGAAGAACCAAGGATCAGCTGGTGCCTGAAGCAGAGATTGTGCAGACAGCATCTTTGACAGCATTCCTCAGAGCAGCATCAAGAACTCTGGCAGACCATAGCAGAACTTTTCTACCTCATTATGTGCTGAAAAGCAACTGGTTTCTACTCATTAGACACTAATCAAGGTCACCCCTTTGTTGCTGAAAGCTCTCCATTCACTACGCTGTTGGCAGGAGGGCTTGCTCTGCTCCCCTGTGTTCAGAAAAAAAAAAAAGAAAAAAAAAAACACAAAATAAAAGGACAAGAAATCCTTTGGCCAACCATCTGTTGGAGCACAGGCTGTGGACACAGTGCAGATACACACGCCTGGATGCATTTTGCAGGTGTGCCCTGTGACCCATCTTTCCATGGAGGAATTCAGTGGGAAAACAGATTGCATTAGACTGCTGCTGCAACTGTAGTTAATCGCGCCTTTTCTATATTACTGCTACAGGATTAACACAAACATTGCTCCTATTTTCAGGCTTATCAAAGGCAGCAGCACATCTCTCTAATCTCCTATTTCCCTGCTCTCTTTAAAGTGTTGAAATGAATGGAGCACTGATGAGCAGGGATGTGGTGCCAGCAGGGATGGTGTCATTTAATGCCTCGCTATTTATGCTATTTAATGCCTGTGTGGCTTTATGTGTCCTGAGTGACTTGCTAACCATCTGGCACCCTCCACCCTTCATAGGACAGACGGAGGTGTAGACGGCATCTTCATTTGTCTCCAATCCAGAGAGTGACCAGCAGCAATAAAACAGCATAGTTCTGATGTGCCTGTTTCAACATAGCCTGCACCTGCTGTCACTGAAGGATGAAGCTTGGAGGCCATGGTTTGGCGACCCAGGCAGTTTGGATGTGAATGAGCTATAGGCACATACCTGTATTTCTGTTGAATTGGTTGGCACATGCAACCTGGACTTTATTTCCAGCTGTGAAAGGCCTAACAATATCTGATCTGCAGTAGCACCTGTTTGTACACAGTTAACTTGTCAAAAGGTTTTAGAGAAGCTGGAATCAGCAGAATTGTATAAATCACATCAGCTTCTTGTCGTAAGAACCCTACAGCTGGATTTACTGTATCATTGAATCACAGCCTGAATCTTTAGCTTTATTACTTTCACTAATCACAAATAGTTGGGTTGTGTCCTCCAATCTACTAGGAAGTGGGCTGAGATCCACCCTACTGCTTTCACACCACTGTCAGCTGGCAGTAACTTTCAGTCATTTTCTCCTTTGATGCCAGATTGAAATCAGTGACCTAGAAGTAAAATACTCTGTATTTTGTTAGCAAGCAGTCCCTGGTGTTGTACAGTCTAAGTTGGCATGTTCTCTCAGCTAGCTCTTTTGTATATCTTGCAATTGTGGCAAATCTACTGTAATTACCAACAGGCCTCTTTAGTAGCAAAATTTATTAATTCCTTTCCACTTTCTCCTATGTATTTCTGCTTGAATCACAGTGAATTAAGGACTTTCTTTAGTTTTTGAGGGGTCATGATATCCTACTGTAAAGCATTCATTTTCTACAATGACATTCTCAGAGTTTATGTTACAGATTCACCGATATTTTTGCAAGGAGGGCAAACTGGATTCTGTCTGTTTGGCACTTACTGCACTGTCTGTTAGCAGTAGAGCTGTGGGATCTGACCCTGAAAGTGCTGAAGCCTGTAAGAGTATTTGCAGAAGTAAGGACTAGTCATGTGTAGAGCATTTTCACAATCAGCCTTCATGTGTATTCGGATCACTTGTGGACAGTGCTGATAGTCTGTTGGGAGGTGCTGGCTGCCCTTTTCAGTGATATTGCTGAAGGTTCATTTTATTCATCATTTTGTGGAAGTGCCTAGTTCACATTTTAACTTTAATGCAGGCTGTTAATACGAATAAGTAATATCACCATGGTGGGTTGGTTGTTGTTTTTTTTTTTGACATTCAGATTCAAGGTTAGATCCAGTGGGCCACTTTATGGGAGTATGTAATCAATTGCCAGCATCCCAAGAAGTATACAGTCTGAGATTAGAACTAGCACCACCTTATTACCGTGATAGTCAATTGCAGGTGAAAGTGCAGTGGAAGTAAGGACAAGGTAGTGTAACATGTGAGTGGAATAGCACTCAATCCGTGTATTATGAAATTGTCATTCTCTGCCACTGTTCAGCATAAATGGACTAATCTTCAGTTTGAAAATGAGGAGAGCTTGACTGTTAAAGAATAGGTCATTTGGCTTCTGGCAACAGTAGAAGATGCTGTAATATTAGCTGTAAGAACTTGTGCATTCTTGGTAGGGAGATAAAAATGATTAAATTGCACTACTTGCTTCTCTGTCTTCTGAACTAATTCATATTTGGTCCTGGATTCAACTAAGCATTTGCATAATTCCTAAGGCCATTCCTATTCAGATATGCATTTCAACTTGTGCTTAAACTTAAGCAAGCACTGAAGTTCTATTCAATTCCTGGGGCTTAAGCTTTGCTGAACGAGGTATTGGCCATTAGCTTAAAATGTGTCAGTAACTTCTGAGATTGCTATGCTGCAGCAAATAAAGTTTGCTGTATTTGTTGTATTATGGGCTGGATATTCTTTCATGACTCAGTAAGGTTAAGGGTGAACATCTTGGAGCCCTAGAGAGGATCATTTTCAGTAGAGTCCTCTGTTAGAAATCCAATAGCCAGAGAGCTGGGGTCATGTCTCCCAAGAGTTTTATGGACTCTGCAAAACTGGCAGTCACATTGGCTGCCTTCCTTCCGCTGGGTTCTTCCTCAAAAGGAACGAGCATAGCCAAGGGGAAGGTTTTGTTGGGCTCTTTGGGATGTGGAGTTCTGCAGGCCAAATTCTGTTCTGAATTATGTTTTATTATTGCAGAGTAACTTCTTAACTTCGGTAGGACCAAGCCAGGTGGTAGCCATTGTTGACGCAAATTGTAGTACAGTTAAATTTTTTTGAAAAATTCCAGTATTTATATATGTATTTCTGTCCAAACTTGGGAGGAGGATGGGGAAGAACCTTGATATGCTGATTTTTTTCTTCTGTGGGTATGGAAAGTTCAAAACGTATTGCCTGGCATTATCAAGCTATTATGTGTCAGTTGAGTCTAGCATCAGAACATGTCAGCCCATACAGTTCCACTGCTTCATGAGGATGTGTGTGGGAACTGGAAATTTTAAACTAGGGTTGACCCCAATCTAAAGTGAAATGTTCTGTTACAGCTTTTTAAAGAAAATACAATGAAGCAATTGACTTTTTTTTTTTTTTTTCCGTTGGAGAAAATCATTTTCAAACATTTGGTAGAAAATCCTCTACAGAATAGACTTATAGCCTGAAGTCTTGTTCACAGTGAAACTGGTGGGAATTTTGCTGTTAACTTTCATGTAGCCAGAATTTCACTGAGGTTTCTGTTGCAGTAGGAGGGATTGTGTGGCCCTTTATCTGGAGGAATTAGTGTAGCTTCAAAGCCTCTTGGCCCACTTAAGAAATAAAAAGCATTCTTATATGTCTTATTGATTTGTCAGAGGTCTTGCTCCATTGAAAGTAACACAGTTTTTGTCTCTAATCCAGAGAGCCACAAGGAGCTTAATCTATATTTGTTAAAATGGAGACCTGTAGCATGTTCTTCTAACACACCAGTAGCAGAAGAAAGGACAAATGTCCAGGTTAGTGCTCTACTTCACTGGGCTCTGTTCAGAACATTGCTGTAAAATGTTTGTTCTGTGAAGAGGACTCACTGCAGGTTCCAGATGTAGGTGTTTACAGTGGGACCATATTTCTGTTTTAACGTAGTGCTGTGCATCATGCTGTCTCTGTTTGTCTGCTCCCTGTGTACGAGATGATTCATCTGCTGCAGAATTTTTCTGTCTGTATAGCAGATTTTAGTAATCCCCAGGGAAGCCTATTTGGAAGCTGATTTTCCATCCCAGACTGGGGTCCCACTATTAACAATCTTTTGTGAGTAAGGAGCAGTTCATTCCATTGCTTTGTTACCTCTTCTTAACCTGGGACAAGGTGTTGACAGTAGCGAGAGGGGGAAGAAAAAGGACTGGAAGAATCAGAGGAGAGCAGGAAATAAACGCTTTAAAGGGAAAAGGAGTTTTCAGTGAGCAATTTTCATTTGGAAATTTGCTAAAAGGTGATTGCAAGGCTTTTTATAAGCAACATTAAATGAAATTACAGTTAATTCTGGACTTAGCCTGCCCACTCGTCCTTGGATTTAGGGCTCACTCAGAGCAATTTACCGGTTTTGCACTTCAAGCCAATCTCTACCTGTTTTACTGGCAGGTTTCACTGCACTGAGGACAGCACTGGTAGACACGAAAAGAGCAGTACTTTTCATGGAAGAAATGGTTATTAGGAGGGGCCTAACAGCAGAGTTTCAAAAGCACCATGTTCCCAAAGAAGGGCCAAGTTTTTCAGAAGGGCTGAACACCAAGCACTCCTGCTGTGACAGATGGCTGAGTATTTCAAAAGATCATGCCATTAAAGCTGGCTGGAAATTGTCTATTCTCTTGTTTTTGACAGGAACTTGGGTTTTCTATTAAAAATAATAATAGTGCAGAATGGGCAGATTTCCTTTCAGCATTCTATTTTTATGTGAGAGTTTTAAATGTTTTGGTCAAGGAAACTCTCACTCCCATGATACATTCCTTTGCAACTCGCTGTGCTTGGAGAGCCATGTGATAGCAGCCCTGCAGAGAAGGACCTGGGGGTACTGGTTGGTGAAAAGCTCGACATGAGCTGGCAATGTGTGCTTGCAGCCCAGAAAGCCAGTCATATCCTGGGCTGCATCAAAAGAAGCGTGGCCAGCAGGGAGAGGGAGGTGATTGTCCCCCTCTACTCTGCTCTTGTGAGACTCCACCTGGAGCACTGCGTTCAGCTCTGGGGCCCCCAACATAAGCAGGGTGTGGACCTGTTGGAGCAGGTCCAGAGGAGGCCGCGAGGATGCTCAGAGGGCTGGAGCACCTCTTCCATGAAGACAGGCTGAGAGAGCTGGGGTTGTTCAGCCTGGAGAAGAGAAGGCTCCGGGGAGACCTCATTGCAGCCTTCCAGTACCTAAAGGGGGCTACAGGAAGGCTGGGGAGGGACTCTTTGTCAGGGAGCGTAGTGATAGGACAAGGGGTAATGGTTTTAAACTAAAAGAGGGTAGATTTAGATTAGATATAAGGAAGAATTCTTTACTCTGAGGGTGGTGAGGCAGTGGAACAGGTTACCCAGAGAAGCTGTGGATGCCCCATCCCTGGAAGTGTTCAAGGCCAGGCTGGATGGGGCTTTGGGCAGCCTGGACTAGTAGGAGGTGTCCCTGCCCATGGCAGGGGTGTTGGAACCAGATGGTCTTTAAAGTCCCTTCCAACCCAAACCATTCCGTGATTCTATGATAAATGTTTCTGAAAGTCTGATCACCTGTTCTGGTACCTCAGTGGCAAGAAGCTTTTCTGAAGCTCTAGCCGAACAGAAGCGCACTGTGTGTGATGTGGTGGACAGAGCACTGGAGTGTGCTACTTGCCCTTCAGTTTTTTTTGGTTAAGTTCCCATTTAGATTTTCCAGAGTGGGGTAAAGTTTGAAATACTTGATTTGGGATCCTAGGCACACATGATCTTCAGTGGGTGAATGCCCACACTTGTGGCTGTTCACATTCAGGATTGGGAGTGCTCATCCCTCTGGCAGTCCAGCTGTGTTTGTATGTAGCTAGGTACTCAGAAATTGGGTCTTGGAACTTGAGGCTGTTTCTCAAAATGTGTGCTTTAAGATTTCCTTGGTTTAACTTTCCAATCTGTAAACTGGAAGTAATTCTTTATCCTCAGCAAAGGACTTATAAATATCCGTGTTTATGCACGCAACTTTGGAGAAGCAGAAATACAAAAAATTCCTTCTTTTCCATCTGAATGTCTCAGTCAGAGCTCTTTTAAACTGTTAATTAATTGAGCAATCATAATGATGGACCTGTGGGGATGAAGGGGGAGGAATAATTTACAGGTGGGAGAAATGAGGCATGAATGACTTCCTAGCCTTACCTGTGCCATGCCGTTAGTCTGTGTCAGATCCAGACAAATACCTTCTGTCCTGTCTCCTTTTGCATCTGTGATAAGTGGCTGGGAACATCAGCTTCCTCCCCCCTTCCTCTTCTTCTGCAGAGGACTCATTTCCTTGTCACCAATCTGCTGTTTCATTGTAAGTACAAGGAGTCCATGTGGCCCATCTCTTTGGGGGAGCAGGCTTGGAAACTGGGAGATTTGTTTAACTCCCAAGTGCCAACCACTACGTGGGACATAGCCGAAGAGTCATTTCCAGGGCATGGAAGAAAGGGAGTCAAGAAATGAAACTCCTGGGTGCTCTTAGGACAACGACCCATTCTGCCCTGTCTCTCTCCTCCTGATCTTACGTGCAGCTGGATTATGATATGCCAACCTCTGCACACCTCCCACAGTAATTCAGGTTCTCTGTTTGCTGCACTGAGAAGAGTGCCCGAGGAATATCTGACCTGGCTCTGAAATACCAGCTCATCTCTGAGGAGAACGTGGCCCCTCTTTGTTGCCCTCTCTTTCCTGGCTGTACCCTTGTATCTGGGGTCAGTAGACTTCTGTACAGAAACAGTGTCAATCTTCTGGAATATGTAGAATAAATGAGCACGGGGTTGATCCTGATTGTTTAAAACTTGTGGGAAGGGCAGGGTAAAATACTGGTTAGGAAAAGGCCTATCACACGATTTCACCTACAGTTTGGCTGGGGATCCTGTTTAAATTTAGTTCTTAAACACAGCTGTAAAACTCATGAAGATGTCACATTGGTTGCTCACCCAGCAACCTTTATATCCTCCTGGGAAGGTAATAAAAACAGCAATAGTGAGCAGTAATTCTAACAGGCTGCTTTGCCTCATTCTTCTGGCTGCTCCTTGTCATGCTCCTGCAACTCAAGACATGAAGTTCTTCTTCTAGCCAACCTGGTTCCAGACTACATCTCACTGTCAGTTATTCTTACGTGTAGAGGAAAAGAAAAATACTGATATAATTTGCTGGTCCCTGGAACACCATATTTTTTATTTAGCTGACAGGACTTATGGTTACCTTTAGCCATAGCTTTTTGAATAGTTTTTAGCTGGACAACAGTGATAAGCCTTGCAGGAAAAAGCAGTGGTAAGTGGTGGCTCATGATATACATTTTTTACTCTTCTCTGTAGTAGAGTTTGCTATTCTATTTCAGTTTATTTTCATCTTTTCACTTTTATTTATTGTATAAAAAAAATTCTGGTAAAGCTGCTGTCTCATATGTGTTGAATTTAAGTCTATTGATTTCTCGCTTTCCTAATTGCATTTTACAGACCCCTACTGCATCTGGGTCTACAGCTTGAAAAGCCCTCTTTAGCGAAATGGATTGTCTTCCACAGGTCATTGACGCTCTATATTCTGCCTTATCTAAATTAGGCAGTCTCCAGTATTCTCTGATCTAATCCCAAAAGTAAAGGGTGTGTGTTATGTGCAGATGTAATGCTTACACATAAATTTCCCATTGAGCAGTTATTGGAAAAGGAGATGAAAGCAGGTAGAGCTTGACCCTGCAGTTCAGCGCACATGCTGTCAGGGACGCGATGTCTGCTAACAGCTGGCTTTTCTGCACCTCGGCAGGTGATGGAGTTCCCACTAGTTCAGGAGCCCACTGCCAATGGTTATCACATGCTGTTCTGAGAATTCCCATCAGTCAAAAGCGTCTCATAAATAATTTAGAGGAAAGCAATTAGCACACACAGCTGTAGCTGTTTGCAAAGTCACAGTCATACCTGCCAGGGCAATCTGGAAATGGAAATTTCAAAACCATTTTTTAAAGTAGGCAGAATAGTCTAGCTAGGAGCTAGGGTTGGGGGGTAGTTGTTGATGAGTAAGGAATAATTGCACTTCCATGTCCTTTGATGAGTGATGAAGTCCAGGATAGAGAATTTTAGATTTTTTTTTCATACTGGGGAAGGGATCAAAGGGGTGCATAGTTTGAAAAACTCCATCAGTCAAGGCCTTATCCTTCCAGAGGCTCTGCAACTCACTCAGCTTCAGAGTGAAGGGGATAAGTTTTATTAGAGACTTGAACATGCATTTTGAAGGCATCAGCTAGTTAATGCTAGTCTATATGTGCAGACTGTTCAGGAAGGATAGGCAGGAGGAAATGGAAGGAGGCATAGCTTGAAATTTCTCATCCGAGTATGCTTGCCTTGACAGATTGATAGGAATAAATTGTTTGAGAACTTCTGAGTAATGATAAAAGGGAGAGGAACCTGCTGTTTAAGAATTCCAAGCAACTACAGGGAAGGTGTGATGACAAAGGCTGTTTGTACAGGTGAGCCGTGGGAAGAGGATATCCATATTTAATCTAGAGATGGCACCAGGCTGGGAAGGGCATATGTAAATGCATTTTAGGATATGGTTAGAAATCAAAATCATCATGACAAACTGGTCTTTGTAGTTCAGAAAGGGCTAGGTGGCAGTCCAGAGGGAAATGATAAAAAGGAAGAGAACTCTAGAGAACGGGAGTTCCAAGGAAAGGTCAGGTTGTTTACTCTGAAAAGAGAAGTCCAAGGAATACATGGTAGTGGTCTTCCACTAGGTAGAAGGTAGCTTCAGGGAGGATGGGAAGAAGTTGTTTTCCAGTCTGAATGAAGAGCACCAGGTTGAAGTGCTAGGCAAGGGAGATTTAGACATTGATAAAATCTTTCTAGTGGGAAGGTTAAGTAACTCCTGGAGTAGACATTCAGCCTTCAGGTCACTGGGGTGAATCTGGAATAGTTTGGATTTTGTCTTCTTACTAGTTAGTCCAACTTTGTTCTAATTTAACATTAGCTAACTGTGATCAGTGCTTGCCTTTTCTTAAGCCAATCCTGACCAAATTAACACATTTTAAAAGATTCTAGATTGCATTATGTGGTGGATCACAAATAAGTGTCCAAGAAATGAGTTAATTTTAACTAGATTACTAGTTTTAGGTAACTAGTTAGTTACCTAATATGTTTTAAACATCTTTCTGACCTGTCCAGAGAAGAGTGGTGAGTGCAGAATTTAGATCACTATCCACAGGAGCCTCCAGGAATGTTTACAGTTACCCTTCTTGAAGCAAGCTGAGCCCCTGATCCTTATAACATTATTCCAGGTATGTATGACAGTGCTGCAAGGCAGAAATGTCAAAAACTACTAAAAATCTCAGCTAGGTCAAATAGGAATGAGTCGGGATTTTGTTGAATGTTTTCGTGATGCAAGAAAATATTCATTGTACAGGAGAGAGATGAACCTGTGTCTTTAGAAGGGGCTTGTCTGGCTACAGGGCTTGGCTGGGGTGCACTATACCTGAAGATAAATATCTACGTTAGATGGTATCTTCTGGATTCAGAGGTTACCACCTCCAGCCTCCTATCACATCCCCCCTCTGGGAGCTGTTGTATCTGTATTAGGATGTCTCCCCATTGTCTTTGATGATAAGTTAGGGAAGAAACTGTTCTTCACTAAAGGTACGATTTGTTTCTCTCAACTTTTTGGAGTTGTCTGGGTCCATCTGTAGTGAATGGAGAAAGAATGGCTTCTCCAGCTAGAGATTCCTCTTCTCCTAAACTAGATGGGATGACTTCTCACTGGAGAGGTGTGTACTTTGCTGTTCATTTCGGAAGAAGTCTAGGCAGCAATATCATACTGGATGTGTCCTTTCTACATAGCCAATTTTGGTCAGTCCCACAATAAATTTCAGCACAATAGGATCCCTGATGCTTCTTGGTGCTAGCATAACTCCAGTAATATTGTACAGGTTTTGTTTTGGTTAGGTTTTGGGGTTTCTGTGTATACTCAAAGATAATATGGAGTCCTTTAATGAACCCAGTTTTCCCTTTCTATGCTCAGCCATTAGCAATAATCTATGCACTTAAACCTTCAACATTTATCAGTTTGAAGTTCCAGTGTTTACAGTCACTAGTAATGGGCCAGCCGCACTGGCTACCTTTCAAATGCCAGCAATTGATGCCTCAAGCTAGTAAGATTCGTTATTCACCTGGGGCTCAGCCCTGCACAGGAATCTCTCATTAGCCTGCTTTGTGTGAGAGTTTATGTTTGTTTTAAAGACACTTGTATACGGAACAGGCCCTTTCCAGGGACTGTAAGGAATATAAGGTTGTTCCTGAACACTTTTACATCCTTCCATGTGATCAGGATGCTGTTAAAAAATTAAAAAAATTCAAGGACACAGAATGAACCGATGTCTCTGAAGTAGGGGTGATAGTGAGTACCGGTCTTCTGTTGCATCTCTTGAAATATGCAGATCAAACGATGCCCGTCTCTATGAGGTGATAGTTCCCAAGCTACAGTGGCCCCTCGTTTGGGTTGAAGCATTTCACTTTCACTTGTGAGTTCAACTCAGAAAATGGAGAAATGTCTGAATAACAAATTTGTCATCACAAACATTTTCTGCAAGTGCCAGGTCTCCTACTAAATTGCCTGCATTTTCTTTCTTGGAGTAATTTTTGAGTAGAGATAAGCCAGCTATTTTGTTTGTCAGTACTAATTTGAAAAAGCTAAGTTCATTATGTTTCAAAAGCCTTAGATATAACAGACCAGCTCCAGATGACTTTGCGTCAATGTCTTGATGGGATACTGGGAAAGACTGATATCCTTGCAGATTTCCATTTGAACTCCCTATTTCATCTTACTCTATCCTAGTTGTTTAAAATTCTTTCAGGCTAAGAAAAATGCATAAACACAATTCCCTTCCACTGATCTGGAAATATGTAGGAAGGCCCCCATAGCACTTTCCTTTCTCATTGAAGATGGTCTCAGCTTCTTCAGCCTCTCCTGATAATGCAGATTTTCACTGACAGTAACATCCTCATTTCTGTCCTACAATACATGTTCTTCATCCTTCTTCATGGGCAATTCCAGTGCTGCAATGACTGTAGCTATATACTGCTTTAGAAAGAGTTTGGCAATTACAATAATGGTATCATTTGGGGAAGCTGGTAATCAAATCTCTGCTGCAGCAGGTTTTTGCCTCTTGTTCCTTCAAGTTCTAAGAAATGCAGTGACAGCTTTGTCCTGCTTCTAATTTATTCCTTATTCCATTTCCCTCTTTTGTTTCTGATGAAACAACCCCTCACAATCTGATATGAGTGAAAGGCAACACAGCATCAAAAGAAACGTTTGGCTGCCAAGCAAAAGACAAAATGTACCAGTAGGGTGCTGTGCATCGGCACTGCTTCCAGGAGGCAGCCGTCTTCCAGATCTTGCCCTCGGTGTGTCACTGTTAGAGAGAACACAACCAACATGTTTTAATGAAGAATATCGGCAGTTGG
Source organism: Anseranas semipalmata (assembly GCA_013399115.1). NCBI lineage: Eukaryota > Metazoa > Chordata > Aves > Anseriformes > Anseranatidae > Anseranas > Anseranas semipalmata. The sequence goes on along the minus strand of VXAA01002797.1, from coordinate 141,365 downwards.
CTGGAAGAGACCACACTTACTCCTTCTGCAACACCATTTGGACTGACATCATTTATGCGTGTTAAAAGGTGTTTGGATTTCTGCCTTGCCCTTCCAGCCTTGACCACTTCTACCTGCCCCTGCCTCCCGTGGTCCCTGTGCAACCCCAGAGGAAAACTGTTGGGTATTGCCCCTGCCCCGTGTAGATCAATTCAAACATTCATTTTCCAGTGAGCTTCACAGTTAGTGGTATTGGCACAACTTGGGGGATGGTGGGAGGGAGCAGAGACACAGGAGTGAAAAAGAGTGACTGGAGGCAACAAACTCCCCAGCTGGTGTCATTGTCTAACTAAACACGTAGAAGCGTACCTGGAACTAGCTTTAAATTAGCTAGCTGAGTAGCAGCCCTGGTGAGCTACAGAGCAGTAGTCACCTGCATATTTTCTGTTTCACAAGTGGGCTCTGCAGCCCGCGCTGGTTTGGTACCATGACAACACTGCCTGTGGTACCTGGAATAGCGAGTTTAAATATAGTTTATACGTGGTCTCAGCGAGCTCTGGTCTGTGCGGCGCAGGCAAACAGCAAGATATAATTATGGAGTATTCAAGTCGAAAGCTAAACACTCTGTTAAGGGCACCTTTCTTTCACTTGCATGGTCCCTTTTACAGTTCTGTCTAGAGCCTGTTGACTTCAATCCACTTGTTTTCAAAACATGCCTGCAGGGCAGGGAAGAAGCCCTGTCCCTGTCCTGTAGAGTGAGGTCTGAGAAGCTCCAAGTTTGGAAACTTGTTTGCTTTGCAAGAAGGAAGAAATGTTTGGAACTTCACTGCTCCCACCTGTTTGAGGGCAGTCATCAGTGCCACAGCTGAGCTGATGGGCTGTGTGGTCCTTCGTCCTTCAGCACAATGCTGGGCATCTGGTGGAGGTGGCCCACGCTATTCTGACTTGCATGCAAAGTGGCCTGGGAACAGGGGTATTTTCTGCCCTACAGCCTGGACAACAGAGGCAATAGCCTCCAACTGATCAGTGCTGGTGACCATTGTGGGGTGAAGCACTGTCCTGAAATGCCAGGTAGAGGAGCTTCAGCTAGGAGTTTGTTGTGGAGAAGCGTTAATACATGTCATCCTCAATCACTGAGCTTCCTTTCTCCTTCAAGAAAATTATCCTTCCCTCTGAAAGCCTTGTCAATGTTGTAACTATGAAAGTACAGATATTTAAAATTTGAGTAAATGTGCAAGTACAAGTAGGAGTGGTTTTGTACTTTAAAAGCTGACTGTATTTATATAATTGGGTTATAATCATAGAGGAAGCACTGAAAAACTTGCCCTAAAATGATGGAAATGTCAGAGATCCCCTCACCCACACCTCTGCCAGAAGTTCCCTTGAATTAATTGTGCAGGCCACAGAGCACATTCCGAGATCTAAGCCAGCTATGCAGAGTCTGCTCTGAAAAGTGTTGTGGTTTTTTCTTTGTTTTGTTTTGTTTTTAAAGCAGATCACTTTGGAGATCCAAGTCAGAGTTTACTGCATACCTTATATTGCCAGCCCTTGCTTTGGGCTAACAGGGATATAGGTGAAATGAGCAGCTGGAAATTTTGCAGCCTCTTAAGTGAGGTTTGCACCTATCAAACAGTGATGTGGGATCACAGCCAAAGCCCTCTTGCTGTTTCAAAAATGCCGGTCAGTGTAATACATGGCTAGTGATACAGAGCTTAATCTTTATCAAGTCCACTGAATTTGAAGGAAAAGGAGATGCTGCTTTTCGTTAACTGTGAGATAGAAGCCAGTGTTTAAATTTTAGGAGATTCACCTCTGAGATATGCTGAAGTGATATTTTTTATCAGGAGCTGCTGTGCACTCGTCCTTGACAGGGAGGGCAAGCTGAGCAAGCAGGGCAGAGCACGAACGTGTGAGGTGGCCATGGGGAAGCCCGCAGCAGGGACAGAGCTGCTCCCACTGCTTGAGAGTCTCTTCAGCAACTGGGCAGGGGCAGAAAGCACAAAGACAAGATTATGTTGTGAGGATGTTTCCTCACAGAGGAGTCTGGGGCATTTCTGTTGCAGTATTGCTTCCTTCACACCCCCTGTATTGCTATGCTATAGGATTAACCTCGTGAAGTTTGGAGAAACTTCAGACTTCACGGAGCATGGCCCAAAGAGTAGCCAACGCTCCATTGTCCATAGTTGCATTCAGTTTGGAGTTCACTTGCTGTGAGTGTAGCTTTTTAAAAAGCTTTTTTACTTTGTTGCAGTTTAAGAACAATCCTTCCAATGTCTTTATTGGCAAGTATGTGCTGAGATGTACGGTATTTCTGCCAGTATAGTCTTTCCATCGCAACTTGAAGCGATGGAATGTGCAAGCACTTTGGAGTGGTCCTTAATTTTATTCCTATTCAGAAGTGGAAAAGTAGGCAGTGACAACAAAGAAAAATTAAATTTTCCTTCTTAAACCCCGCCAGTTTGAATAGTCTTTTGCTGAGTTTCCTGATGTGGCTATTTGCATTCTTACATGAATTCAGACCGACTGTTAGCAGCCTCCAAATAAAACGTGGTTATATGAAGATTTACCTTGGCCGTATTCTTGCTTGGCTACATGAGACGCAGAGCAGCTAACTGGTTCAGCTCATGCTACATGCCCTCTTCCAGCAACTGCTTCCTATACGAGCCTGCTGCTGCCCAAATTAGCGGGATTCTTGCTTTAGCTCAAGAAGTCGGAGATTTAGTTCTGGTGTTTGTGTCAGTGATCAATGAAGTCAGGAAGCTGCATTTACAGAGTGTTCAAAGGCCCTTTTATTCTGAAAGAATGAAATCCAGGCTTCTGTTAAATGCAGTAAAGTCTCCCATCATTAAAACGTTGAGGCTGCAAGTTTGGCCACAAAAATGTTGCAGTAATGCTGTTGGTATTCAGACCTTTCTGTAAGCATTGCCAAGTCTGGCTTTTATTTATTTATTAATTTTCACAAGTGTCGTGTCTTTCATGCATTCCATACAGCCTTAGTGTTTACAGTGTACAGCTTACAGTGTTTACTCATCTGAGAATCTCGGCTTCCAGTTTTTAAAGATCTGCTACTAGCCCTCGTGGACAGAGAGGAAGCATAAACATGTGATAAGACTGATCCTCACAGGCAAAACCAGAAGGCTTGTTAAAAAAAAAAAAAAATGGAAAGTCAAATCATGATTTTTAAGAGGATCTCATGAACTTGGGCTCTCATTTATGTGTCTCAAGTGCCTGAAGTAGACGGTACTAATGATTGCCTGGGTCAGGCCATGACTCAAGTGCAGAGTTGCTATTACAGAGCCAGAGAACACAGCAGCACTGCAGTGGATTGGGGGAGGAATCCTCTTTCCATTCATTATATTCCTGTTTTACCTTCACAGCCTGAGTCTTGCATTGTGCACCCTGTTTATTGTGTGTTTCATAAAGGCCAGAGGACTCATCCTGTTGCTCTGAAACTGCTTAGCCCATCTTTGGCTGGCTTTACTGTACAGGAAGAGCAAATGGTTGCTTAGGAAAGCATTGTATTTAATGAGAGAGCTGGCCTGGACATTTTTTCAAACAAACAAATAAAAGCCAGCAACTCTCAGTCTGGCACTGACTGTTCTGTTTTGTTGGGTGCATTACTGCATTGTCTTCCATATCCCTTTTTTTATTTCTTTGTTAAAGTATTTCACAACCCATGGCCTGGATAGTGCAATTCCTGGAGGAATGCACAGCATAATGGATACTGCATGATCACAAAATAGTTCACATTGTGCAAAGCTATAGCAAAAATGATGCATCATGGCTGTTTCCAATCTTCCCTGCTTCACCGCCTTTGTTTTTTTCTTTTTCTTTTTTTCATTTGGAGAAATTCCTTCAGCTTCTCACAGGGGCTACCCAGTGAGAGGAAGTGTAACCTTTCTCCACCCAGCAACAAAAATGCAATGGTTTTGGCGCACTTCCCGCTTTCACGGTGTCTGTGTAACGCGGCACAGCAGTTAGACCGGACGGTATTTTCTTCCCCGTTCCTCAGGCAGAGGAACCGGGCGGCAGAGACGTTCAGTGCCCGGCGCCAGGCGCCGCAAGGCGGAACAACCCCAGCTGCCCCCGCCGCAGCGCGGGGAAGCCCAGCCCGGAGCTGCCGGTGCGGGATGAGCGGGTTTGCCAGGCTGCCAGGGCTGGAGTAACTACAGCAGTACTCCTCAAGTTACGTGGTTTTTTTGTTTGTTTGTTTGTTTCAGAAACACATCCATATATTAAGACGTTAATGGTTTAATTAAAAAA
>VXAA01002797.1:18008-136656 GCA_013399115.1 Anseranas semipalmata | reverse complement strand
CCCGGGTGGCGCGGAGGCTTCGGGCGCCGGGCTGCTGGGGCACGGGCGGACCCCGCGAATACGGGAGGGCGAGAGGCAGGGCGCTGAAGGAGCTGGGCAGCTGTAGGAAGGGATTTTTCAGTTGGTGCAAGATTATTTTTTCCGTGGTTGGGGGCTCGACCCCACTTGCGTACCCCCAAGTTCTCTCTTGCTCTCAGAGGCTCCCAGCCTCGCTTGGTTGTGCGAGCAGAGCGCCTGTCTGCTCCAAGGCTGTTTGCTCGCCCCTCACCGAGCCCTTCCGAGCCAGGCCGCAGCGGCTGGGAGCTTGGCAGGGGTGGCCATCAAGGCAGCAGCAGGGCCGTGCTTCAGCCCAGGTCAGGGTTTGGTTAACCTGCTCTCCCCGCAGCCATCGCCTGAGCAAACCCGCTCAAGCCCAGACTTCGAGCTCTGAAGAGGAGCTGATTGCCTTTGGCAGTAGCCTCGCCTTCACTTATCCGCACGTGCGTCACTGATGTGAGTAGAGAAGTCATTCTTTCTCAAAGTCATGGGAGGATGTGTTTAATACTTGCAAAAATGTACACATGTGCTTTAAGGAAAGACTTGGAGAAAAAGACAGGGAGACGCTTGATCCCAGACATGTAAGGACCTTGGCTGAAATTCCAGTTCCTGTTCCCTTCACAAGGCTTGGATGAAAAAGTTTGATAGACTTTGTTTCAGCTACTTCCATGCTTCCACTTTGCGGAGGTATTCAATCTAAAAACTAAAAATTAAAAATGTCTCATGTCCTTATGCCTTATTTGTACAAAAGTAACCTTGGGCTCTTTAATCTAGATTTTTTTTTCTTTTATCACTCTGATTTTTGACGGTATTTCTCTTAAGTGCTATTTTATCCGACATACATATCTCCACTAGTCTAGTTTTGCCTAAAGGAAGATGTTGCCATAAATAGATTTTAAAAATCTTGCCAGGAATAAATTTAGCAGATGTGTAGCCAATTGGCTGAGATTGTGGGTTAGCTCCTGAAAGCCGTAGTTTAGAGAAGGGAAGAGAACAAACTAACCGTGAGCGCTCAAGCCTTGCAGCGGCTGCCTGTGATAACTGAGGTCATCAGCTCCACACCCTGCCCTGTTCCACCATGAGCTGGTCATCTTGGACTTTGGCAATTTCTGTATGGTCTTGTGTTAATGTGTTATGTTTTGTCAAAGTGTGTTTCCCTAGAGCTTGTTTCACCTCTGGGACAAAACTTAATGTTTGGATAACAGTCACAGAAATGTGCTGAGCGGGTCGGAAAAGAAAGTGGAGAGGGGATGGTTCCCAGTGCTGTGAACCTGCATTACTTCTGCATATGCTAACTGAATTATTTGAGACTTCCTGACCTCACCAGTTTAGTTCTGGCCACGCCATGGTTTCGAGAGAGACACCCTGCCCAGCTTCCTCTCTCTCTTTCCAGCACTGGACGCTGGTGGGGGAGGGAGGGCATCTTCTTGCACAGCACATCCCAGCTCTCTAGCTCAGGCCCGCTCTCCTTCCCGCTTATCTTCTGTCCTTGAGAGCCTGCCCCAGCTCTCCACTGGGAAAAGCTGGATTCGCTGAGCGCTTGCAAGAGCTGCAGCCTCCTAGGGGAGCAGGTGATGCCTGAATTACTCGTGCCCACACAACGCAACACGCCCAAGGCTGTTTGCTTTATTTACCTTACCAATGCTCTTCAAAACAAGCGTTGTCTACATTTTGAATAGCAATACCAAAACATGCACAGTCTGGGAAAAATACGAAGAGCTGGCGAGTCAGCTGTGATTGAATCACTCACCAGCTGCACGGGTCTCGATCTGCTGGCCGCCCAGCCGGGGCCCAGCGTAGCTTGCTGTGACCTAAGCACGACGTAGCCGAGCTGCTGCAGTGTTACGGCCGCGCTGGAGTCACGCGTGTGTGGATGGAAGGTTCCCGTGCTCTGGCGCTTCAGGTGGCATTTAGAAACCTTTGGTTAGAGTGCTGCTAGCTGGGGCTGCCTTTCTTGTTTCTGTTTGTGTGTTTTAGTTAAAACCTGGACTCTCTAAAACTGCCAAAAATAAATGGGGCTGCCAAAGATTAATTAGTAGTTAAACTGTAACAGGTTTAAAGCTGCTGAAAGATGTGAACATGTAGTATCTTTCCCAGTATCTGATTTCACTTGAAGCTGCAACCATATAAGCTTTCACATAAGCTGCAATCATATAAGATGCAAATAGAGTGTGCTGTTAATTGCTCTCATGAAAATATAACATGTATCTGCACTGAATTTATTACTGAGTGTAAGATCAAGGGCCTTCCATTCCTCTTTGTGTAGATGTTCAGTGAGCTTTAGGCCAATTTTATGTCACGTTGACATTAAGTCATGCTTGCTTGTAACTTACCAAAAGCCCTTGGGATAATTCTCTGTTCTGAAAACTGAAGTACTGAGTGGCTCCCAGATATGTTTTTAGAAGATTTGAGTACAAAGCAAACATGTAACCAGTCTGCCATTGGTACAGAGCTGTAACTGTTCAGGATAGTCTTCGTCCAGTGCAAAAGACATTGTGTCTTAATAATTAATGATTTGCAGATGGTATGCCAAACACAGCTGAAAGGGTGAGGACTAATGACAGTAAATTTCTTTCACTTATGGTCTTTGGAAGGTATACATCTGAGGATTTTCTGGGTTTAAGATTTTGCAGGTATAGTCTTGGCAACATCCCTGTGTAGCGAAGGTATGGTTTATACTAGCTGTATGACTCTTCCAATGGTGGAAGTGTTGTGACTTCCGAGGTTTTTCACCTGTGCCAGTGTATTAGGCTAAGAAGTGACTTTTTCTTCAGGTCCTTGAACTTCGGGTGGTGCTTGCTTTATTTTTGGTCTTGCATTGCTCGTTTCAGTTCCTTTCCTCGCAGAACGCTTTCAAGCTGCACTTTTGCCTTGCTGATTTATATTGCCAAGTAAAATTAGCAATACTTTTGTAGCACTGATGGAAAATAACTTCTTCAAGCAGCACCTTTTAATGAAATATTTGCATGTGGATTATCTTTTGTCACTCTAAGTAATACAGATATTAGAAAAGTGAACTGTTTCAGCTCCTAGGACTGGGATTAACTGTTCCTTGGAGGCCTTTCCTTTAAATGGATCCAAACTCCAAATTGATTATGTCTGAAAAGGGAGAGGGGAAGGCAGGAAAGATTTGCTTAGATTAAATGGCTTAATCAGACTTTTTTTCCCATTTTTAGGCAGAAACTTTTTCACGCTGAAAAAAACTTTCAAGGTAGAAAAATTGGTGTCTGCATCACAGACAAGCATGACGTATTTTAATCATCTAAGTTGTAATGACAAGCATTTCTTTAATGATTTAAGTTATAACGTGAAGCAGAAGAACAAGTGGGTAGAGTGGCTTCCCTAATATCTTCCTTTGTTGCAGTTTAAGGAGCTGGATTTCGTGACACTAATGCATAAATGAGCTATTTCGATTGCTTTTGCAATTGATTGCGCTGAAACTGTGGCACCACTCTTGCCTCTCAATTCAAGTTTGCCTCAGGTTCTTTTTGTTGTCAGGACTTATCTTTGCTGAGATCTAGTTCAGTGTTTTTCCCACTGTGATCATTAGTTCTGTCTGCTGTGGGTAAAACAATGGCAGCTGTAGGCGTTTCTGCTCCTGTGTAATCCCCGAGCTGTTCAGAAAAACAGCGGCTGCTCAGCCTGCTCCCATGGCTGAGGCAGCGTCCATGGAGGGGTGCTTCTCGTTGGACTTTGCTGTGAGGGAGAAAGGAGAAAAGCCATGATTCCAAACTGGTCGGGAGTGTCCTTAAAAGCCAGCAGGTATGTTACCCAGTTATTGGGCGAATGCATGTATTACTGAGACTGTGAGAAGCAGTGGCACTAACACCTTGCCGTGCTGTGCTTGAGACTAACGGCATCGGCAGAAGCCCCTCGTATACGTGGCTCTGTTGAGAACGCAGCGATTTTGCTGGTTTGTTTGTTTTACCTGGATGGAAGCGTGGCTGGAATTAGCTGTCCTCCCAAGAATGTGGTTTGGCTGATGTTTGTGGGGCCGCTCAAAGACTGTTTTGTAGGTAGAGTACACAATGGACAGGCGGGTAGAGTTGGTAGTGTAAAAGCAGGCGTAAACTGGATCTAGTGTAGAGTAACATGTAAATGCTAGAAGAGCAAGTATGAGAAAATTGGCTTCATGGGATGTTATGTCCTGATTTTTAAGATAACTAAGTTGTGTGGTGATTAGCAGAGGGTTGCAAAAGAGCTAGATCCCATTGCAGCATTTATACTGTTAAGCCGTATGGTCTTGTGTATATCTCTGTCAGTGGAGGTAGCCTGCTTCCCTTCTAAGTTGTAGGTAGTGAACTCCCAACTGTTTTTTGTATGGTGGGAATACTCAGGTCCTAAATGATGTGCTTTATCCCCTTGGCATTTCTGTTCCCCTCTTACTCCTCCACAATAATAAATAAACTAAAAAATGTCACCTCCTGTTTATGTATGAGGTTAGTAGATTGAAAAATATAAAGAGCTTCTCAAGTCTGACTTTAAATATCTGTTTTTGCAGGTGCCTAGCATTCTTATTTGCCTTTAAAGTACAATTGTTAAGGATTTATTTCCATGTATAAGTTTCTTTTTTCAGCTAGACAACGCGTGTGTGTCATGCTTGAGTTAGATGTGGCTGTGGAAAAAACTGGTAATAGTAGTCTGTAAGTCAGAATCAGTTGGTTAGAGAAGGGAGGGACAAAGTCCGTTTCTGAACTTGAGAAAAATACAAACAGTTCTAAAATACTGTACGTGATGTACTTGGTTGGGCTAGAACAACTTGCGTGAAACATCCTATGTAGCATGTCTGGCTGATGTCTTCCCCTTGTGCTTCTGGATGCTTCTTCCTTGGAGTTAATACTTTTAGTCTATTAACTGTGTGCCGGGCGGTGAGGATGAATATATATTGCCATGCAGGCCTTACGCTCCTGTGTAGTGCAAGATATATCCTTATTGCACACTTTGAGATGCAGGTTTTTAGTGGGGAAAGGTGTTTTAAGATGATTAACTGGTGTTCTGCTTTGGCAATGCTTTGTTAATGCAAGGATAAACACTGATTATAGCAGTTAATGGCTTTGTTGTCTTGTGGAGCCTGCTGTTACTGTAAATATAGAGGAACCACTTCACAGAGTGAGCCGTGTCTTTCTTTTTAGAGTCAGAGCCTCCGAATTTCTCGTGTGGCAGTATGTACGTTGCTGGTCCTTTAAGGGAAACATTTGTGTGAGCGTGTGAAGTGTCTTCAGAGTGCCTGCTAACTTTTATTGCACAAGAGTAAGCACTGTGTACGGCAGTGATGGAATCGGGTACCTGCACACACTTGTTGGCTAACTTGGACTTCAAAGTTTTGAAGAAGGTTTTTGAGGCAAGTTAGTTGACCGTGCTTGCTCTACAACAGGGGTATTGAACAAGATTTAACCTCAGGCCAGAGTGTCAGAAATTACATATAGGGAGTGTGGGCTGGGTGGGGATTACCTGTTTATTGCTTTACCTCAAGGGAAGGTAAATGAGAAGAGCCTGTTTACACACTAAGCCGTTGAAACTATTGCTTTTTTTATTTTTCCTCCCTTTTGGTGTGAGTGAGAATGTCCTAGGGAATGTGGGATTGTGTTTGGAGGATGGGTGGAATTTTAGATAGGCTTGTTGCCTGAGGAATGTGCCTGGGTGTTTTGCTATTATGTTACAGTCCAGATAACTCTGAATTCATTTCTCTTATTCTTTCAGCTGGTTTTCAAGATCATAATGCAGCAGAAAAATGAAAAAACATAGAAGAGATTTGCTTTTGAAAAGAAGTCAGTTGCTGGCCCAGGCTAGAAGATGGACCACTGGATTTGGGGATCTTGGGAAATACTGCTTCCAGAAGCAATTTTTCCTAGCTAAGAAGAAAAGACGGAGTGCTCAGCTGATTGTGAGCTTAAATCACAACAAACTGTACAGAATTCTGCAGTGCAGAAGGAAGTCACTTGAGCTCCAAAGCAGGTTGGCTCCTGATGTGCATCTAAATGCAGAAACTTATCAAAAACCTACTGTAGGACCTTAGAGCTTTCCTTACAAAAATACTGTGAGGGCAATAAGATCCTGTCCCTATCACAAAGCTGAAAGCCCATCTGGAAAAGTAGTGAGAAAACTCAACAATGAATCCTTTCAGAGTGAAGATCCCGTGAACAAAGAATTAGAAACTGGCGCTACTCTTAATAGCATCTCTGGCAATATCCATTATGTCTCATGTGGCACGCAGTACGGTGCTGAATTACCTGTAAAGAAAGGTGGTTCTGTATATAGTGCGGAGGAGAGTAATAATGGTGCGGGCAACACAGTCCTAGTAGTTTTAAACAACTATAAAAGGAAATGCTGTTGCAAAAGGAGTGGAATGGAACTTGTGGCCCCTTGACAACTAGAAGGAGGTCCAAATTTAGCCATAATACTGTAAAAAAGAGATCTTTATTTATGATGCATAAGAAACTTTCTATGGTTAAATTTCAGTATAGAATTATAAAATCCCCAGAACTTCGAGCAAGAGGCAAAACCTGCAAATTGAGAAAAATCAAGCCAAGGTGGGTGGAGAAAGTTACAAGGGACCATCAAGAGACACTCCAGCGAGATTTTGAAGGTGGATTGTGTAATTGGTTTTCCTACTGGAAATCTAAAAGTAACTGTCTTTGGAACCAGTACAGTTTATCAGATATGAACAATAATACACCCAAATCTTTAGGTGAGGAGAACGAAATACGTGCATCTGAGATCCGCCGTACACAGGATGCGTTACCATGTGCTGAGCTGTGTTCTGAGGAGCCGGGATCCAGAGGGCAGGGTGGCGGTGCTGACACTGTCCTGCCAGAACTGCATGCTAGAGCTTCTCCGGAGGCAGGGACCTTGCACGAGGTGGAGGCTGACGAGGCTCTGGCACAGGATCGTTGCTCTGACGTTTTCATCTATGTGACAGGAAAAGAAATTGCTGTTTCAGGTCAAGACGATGCAGAATCAAATGAGGTTATGGGTGTAGATGGAATGATACCGCTGCAATCCTCCTTGCAGGATTCTGATGTCAATGACAATTTTGCGAATGGACCTTTACCCATGGAGCTGGCACAAAATGAGGACAGCTCTAGCCAAATGGAAGTAGAGGGCTCCTTAAACCTGGACATTTTTAGTGCAAAGTTACTAGATCACCCGTACTGTAAAAGTCCCCTTGAGGAGCCTTCACCAGAAAGCACAGGACTAAAATCAGGAACTCAGAAGGGAGGCAAAAGGAACTGTCAGAAAGCTTCCCAGGTGGCCGATGAGCAGTTGGCAACGTGGCTTTGTGGTATACTTTTTACACATTTTAGGGCTTCCAGGAGTTGCTGAAAACTGCTGGATGCATCATGGAGTTTACATGTTGCTTTAATTCCTCTATTAAAGTGGTTTCTTATTTTGAATTGTAAAAGGTGCTTAGCATAACACTTAAGAAAGTGAGGCTTTAGAGAGAGCTGCGTGAAGGAAGGCCAAATTAATGCTTAGCTGATGTGCTATTTTGAGGGATAGTTGAATAGTACCTCTGCTTCTTTTGATTTAGAGAATACAATGTAATTTAATTGGAATATTTGTGGAAAATTGTTGGTAGACACTTTAGATGTCTTTTATCATGTGGTTTCAGATGATATAGGATCAAAACTTCCAATTTTTTAAATGGTTGATAATTATTACTCCTAACTTGGTGTTTGAAAACCCTTAGTGTTCTAATACTTCCTTCTGGTGTTATTCACTCATTTTTTGTTCTGTCTTAGACTGAAAACTAAATCACGTAATTTCATTATCCCAGGTTTCAATAGCCAAGTATTGGTCATTGTCAACTGCTTTTCTTCATGAAGTAGGTTTAATGAATTTTCCCAGGCAATATTTTTTTAAAAAGACAGAACTAGTCTTTCTTGAGCAGAGGTTTAGTAAAAAGGCTTTAGGATTTTTTTAGTCAATGCTGAGCATGCAGTATTTGATAGTCTCTTAATGTGGACCATGGTAAAAATAGTAATCGGTGTCTTAGTTATGTATACCAGCATACTGTATGCATAGCGAGGAGTAGCACATTAATGCGTTGTGCCACCTAGTACCATTCATAAAATGTTCAGGTTCAGCAGTGTTCTGATAACTGAAGTCTTCCTTTGGAGAAATTGGCTTTGTAAATTCCCATAAACCTGAAGCTAGTGTCAGCTAGTGTTAAAAGGATTGTTTGAAGTTTGACGTGCTCTCATTTTTCTGCCCTCCTTTTTATCCTTGCCTAGAGCTCTGCCTTTCCCTCCACTGGAAATTTGCAATTGAATCCCTAAAGAAAAATGTGAAGGACAAGCTGGACCTCAGAATATGATTTAGCTTTCCATTACTGCAAGTTAGTGTGGGATGTGTTTCTCTATGACTGACTTTACGTGATCCAGCAAGGACCAGGCATTGTGTAAGAAATTGAGAAAAACTATGGTACCACAGTGAACAGACCACTTCTGCAATGGAGTTTTGAAGTTTGTCCAGCAGAAAAAGGGATGTAGCCCTTCTGTAACAGTCGAGAAACAAGCTTGTATCAGGGTGGCAAAGGTGAAAGTTTTGGGGTCTGATAGGCCATCATGTTCCTGTTCATGGGAGGCCTGAATAGCTTCAAAAAATAAAAGAAAAAGACAACCAGCAAATGCACTAAGCTTTCTCACACTTGACAATTTTAAGAGAATTCTTGCCTAGCTTCTCAATAAACGTAGGTGGGACCACTTCCCATTTTCCTCACAGTTGAAGGCTCTTCTCTGAGGGCTGACGCCAGGTCTACATTGTATACACATTCATACTGCTGAGTTCCCTCAGCTGAAACCTGCAAAAAAAAATAATAATTTTGGTATTACTCTGTACATGAGTTCTTGCCTGTTCAGGAGGGTTGTTAACAATTAACTGCACCCCTAGAAGATATTGCTAACCTGGCAAAAGTTCTAGGGTAGATGCTCTTGGGTTTTGAATTTCTCTAACAGCTGACCACAGATGCTAATGGACAGCAATATTTAATGCATTCTGAGGTACTATTAGATATCGAACAGGACTCTGTGGTAAATCCTGTTCATGATAATTGTATGATCTTGTATCAGATCTGAACTTCATATTTTCCTCCTTGAGTTATTCAGTTACACCAGCTCAAATGAGGTCAGGCTTAGAGATTTCCTAGAGCTCTGCTACTGTGAGTTGTAACTATGAGAACAATCTTTCTTTTTGTGAGTATGAATAAACAGCTTTTTAAAAATTTATGTATTAGAAGAATGAGGTACACTTGTAAGTCCCATGAATCTTCTACATAGACTTCTAGTCAGTGAGAAATATCCTTCCTGTCACAGTCTACTAAGATGTAGGGGATAAAAGCTGTAGGTAAGCGTGTGGCAGAGTTGCAAGGAAGGGTATCTCCTCATGAAGGATGCTTCCTTGTTGTCTGATCTCAGCCATCACGCCTCCCTTCCTTCTGTTGCACATCCAGGTGTATTTCTTGCTGTATCTTCACTGCTTTTCCTGCCTCTCTCTGTTTTGTTCTTGGTCTCTCTCCTTTCTTTTTTGTTCTTTCCTTACTGCTGTTCTCCTGGCACTTCATTCTGTCAGATGTTTCTCTTGTCTTGCTTCTTTCCATCCTGATCTTTGAAAGTTTCCAGGAAATATCATTAGTCTTAGTAAGCAGAGAACTAGACATATACTGCAATATCCTGGGATACTCTCTCCCATCACACCCAGGCCTGAGAAGGGTACTGGAATTTGGGCTAGTGCAATTTCCCTGGGCTGTGTTCTCAGATCCAGCTTTCTTTCTGTATATAGAACACATGTTTTCGGCTGCATTTGAAAATTCATTTTCAGAAAGCTGGAGAACTCGGTCTTTTTTTCTCTTATTCACTACTAAGTGTTGAAATCCTGTTTTCTGTTCTCTTTCATTCTAAAATTAGTTTTGGATGCTTGGGTGGGATTTGTGTCTCCACTGTTCTAGTCTTGTGTCTGAGAAAAAAGAAATCTATTTCTAGGGGTGTGTTTGTTTTTTGTTTTTGTTTTTGTTTTTAATTTAATTCCTCCAGTATTCATCTCTTCATTAATTTCCAGCTAATATCTTTTACTTCTGGTGTTATGGTTGTCCAGTGCTTTCCCGGACAAGGGCAGGCTGACATGGCTGTCCGTGACACCTTAAGTGCCACCCCTAGTGTACTAGGGTAAATGAGTTAACCTTGCTGAGAGTCTTCCTGGTGTCCCTTCCATTGGGAATGCTGGTAACGGAGGAGCTGAACACCCTGCAAACACCCTGCTGACCAGGGCTGTTAACATTTGAGGAAAGTAATTCTGCATACCATAAGGAGATGATACTGGGTTTTCAATGCAAACTGCTGCAGAAACTGATAGCTTTTCATGTTGTGGTAAAATTATTTAAGATACTAATTGAAACAGGCAGTGGGCTGGATTCTCTTCATATTACTGGTATAATTAGTTTGATGTAGATATGTGTGTATATGGCGAGAATGGGGTCTGATCTTTTCCTGTAAAGCTGAATGATCAGATTTCTGCCTCTTTATTTTTATCCTCCTCCCCCCACTCCTGCTTTTATTTAATGTTGCCAATTCGAGTTTAAATATATACTTATACTTACCATGTGTGGTACTGTCTGTTGGTTGGGTACGGAATGATTGCTGCTCATACTGGGGAGAAGTGACTGCTTTATCAGACTAGTGAACTCAGAGGGTTCTTTTTTTTTTTCTTTTTCTCTCTTTTTCTTTTTTTTTTTACATGTTTGCGCTTTCATTTTTCTGGTGTATTTAAAGGATTCCTAGATGAAGTTATGAAGAAGTATGGCAGTTTAGTTCCACTCTGTGAAAAAGATGTCATGGGAAGATTAAAAGAAGTCTTTAATGAAGATTTCTCCCATAGGTGTGTAGCAGTATCACATTCTCGACTTTGTAAAGGACAAATTGCTTGCATTGCTACCGTGTGCTCCATGTCTAACACCTAAAGGATTAGAAGTTTGTTTGATATGACCTTGACATTGACTTATTTTTTTCTGCCTCTTCAATCCTGTTTTAGAAAACCTTTTATCACCAGGGAAATCATGAAGTATCGGGAAAAACATCCAAAAACCTCCACTTGCAATTTCCGGGTCTTCTATAATAAGCACATGCTAGATATGGATGATTTAGCTACACTGGAAGGCCAGAACTGGCTGAATGACCAGGTCAGAGATGCTTGGTGTTTATGTGGTTCTTTCCCCCTTTTTAGCCCTTTTATGTTAGGGTATCAGTCGCTCACCTTCTGCTACATTATAGGTAGACTATCCTTACTTGAGAAGTAAAAGAACGTGGCGAGCAGCTTTTCCAATGGCAAGTACAATAATAGTGG
The DNA here is from genome assembly GCA_013399115.1 of Anseranas semipalmata. Classification (NCBI taxonomy): domain Eukaryota; kingdom Metazoa; phylum Chordata; class Aves; order Anseriformes; family Anseranatidae; genus Anseranas; species Anseranas semipalmata. Next base: position 125,283 of record VXAA01002797.1, on the reverse strand, counting down.
TTACAAGTCTGGAAGACAGGAGGTGTCACAACTAAGCTGCTTCCTTTTGCAGAAATGAGTTTGCGCTATTTTGAGAAAATAGTGGCTACCCATACATGTTTTAGCGTCTCCCCTGGCCCCCAGGCCCAATGCTAGAAAAGCAGAATACAAGAACAGCAGAATGAAGCAGCAGACTGTGGCCCCCAGCCAAAAAACCAAGAAGGCTGTAGTGCCCAGAGCATGCACTGGCACACTTAAATTGAATTAAACTGCATTTCACATTGAAGCAGACTTCAAGCAGCCAGTTACACAGTCTCTCTCTGCACAGACCACTATTAGTTCCAGAGTGCTTGTCCTTCAGACTACAGCAAAATGTTACTATAATTGCTCAGTTCCTTACTGCTGCTTTCTTTACATGTGAAAGGTCCTGCTTTTTATGGGAACTTGTGAATTTTGGTTTTACAAAATTATTCTGTACATATTCAAATATTTACTAACTCTTACAGATAATTAACATGTATGGTGAACTCATAATGGATGCAGTCCCCGAAAAGGTGAGGGTTTTTGTTTTTGTGTGAATGTACCTAATGAGAGATTGAGAGGGAAGGGTGAAACACTGAATATTTCAGATACAGGATCAAGATCTAGCTCAGTGATGTACTGAGTGGATCCATTATAATTTGTTGCTATCTGTTGCTCATATCTTCTTCCTTTCCTGCTCTAAAATACAGTTTTCAGTGCTGTCACTCGTTTCAGGAATTTGTTGCATTAGCTCTGCAGCTGGTCTCCGTGCTAGCCTGATGTTACTGACCTACCTGTGGAAGACAGGTGCCCTGTTTTCTCCCATCCCGCAATCCTTTCTCCCCTGAAGGTTTCTGTCTCCATCCTATCTGCTTCTAAAGCATTTTATCCATGCCCTTGCTCACCAGTCCAGAGTTTTAGCTGAAGTTTCCACTGCGGGGACAGACCATGAGTGGTAGCATCTGAACCACGCACGTGTGCTGCTTGCACTCGCCCACCCCACAGCTGTGGGGCCGCAGCAGCTCTGCCTGGTGAAGGGGAATGGACGCAGAGCTGCTCGGTGCAGCACTCGCTGGTTTGTGCATCCTCAGCAGAGTATTTACTACTTTCCAACTGCAGTGTCTAACTGTTGGTGGCACTTAAAAAAAAAAATCAAGAAAACAACCCACTCTTCTGTGACTAAATTTGCAGCAGTGGCAATTATAAAAAGCCATCTGTTTACTGGTAGAGCTGAACAATTTTCAGGTGAGACCACAAAGGAAGAACCAAACAAAGCCATTTTTAGATGAGCTCTGCAGAACCTAACACTTAAAATCTTCAAGCTCAGAAGAAGGAGCGTTGTTGCTTTGATTGGTGGTGATGGTGATTCTTCATTAGTATTCTCTGTACTTCCTGAGCTTGTGCTAGGGTTGTGGTATTGGAGATTGTATCTGTTTGCTTGTGTCTGCTTTTTCTTCATAGTGCATAATTGAAATCCTCATGGGAGATTTTGTGCTGGTACCTCAGAATGTGGTTTTGAAGTCTGCTGGCATAGCTAATGGCTGTTAGCCTGCATTTTCAGATGCTGGATTTTCTAACTTTTTTAAAGTAATAATTCAAGTCTTCTACCACCTCTACACTAGCAGAATTATTAAAAACAGATGTTGCAGGTTTGCATTTGTATTAATCCATTCCTGTAATTGCAAGAAGCTAAGCACAGGGGATAATAGTGTTAACCTGAAGCTAAATAATTGTTTTTAACGTAAGTCTGCATTTTTTTTTTCCATAAACGTAGGTTTTTAGTTACTCAGAAAGCAGATGTGGTTTAACTTAAAAATGCTTTTAAATAACAGAATATAGCTTTTGTCTGAAGTCTGGAGCTGGTCATAGTAGTTGAATACAAATGACGATGTTGTTGGATTAAATCTCATAACTCTTTTAATGAAATTTATTTTGATTTCTTTTTTGAGTCTCGGCGCTTCCAGCAACTAGAAGCCAAAGTTACTCCCTTTTCCACCACCCCCACTTTGCCAGTCCAATGATCTCTTCGTTAATCCCTGTAAAGAACAGCAAAAACTAACTCCTTATCCTGGTGTTTTTCTCCCAGTCCTATCCCCAGCAAAAGATTATATATGATATGCCTGGAGATATCAAAGTGTAAATATAAATGCTGCAGTGACTCACATCATATATTATGGGGAAATAAAGCTTGCTTTTTTTTGTTTGCTGAAGAACAGCGATAGTTTAGGCTTGGCGACGCCTCTGTTTGTCCCTGCTGGGGTTCTGTTTCAAAAACCTGCATTAAATAATGCCTCATTGCAAGTTGTTTTGTATAAATTCTCTGGGGGAGGGGGAATGACTGTGCATGAAGGTTTCTGTGCTCATTCCTCCTCTCTCTCTTTTTTTAGGTTCATTTCTTTAACAGCTTTTTTCATAGACAGCTCGTTACCAAAGGATATAATGGGGTAAAACGATGGACTAAAAAGGTATCCTTTAACTCTGCGTTCTCAATGTTGTGGTTCTTTGGGGCTGGGTTGAATCACTAACTTGAAACTGAGTACAGTGTGTCTTCTGCAAAGGATGGGTTTGGAAAGGAGCTCTACAAAGTGAGCTGTGGTCAGTAAAAACAGTAGGGTGATACTCTTCAAGCTGGCTTGCTTATGTTGTGAAACTGTACTTCGAATAGCTTCATCTTTGGTAGTAGGTTATCACTTTGTGTATGTTCACGCAAGCTGTTAATTTAGCTGCAAGGAATATCTCTTACTGCTCCTGACAGTGCCAGGTACACTAATCTACTGGAGAGCAAACTTAGTTTTGCTTCTTCCTTTTATCTCAAACTGGGATTGTTTGATAAAATCAAATAGTTACTCCTGAGTAGCATATACAGGTATTAGAGAGCAGAAAATAGAGACCAATAGTTAATAAGCCAAACTATTGTTTTCATGACAAGGACAGAATTCACCTTGCTTTCCAGAACCCACACTGTACCGTGGGTTGTGATATTTTCTGGATTGGCTAATACAAAGAGCAGCGCTCTCTTTCCTGTGAACATTTGTCCTTTCTAATATGGGAGATGAGGCAAGACTAATCAAGGACCGTGCTTGAATGTATGATCTTTCTGCAGGAGCTCTTAAATAGCACACATCTGTGCAATGCTAGAGAGGAACTCATTATCCAAATATAAAATCTATTAAACTTATTAAAACCTCCTTAAAGAGACGCTGAATATTAGTGCTTATTATTACTGGATTTAAAAAAAAAAAAAAGTTCTCTCTAGCAGTCTAAGATTTGCAAAAACCCAGAAAGTGAAGGTAGATTCTGAAAGCAGAACCTGTATTCGTGTTGCAGCTGAGGGACCAGATGAGAGCAGGACAGTTATTTAAAGATATTTACACTTGAATTTCTGAAGAATCTCTAAAGCAAGGATGAGAGCTAAAGAGTTTCCACCGGAAGGATTCAAGTAGACTGCTTCATCCTGCAATATGCAATTAAGGGAAGCTTGTTTCTGCTTTTTAAACACCATAAAAGAGTATTGTACCAGGCCCTATAAATGTGCTCTTCTGCGATATGGGCAGCCAAAGCCCAGCAGGATGCGCTCTTCTGCCTCTAGCTGCAGTGGTTCCATAGCTCCTGTTCGTATGTGTCCTTCTGGCAGCTGCTCAGATTGGTGCTCCTGCTCTGATCCGCTGTCGTGTCAGCTACCTGACTGTGCGCTGTCTCGCTGACATGAATCCAGGTTGCCACCATCTTTTCTGTGCATCAGGTCTTAATTAAAGACTCCTCCAGCTTTTGGCTGCCTGTTTCTGCTCTTCTGCTCCAGGTTTGCACGCCTGCAGCAATCCCACAGCTAGGGCCACGTGAGGACTCTCTGAGTTTAGCTGGGCTCTGCTGTTGCTGTACATCACTGAAGGGGTAGTTCATTTGTCTTATTCTGATTTTCCTTTGTGGGCTGGGCTTGCTGCTGGCTCACATCTTGCTTCTCTTCTCTGGGAATGATGGATCATTGTGTACCGAGTGTGCTGTAGCGTGGTCAGGAAGCAGTTTGTGCAGGTGGGAGCAGGGACTGGAGGTGCTTGTGACAATCAAAATACTGTTGTGAGCAAGGCTGGGCTGGTAACTGCTGTGAATGCTCAGACCTTTTTCTGCCTTCAGCTTCCTGCTGTTCCTCAAAAAATACACTTTTCTTTCCTGCAAATGACCTGCCTTGTACCAGTAGTGCAGCAATTATGTACTGTTCAAATTGCACAGTGCTGGAAGAAAAAAAAAAAAAAAGCAGCATAGAAATCTTTCCACAGGATGAGTTAATTTAAATCAGTATTCTATTTCTGCTTATTTTCTGGACTATACCACCAAAAACCCAGCAATTAGACAACTGTTTAGAGAGGGCCTGGGATAAGGAAGATCATGAAAGGCCCTGCCTTGACTGGCTTCCAAAAGCATAAGGGCTCATCTGCCTCCCAGACACCGGGGGTGTTGTATCTGATCTACTTGTTCCGTACTTTAAGACCTTCTCCCTCGTTTGCCTGCCTTTGGCCACAGTACATCTGCTACAGCATTAAGTTCAAGGAAGCATGAATCGACTTTGTCTTCACCCCCTCCCTTCCTCTGCTCACCAGAGCATCGTGCACTCCTCGTCTGCGTTCCTCTGACAAGGCACAGAGCCTGTCTCACGGCAGAGGGAGTCAAACTCCACCAGCCTGCTGGTTCTGCGGGGTGTTTGTCAGCACAGCTGCTCAATGCATCACCTATCCGGGATGCACATCTGATAGAAGTCAGTGGTGTTCATGCCACAGGAATGCCATTACTGAAGATATGTAACTAACCGGTATCGAGTCTCATTGTATCCCCATTGTTACTTAAAAGAAATCCCACTTCGATGCAGTTGTTGAAGGCAGTTGAGCAGGCTTTACCACAAATACAGTGGTGACTAGCTCTGGTACTGTACGATGCTGCTTAGCCACTTTCTGTGCTGTAACTATTTTTGTGCCTGCTCATAAGTTGGGTATGAGAGAAACATGAGGAATGTGTTGGAAGAGTGGAGGGTGAGAAAGACAACTTCGGTTAGGGGTTGGTGGAAAGGAGACTTGGGTATGACTAACCGCATGCTTTGCTGTGTTGTACCTGTGGAATTGTCTAATGCATATTGGTCTTCTTGCCAGGTGGACTTGTTCAAAAAGACTCTCCTGCTAATTCCTATTCACCTGGAAGTCCACTGGTCCCTCATTACTGTGAACATCCCCAGTCGAATCATTTCATTTTACGATTCCCAAGGCATTCATTTTAAGTTTTGTGTAGAGGTAAGAGTGGCACCTGTTTGCAAAGTTTGAACTGTTTTCTTAAACAACCTCCCTCCCTTTTCCTGTTCATCCTTAAACTTTGAATGCAGTGCATCTGTTGTTATCCTGCCGTGTACGAAATGAGAATTGGCTTGCTCTGCTGAGGAGGAGTCTGAAGCACAGGCTTTGAGGGTCCTAGAGTGAATCCACACCAGGGAGTTGAGGTCAGATGGCATATTGCCTAAATAGCCTGACCATGTGATCCGCACGCCTCTTGTTGGTCTGTCTTGTCACTCCCACAGAAAGCAGGGGCTCGAAGCTGAGGGCCATAGGTAAGCAGGTAGTCGGAAGGAGAGTAAGAGCAGTTCTTTAAACTGCAAAAGGACTTGCCTTTAGGAAATGACAAATTGTGGTCCTTTTTGGAGGAGGTTGCCTAGGTGAGAGAACAGGACTGAAGATGCTATAGTGCTGCCCAGTGGGGTTTATGTGTTACTGTGCTATTAACAGTGTGTTGCCTTTTTCCTCTGTCTGCATGAGTACGGGGTGAGTACCTCTGATTATAAACCAGCAACCTTTTGAAGCGGCTACCTGAACACTGGAGCTAAAATATCAGTCTTTCTTGTGAAGAGCAGTCAGGAAGTTTTTGCTGGGACTAGCAAATTGTAATGACCCTTTTACAAAAGCTAATTTTGTCAACTTAATTGCTTGTTTGATGTAGCAGCCCTTTACTTTTAACTGTGTGTAGTTGTTGGCTTACAGCAGAGTAGTGATTATTGTACCCAGGAGAGTTCACAGCTAGGGCTTCTGAATGAAGATACTGGCTTCCTTCTGGCATTTGCTGAAGGTGAAGCTAATGTTTGTTCTGGGAGCAAGAGACCTCATGCTCTCTAGCTTCTGAACCTGCTGCGCAAACCAGGAGGCCCTCTCAGCAGCCCTGCAGTCTCTCCCGCGATCTTGCAATGTGGCCTCTCCCATCCCTCTCTAGGCAAGGCATTTGCACTTAATTGACTTAATTGTCTCACGAACATGAGACACTTTTATTCTTGCCCTTTCTGGGGAGTAGGGGGCCAATACCCACGACTCCCCTGCGGTCCGCCCATTAAGGTGAAAGTTGGGGTGCTGGAGTGTGTTTAAATTGTGCTATAAACCACCAGCCTGTTTACAGAGAAGTAGAAGGATTTGCTTAACCCAAGACCAGAGGCTCATTTATCTTGCTTCCTTCTCTTGTGTCAGACTATTTTTTCCTGTATGTCACTAAAACACTCCCTGGAGCTTTGTTGATTAGCTGCAGAACTGAAAGCTTTTTGCATTGAAATTCGGGCAGGAAAAGGCTATCATCCTGAATGTGTGGGCCATGGTGTCAGCTGAGTAACTCAGGAGAGACCATGTGCCAGACTGCGCGATGTGTCTCTGCATGTCTGAGAGCGCTCTGACTTTGTGTACAAGTGCCACGGCTAGCCCAGTATTAAGTATACCAGTGTGCAGTGGGGCTGAGGGGTGTTAAAGTCTCTTTTGATGGACCAAAACAAGCCTGGATGGTAGAAGGTGTTGATCTCTTTATCTTCAGATCTGAGGTCAGCTCCTAATGCTTAATGCTGGCCTGAAATTTGTCCTCGTTGTCAAAAGGATGCCAACAAAGATGTCAATGTCTCTCTCCTGTTCTTTAGCTGATGAATAACATTGCTGTTGTTTTTTCCTTTTCCTTTATAAAGAACATTCGAAAGTATTTGCTGACTGAAGCAAAAGAGAAGAATCGCCCCGAGTTTCTTCAGGGTTGGCAGACTGCTGTGACAAAGGTAAATGGCAGCCCCTCGAGTCCTGGAGTCTGACTTTCTGGCAGATTTTAGGAGATTGCTTCTAAACCCATATATTTTTTATAAGTAGTGAATTGTTTCATGCTGACTACAAGGAAGGTGGTAGAAGCTACACAGGCGGTTACACGTGGGAATTAAAGCTCTGTCACTCATTCAGCTCCCTCCAGGTCTTCAATACTTTCTGCAAGTGACTTGGTGATCTGAGCCTAATCTCTGGTCAATTAAATATCTATGCAGCGAAAGCTGTAGCTGGTGCCTGTGTTGGCACAAGGTCGAGGACAGAGTGAGCTGGAGACTCAGCTTCCTAAATTCTCCCAAAAGGACTGAACTATGCTGAATGGATGGGATTTGGTAAGGGAGGGAACAGGCGAATGTTGCTGCTGCCTTTATTTTATATTTGCTATGGATAGAGAGCTTTGGTCTCCAGGGCTGTTTGTAGCACATTACATTTGATCACAAGTAAACAAAGTCTGGCAGCAATAAAAGGAAATAACTTGTGTGTAGTGTAAATGAGGGAATATGTGATTTGCGTAGCCATCCCATAATGGCTCCAAAGATATAAAACAGGTCATTGCACACTAGACACTCCCAACAGCTCCCTCCTTGCACAGGATTATTTTTAGATGCTCCTGCAATGATGGAATGATTCCCTTCCACACTCATGCACATCCTGTGCAGTCAGGGTTTGTCCTCTTGCGTTCTGTAAGGCAGAAGATTTGGGAGTTGAGAAAAACAATTATTTTTCCCCTTCAAGTGCCAGAGACATAGCAGCAGTAGCCAGTGGGACTTTTTAGCTCTGTATATCAAAATTCAGCATGTTTGGAGAAGTAATGAAGGTTGAAAGTTGTCATTTGAGACTGCCTCGCTCAGTCCCATTGCCTGACAGCGTGCTGTCCTTTGTGTTCTTTGAGAACCTTCGGTGTGGCTGGGGGAGGAAAGCCACTGCCAGTAGCATGGATGCTGAGAATAATCTTCCTCTAGACCTGTGTGACTTTGCTGATATAGTTTGGTCCTGTGTAAAGCAGATAGTGCTGTACAAACATTTATTTAAACTGATTGAGAAGCTGTTCTGCATAGGTCACTAAAAGAAAATAAACTTGAAAGAAAAATTTGTAATTTGTTTTCAGGCCTATACTATATCTTTTTCTTAATGCTAGGTGTTATTCTAGCACGGTGTTGAGTGTCACCTTGCAAAAGTTGGGATCAGAATAAGTAATTAACAACTCCAGTTCCTACTGCTGCAGAACAGTTGGCTCTGGGAACAAGATACCTAATTGTTTTGTAGAGTCTGCTTTTGGACTTGAGGCAGGACTTAAAGAATTAAAGGATCTAAAGGATCTAACATGTCCCTTCTTGTTTGTCTTCCTCTTAGTGCATTCCACAACAGAAAAATGACAGTGACTGTGGGGTTTTTGTGCTCCAGGTAAGAGGACTGCTTTTAGAAAAAAAAAAAAAAAACAGTGGCCTGTGTTGTTCATGTTGTAAATGTCCTTTTTTCAATTGAGCCTTTTCCTTTTCCTCAGTACTGCAAGTGCCTCGCCTTAGACCAGCCTTTTCAGTTCTCCCAGGAAGATATGCCCCGAGTGAGAAAAAGGATTTACAAGGAGCTGTGTGAACGCCAGCTAATAGACTAATAAAATGCAGCCAACCTAATTTCTTTGGCATTTCTGACAAGTTGCAGCTGGTGTTTGTGTACTTGAATTTCTGAAAACTTCCGTGAATTTTGAGCGATTCTCAGCTGAGTGGTGTGGCCACTGTCGTTACCTCAATTTTTTGACAAGCTCTTTAACTGGCAGAACATAACAGAGTTGCCGTAAAATATTCCTAATGTCAGTTTGGTTCTCTTATGTTCTTTCCTGTATTTAATATTTATTATCTCAGCATGCATATAGGCAAAGCATGCGACTAAAACATAAAACTGTAGATTTGGTGCACCTTTGAGATGTAGCTAGAAATGACAAATACAGGTGAATTTGTCTGGAAACATAAAGATGCATGATATGTTTTCTGATGCAATAATGCTTTGAATGTATCAAAAAAACTCAATGCCATAAAAAGAACAGCTGGAACCTATTTGATTATTCTTTTGTCCCTGATGTGGCTGTATAGTACTGAATTACCACTTTTTAGGGTGGCTAAACTTGTCTACAGATTTAATTTGTGGAGACCCCTTTTTTAAATAGCTAAAGTTGCTAATAAAGTTTGTTCTGTTAAGACTTATCCAGCTGTCATTATCAGCCTGTCGCTGTAGGTAAAAAGCAGCCTTTGCACAAAAAGAAAGCGTCAGCATTTGTCTGTAGAATAAAAAGTGCAAAGGTGTTCAGTCAGATTGATAGTATGTTCCTATTTGCTGCAGAGGTCTCCATGGTGTGTGTATTAAGGAGAATTATAAACCCGGCCCTGAAGAGTCACAGCTCAGATACTAAGATAAAATCCTTGGCTGTAACTGTTTAAATCTCAGATGGCTTTGAGTCATTTTTCAGTTCTGCAATATGAAATGAAATGTACCATTTTGCATCTCCCTTCAGCTCTGTCTTCAAATGAATTCCCTTCTAGCTTGTTGTCTTTAACCTCCCATTGGCTTTTGCCTTCATTCAAATATAAATTAATTCATTTCTGTTGCATCTGCTATTTGATTGTCTCAAACATCCCTAGTTTCGTTTGCGTTCAATAGCACTGACGGTTGGGAATAATAGCACTTGTGGTGGGTAGAAACCCAAAAAAAATTGTTGTTCTGCTCCAGAGGGGCTGGAGGCTGTAAATCCAACACTAAACTTTGCTGTATTGTTGCATTGAGCAGGGATAAGTGAGAACAGTGGATCTTGAGACTTTTGTTTTTTTTGCCTTGATCTCTAAACTGTGATGTGTTGCTTGCTGAAGAAAGCCAGTTTTGTTTGAAGAGACTGTTGTATAGGACTGCTACACCAGCAAATGTCTTCACTATGTTTTTCGGCCAGTTAAAGGAGTGAGCCCAGGGGAAAACTGTTCTCAATGCTAAACGTCATCTGTTGCACAGATTCACTTTGACTCAGTGTCTGTCCATAGACCTGACTTCTGACAGAAGAAGACAACTTTGACTTCCCTGTCTTGCAAATTAATTCAGGCTTGAGCCAAGCCAGGTGCAAATCCCTCCTAGACTATCAGAGGGAGCAGGGAGAAACGAGGGAGTGCCAGGAGCAGTCAGGCTAGGAGATGGAAGCATGCGCATGCTGAGTTGTGCTGGAGAAGGAGGTTCTGCAGTATCCTTGTGTGTTCCCCCTTCCCCTTGTTGGCAGCTGGCAAGGACTGGCTTAATTTAGCAAGATAAGGGCTTAGGCACTTGGTTAGATAGTTTAAACAGGGAACTTACTGAACCAAAAAGAACCTTAAGACCCAGACTGGCCAAGCATAGATTTGTCCATCGTATGGTGCAGAGGACCACACATCACGTGGTTTCTTTGTGTTTCCCTGAAGTGTTGCTGATACAAACAGCAGCACCTTCTTGGGGTGAGTGACTGGGAGCAGTGGAGGGTGACTTCAATGAAAATTGAAGCTTGGGATGTCATTTCTCAGGTGATAGGCTATACAGCATTTAAGCTAGTGCTGCCATTCTCATCTTCTCTCTGCACTGCTATCGCATAAATGGCACAAATGCTCATGCTGCCGTGTGGTGGGACCAGCTCAACTGATCTGGTTTAAAAGAAGAGGACAGAGGAGTTTTCACCCCAATGTAACTTGTCACTGAATGTTTATACCAGCATGAGCGAAGAGGGAGAATGGGTTGGCCAGGAAGAGGCATGAAAGCAGTGCCAGCTTTGGATGCATGCAAGTGAAGCTATGTCCTCAAACAAGACTCCCTGCAGAAAGGGAGTGAAATGCAGAAAGGGAACTGCAGAAGCAAGTTGCCTTTATATTCAGAACTTAAGATGCTGGTAAGGAAGCTTGAAAGGTGTGCTGTGACAGTGTACCAGCCTGGGAGTCTCAATGCCTGCAAGGAAGCCCCTTATTTTTCATAAAAGATGCACTGTTCATGGACATTTTTCCTTGCGTGGAAATATGTTGGAGCACTGGACCACATGTAGTCCTTTCCTGACACTTGGTGCTTCCAACTAGTTGGTAGGAATCTATCTCCTCAATAGGAGAGGATGGGATGAGTCTTTCATCCTGATCCCTTTATCAGTGGCAGCTATAAAAGGACAGTATTTCTGTGAACTTTGTGTTTAACAGGAATATAGCTGCTTTGAAGCAAGTGCATATGTGCACCAGATCATGTGAGGGGAGGAGGGCTTGCATTTGAATCTGCTGCCTTGTGAATTGGGGAACAGGGTGGGGAAAGCTGCATGTTGGAAAGTACTTCTTATGTGCTTCCTTGTCGTCTAGAGGTTTGCCGACAAGTGTTCCAGTTGGTTATGGGGCAGTACAGAGAAGTTGAACTCAAGTCTCCAACTGTGAATACACCAGTGAGAGGCCTCTGAAAAAAGGAGGGGAAATTGAAAACAGAGCTAATGTAAGCAAAGTATGTTGGTGTAGGGTGGAAATTAATCACAGGCCGTCAGAATCTCAGACTCTGTAATGGTGTATCTTGTGAAACTGGACTAATTAACTCCTCCTTGAGAATGTCTTTGATGCCTTAAAGGAGATGGACTCCATAATCTGTAGTCATTTTACCATTTCTTAAAACATTCAGAACTATGTAGAGTGTTTTTATTATGAGAGGCATATTTATGTGGATGTAGTTATGGCTGTTAGCAATTCCATTAATGCGATATTCAGAATTTCATAAATCACTCTGAACTGGTTTGGCTGATGCTTAAATTTCATGACTGGTTCAGAAGAGATTGTCTCGCTGCACTGAATTATACAAATAGTCCCAGAACTAGTGAAGCCTCCATCTCGTACATGACAAATTCAAGCTACCTGAGTTGTAATAAACCGTAAACACAATTGGAAATAAATTATTAGTTTCCATTTTGTTTGCTTTAATCTATAGTTTAGAATGACTGTGCAGCTGATATAAATCAAAAAAAATGGAAAATGTGGCCTTGATTCTGCAGGGCAGGGAAATACCTATTGCTAAGCCTTTAGATACTTGCAGAATGGAGGATGGACCTTTGTGCTATTTAATGTGCCGTTGCTCCTTTCTTACCTGGCCCTTTTGAGTGTGAAGGTGATATCTTGAATGTTTCACTTGCACTGATCACTGAGCTAGACAGACTTGTGAAGAGTTGATGCCTTGTGTTGCATCTCTGGCATAATGTTTAACCTATCTTTACCTCCTCGGAGTTTTGATTGGCATTATCTACTGTAGCATTTGTTCAAGTTAATGTGAAAATTTAAAGCTTGAGAAGTGACATAGACTTAACTCCATCGAGCAACATCTGTGTTTTGTGGGTGTGTTCTTGCATCAAATGAAGCCCATGTTCCTGTGAAGTAATAAAATTGAGTTTTACCATAAACCCTATTTTCTTTCAGCAGTTTGGTTTCATTTTAATTTTAAAAGCAACTGATGTGACGGTTGAGGGAATGTTTGTAGCAGCTTGTTTTGGGATCTATGTTATATTAGGAGAAGCCTCTCCAGTTTATTAGTTCAATAACTCTGAACTGTACGCTAATGATGCTCTCTGTTCCATAGCATCGCAGTGATATAGCTTACTGTGGTTTGAGCTGTGACAGCATACAAGATTGGAGATGTCACATATTGCATAAATAAGGGTGGAAATCTTGCATTAGACACTTTCTACTAAGGTGGCATTTAAAAAAACACAGATCTGTCAACAGAACAGGTAGGACTTAAATTGCTTTTCTAGATCAAACTAAATTAATGCCCTTCTGGTATTGCTTGTTGATTTAGCTGTGTAACTACAGAGTTAAATCTTGTCTTTGCTGAATTTTACAAAGCCATACAGCTTGTGAATTTGTGATAATGGGGGGAATGAAGGCTTAGTGAATGACTCTTTAAGCTATTAATCATGAGACTGGCAACATCATTGTCTTTATTACATTCATAATTTAAAAATCCTATCATGGAGGAGGAAACATGGATGCTTGTTACATATATATTCTTCCATTGGAAAGTGCTAAGAAATCAGATCATTAAAGTACAAAATCATAAGAGACACTAGAGCCTTGCCAGGAACAATAATTACTATTTATATGTAATAGGCATTGGGAGGGAAGGAGATGAGTCTGGTTTGCTTGTGCCTGAACTTAATGGATTTTCTGAGTAACCAACTAGAAGAATTTGGGGATTGAATTTCGTTTTCAGAGCATGTAATATTACAAACTACAGAGCTAAAAGCCGTTGCAAACTGAGTGAAATATCTTGAGAAATAAACTGACTTGTTTTCCCTATACACATGTAAGCAGGACATGTGCAAAGCAGCTCCTACCCCTGCCTGAAATTCTGACAAGTTTTTGTTCTTAATTTTTGTGTTTGACTCAGCTTTGCTGGTAACTCATTTCCCCTAATGTGGTACTTTCTTGAGGTTCCAGACCTTACCTAATGCTTAGGTTACCTGAGCCTCCTTACAGGCAACTTTGGGAAGTGGCTGAGAGGAGAAGGGATCGAGAATCTGTTTGCACTGCGTTGTGTTAAATGTGTCATGGGGTGAAGGGCAGGGGAGAACCTGAGCCTTAAATAAGACGTATTTAACTGGATAACGTAGGTCGGGTCATGTTTATGGTACATGAGCTTGATACAGACAAGGAGCTGCCTTGTTTATGAAGACCTTTGGGATTAGTGAGAGAGAAATCTGGGGAAGAGATGCCTTCTGCAGGGACAATTGCTCTGCTGTGCACACAGGGATGGTGTGTCTTGCTTCAAGTCCATGCATTTTAGATCAACTTCATGCAGGCAGCAACTGCAGCTAAAGGAGAAACTCCCTCTGCAGCATTCAGCTGAGCATCACGTTTGTTCAGGACGGTCATAGCTTGACAAGTTATCCTCAGCTTCTCTGACAGCTCCAGCCTATTGAGAAGCAGACAGGCGTGCTTCTGCTCCGCTGCAAACACCAGGGCTGCCTGAAGGCTCTTACAGATTAAGTTGATTCCAGCTCACCTTGCAGTTGCTAGCTTCTTTAGGTTTTCTGTGTTGTTTGTTTTAAAACAAAGAACAGAGAGATTAGAATACAGAGAAGTTTTAAAGTGTACCTTCAATAAATATATTCCTTTCTTATTCAGGAACCCTGTCTTTGTAGATCTGCTTTCAGTTTTGCATACTGAAATGCTTCTGTTTCTCACACGATCAGTACAAGGCAGTCTTTAAATGCTGCTATGAAAGGGCAGAGAACAGACTTCAGGGCCTGATTTTTGGCAGAGTTTGGGGTTTTGTCCTCTGCTGGATCACAGTTCAGATGAAGATTTTTTTTCCTTTAGAACCTAAATATAGCTAAAAAATGCTTAAAAGCTTTAGGCTAATGAAATGCGATGCCTTAAATTTATGGCCACCTACCATTCTTTTAGATATTTGATTGTCTTTATAAGGGACTGGGGTGTGCTTTGGGAGGATCGGGGCTATTTGGAAAACAGGGAGCATACGCGTTCAGTTCCCCCAAATCACTATTTGATTATTTTACCAGAATACACATTAGGAACTGAGCGCTTGGGTCCCAGTGAAGTTCCTGGCAGGGCTGATGGCCTTTCCTGTGGCTTTGAGGGTACCCTGGGTGTAGCATGAGTCCCGTGGTTCCTCCTGGGGTACTTTTTGACCACCAGATGTCACGCAAGCACCGTCACAACAGCGTGTGCTGTGCGCGCCAGCTCCCTGACCGAGGCACGATGTCTTCTGGTTGCGTGTCGCCTGCCACGTTGGTTGTTGTATTCTCGCACGTTTCTCAGCAAAATCTGCACCACACTTGCAAAAAGAATGTGTATGTTAAACCAAACACCGCCCTTCCTTCCACCCTCTATCAAATCCACTGAAAATCCCTCTGTATCAAACATGTAAGTGTTTGGCTCCGGCATGATTACTCCGGAGTCCCATCAATTTTACAAATTGACCGAAACATTTTTTGGTAGAGAAGTCTTGCATACCAGAAGTCTTTAGTCTGATCAAACTGCTGCCTTACTGTAGATCATGACTGTTATTTTTATAACTCTGTATTACCATGGCAAATGCTGATGGTAGTGGGGGAGAAACCACATCAGTAGCTACTTCTGTCTGATTTGTGGTCGTATGCTCATAACTTGACATGGTTTTGCAAATAACTAAACAAAACCAGGAATTCGTTTAGGGGGAAAAAAAAAGCCCAGAAAACTGCTGCATCAAATATCTTGTGTGGAGAGTCTGACTTGCTCTCAGTTTGGATCTTTTAATGGAAAATGGTTCAGAGCAATGGGAACCAGTTGCCCTCTGCTAGGCAGTTGGGCTGTACTGTGGCTGTCAACCACTGCCAAGTGCTGTGACAGCCTCTGGGCCATGAATTTTTTGGAATTTTGATTTAATTGCTGGTGTCTGCTCAGGCTTTAGCCTAAATTTAGTAGCATTCAGAGCTGCTTTTTCTCTGTAATACCTTTATAAATTCCTGTATAATCTGATCTCTAATTTTAAAGCCATCTGTCATTTTTGAGCTGTATATTTTCTAGCTTTAAAAGGCCTTGTTGAAGGAGAATTTAAATTCAAGGCCTCCTGAAAACGCATTTTTCTTTAAATTATTCATCGGTTAAAATGTCTTTGAACTTGTGTTTGTGTAGCTGGTGAGAGTAGGGGTGCAGATGGAGGGATGGGGTGGGATGGGATGGGATGCCTGGGTTAATATTGGCACCAGTGCCAGATGCCCGCACTGCTGGGCCTCAGTGCTGAGCCCAGGGGCAGCAGTGGGAGCTTGCTGCATCCAGCACCCACCCTGTCACCAGCCCTTCGGGGATGTCCCCTGTCTGTCACATGCCGTCCTGCTCCTCTTCACTAGGTGGCATTGCTTCCTAGTCTAAAAGTTTCTAAATACTTCATTAATTATGCTAATCCACGCAGTGGCCAGAAAGTGAACTGCGCTGCAATGGCTTTGCCCTTGTATCCTTTTTCCATCTACTTCGCTGATGGGATTTCTCAGGTTGACAGAGGTCTGCAGCATCCCCGTCCCAGCTGTGGGAGTTCTGGGTCTAGGGAAGGCTTTGGCTTGGAAAATTTCAAGGAGTGCGCTGGGAAAATACTGCACATACTGACCTTGCTGTTGATAGCCAGCTCTGCTCCACGGTCCCTAATGCGTAAGTCAATGCCCTTCTCGAGTTACTGATCTGCTCCAGGTTGATCATCTTCACTAAAAAATGTTAATGTGCCTGTTGTGTGGGGTAGCTGGAGATGGGTGGGTGGAGAAGTCTTGCCTGTCCTCAAGCAGGAGCTAAGCGTGTTGACGCGGGGATCCTTTCCGACGTCTGACTAACCGCAGAGGCAATAGGAGAGCAAGGCGCTCTGCTACGGCCCCTCACCTGGGTGTTCGGATGGAAATTTGTTCGTTTGTTTCCCAGGTAGCCCTGTTACTTTGNCCTCCTCCTTCTCGTAGCCTTAATGATCAGACCAGTCAATTAAGGGCTGAAGCAAGGTGAATTTAAGATGCCTGTCTGTTGCCAGTAGGAATTAATTGGAGCCTTTGGTAGGCTTTAGAACAAGGAGATGAATTTTGGCTTCAGGGGCCTATTTTAATATCAGGAATACTCGGTTTGTCCGTAGGATGCATCAAGAGGGGAGACAGCAAGGTCTCTGTGAGGTGTAGCTCTGCTCTGTAGGTGCCAGGCCCTGTCATGTGTGAAGCTGCAGGAACCTGCCGGGCTGAGAAGTGCCAAACCTCCTGGAGGCAACAGATAGCAGGGTGTGCTCCCCTTGGAGGAGGGTGGTAGTGCCACTTCCCAAAAATGAAGGTATGTAAATACCTTCCAGCCCTACATTCCAGAGTCTTTCTCAGCTTGCAATATTGATGCTGCCTTCCCTTTGCAAACCATGGAAGTGTAACATCTGAATTTAGACCTCCTGATGCAGCTCAGTCCTGAGCTGGGCAGGAAAGTCGCGTGTCACCTGGTGCTGGGGTGTCAGGAGAGCCACGCTGGGCTCACACAGAACCTTGCTTTGCTCTGATGAAAAGACAAGACAAAGCAGTTCTCGAACATGACTTTTCATTGAACGAGCAAGATAAAAATAAATGTAAATTGAAGATCCTGTTTCTCATGTGTATTTTATTAAAAACTACAGAGTTGTTCATTCTTGCTGTGTAGTATAATTGCTAAAATATGATTTGTAACCAAATATAGCTGCTCGCATTAAATATGGCACTACTTCTTACTGGGGAGGATGATATGGTAAAGGAATGCTCATTTAAACAATTACATAGCTCAATTTTTGTATTCAAAACCTTAGCTTCTTCACTTTCAAAAAAGCGAATGGAACATTTAGATGGTTTTTAACCTGAATTTTGTTGAACTGTACTTAGATAAAGATGGGTGTACAGTTAAAATAAACAAAATACTTTTAAAACTGGTTAAATACAGAAATTAAGCTTGTCAAACTACGTTTTGCATTTCTAAGTGATTGAGCAGAACATAATGAATGTGACAGATTCTGCTCACAACAGGACACGTTTCATCAGGTAGTTGGGGACTCCGTAGCTGTGAAGAGGGTTTCCAAAAATCACTTAAGTTGAGAGACCAGGGGTCTGTGTTTACTGGTTTGATGCCTACAGCTTTTTGAAATGCCTTGTGTGGCTTTTCTTTTCTTCCAGAAGTCTAGAAATTGTAGCTTCCATCCTTCCCCAGTGACTTGCATTTACTGGGTGAGCAAGGACAGGAAGATTCCCTGGTTCCCCAGTCCTTCTGAGCTGGGCTGGGTGAAGATCCCCTTGCCCTGTGCTTAGTGGCTGGACTGGAAGCTCGTGGCGGGGGTGAGCTTTCTGCATGACAAAATGTGTAAACACTTGCATTAAAGTATATAAGTTCATCCTTTGTTCCAGTCTAAAGACTGACACCGACTGTTAGCTGTATTTTAAAGTTGAGGATGCTTTCTTTCCGATTATGCAACCCATTAAAAATCCCATGTCCCTGACACCCTGAAGACAGAGTGAAAGCAGCATATCTCCTTTTACTTAGGTAATGCATTACACTTCAGTTTTTGCTTTGATGCATACCATTGCATTCAAATTTAGAAACTGGTTATTTTTTAAAAAAAGGGATGTAAATGTTTGATTCAAAGCACCTTGTTAGCCTTTTTTTCTTTTAAAAAAAAAAAATGAAAATCTGGTTGTTGATGACCTGAGAGAAGAGGGCGGAGGCTGTGAGTTGGTTGCTGTTGTGCTATACATGGCGCAGTTCCCAAGATCTCCTTGTTTTTCCCTTAAATATTTGCTGGCTAAAGATCAATGTTGATTAGCAAGTCAGTGTGTTGTGGCAGTCCTCGAGTGCAGGAAAATGCCTTTTCAAATCTCCTCACTGGTGTTTCCCAGGGACTTCAAGAGCGAGTCTCATGTCTGTATCTTTAATTCCTAAGGACCCCTCTTGTGAGAGCTAGATGTAAGCTGTTTCAGAGATGTGGCTAAAAATCAATAGTCCTGGAAGAGTAAACAAGTTCCCTCTGATCTGAGATGAATGTCTCCAAGAGCCTGTGAATGGCTCTGGGGAGGACCATCAAAACCATCCTCACCCCCTACTCCAGTGCCAGAGTTTTCAGCTGGGGGAAGAGAACAATTGCATTTAATTTGGAATGCTTTGAGGAAATGATCTCTCCCATTAGAGTTTTTTGGGTCATTGGGAAGTCTTATATAATTTCAACCTTATCTAAACAAACACATTGCCTTTAGTTAGGTGTCTCCAAAACCATGTTTCTGAAAGCTCATTCAACAAAATGTTTTAAGATTTTATTTCTGTCACAAAGATGAAAAAAAAAAAAAAAACAAAACAACTTGAAAATGTCAGAAATGCTGTTACCTGATGAGCTCTGTTTTCTGTAAGGTCAAGAATAAATGATGGATACTGTAACAAGTGCTTGCACTGTTACCTTTTAAAATATATATGCAATGCCCAAGTTTATAAACAGAGTGTGCCTTTTAGAAGCTGAAAAACAGCAGTGGAAAGCAGGAGTCCTTGGTCTGCTCCTCCTTGTTTCTTCTGAAATTGATTTTTGTTTTAAGTTCTTGTGGTGTAAATAATTTTAATGAAAAGGAGAAAATTGCTAGGTAGAGTTTATCATCTGGAATATATAGGCTTAGATGGTTTCTTGAAATACAGAAGACAGGTGAGCAGAGCTGTGAGTAGTGCCCTGGAGAGATGGAACCCTTTTAAAAGTAATAAATATATAACTTTTAAAAGTAATAATACTAATAAAGATCGGTCGTCATCCTGCAAGTAGGCTGGCCTGGTGCAACCGCAAGGGGAAGGGCTGGGGCTGTTGTGGTTCAGCCATTGCACGGCCCGGCTGCGTGCGAGCGTGTGATGGCTGCTGGGAGTGCGCGGAGCTGAGGCTGCTGCCGTGGCCTCTGGCCATGGGAGGCTGTGTGGAGGCCCTCTGAAGGGGTGAGGAGATGCCTCCAGTGAGGGGCTCCTCCAGACCTCCCTCCGGCCCCCAACGTGCTTTTCTCCTCCCTGACAGCAGTGTTTTTGACCTCCTACTTTGTAAAGCTGAAAGCTGGGCAACCTGTCATTCCCCTACCAAAACTCATGCTTAATCCTCCCCACATTGTTTTCTCAAAAATGTGATCCCAAGAGATGGGGGAAGCACGTGTTTGTGGAGGGAAGGGGAATCAGGGGACTTGAGCAACGTCACGATCCATCCAACGGGATGCCCAAGCATTACAGGTCCAGCTCAGCAAAGCATTTGCATTTGGCCTTCAATTCTGCCGATTCCTTGCTTGGATCAAGAATTTCTTCTATAAAGCATCTTTCTAATGGTGATTTCAGAGTGACACATCCAAGCGCCTGCTGTAATTAGCAGGGACCGAGTTAGTTGCCAGACATGGTGTCTATAAGAGAAAGCTCTGGGGAAGGCGAGGCTGGTAAGCCTCCAACATTGTTGCTGTTGCCTGCCCTCCTGGGCAGGGGGGGACAAATTGTAACTCCCCATCTCTGATCTGCTGTCTGGTCACCTCCGTCTAGATTTGGCCCAATGCTGCCCCAGTTGGTGAGCCCATCCTCATCCCTGGGGACACTTCTGCTGCTTCCTCCACCGTCAGTGTGGCGCGAGGCACCTCCGTGGCCCCGGGCCTCACTGCAGCCAGCAGGGACCTCCGCTGACTCCAGCAGGCGTTAGAGGGGGTCCGTAATGCTTTGCAGACCAATTTTCTCTCTGTTATTGTTTTAAACTCCCTGTTAGCCATTCCTGCTTCCCAGGTTTCCGTGTGTTTCAAATTATTTTCCCCAGAGGCATCGACGGCATTTTTCCAAATTGAATCTCATTTATTTTCTACCCAGGTTTCCAATCTCTCTGGGGCCCTTTGTATTATTTCTCAGTCCGCACTGCCGCGTACAATATATCCTAATTTAGTATCGTCTGTGAATTATATTAGCATGCCCTTTAGTTCCTCTTGTATTTAATGAAGATATTTCCAGGAAAAAAAAAAAATCTAGACTACATTTTATTAAAATAAGAAGGTAGAGTCTTAAAAACTCCTTTGTGAGTTTCCAATATGAATTCTAAATCTTTTTTCAAAGAAATCTTCAACATTTTAAAGAGAAATTAAAACCTTCAAAATATCGAAGTTGGTAGGTATAAAAATTAGTCAGTTTTTCAATTAGCTGAGACCTCTGTCCCTGCACAGTGAGCTCTGCACAGTGCAGTCTCCAAGGGTGATGGAGACACTATCTATGATTTTGCAGCATTTTTTTTTTAAATCAGCACCAAACATATGTTTGAATTTCTCAGTAAATTTGTTCACTTCCCCTTCATGACCTTTTTCGGTTTGCTCTCTGTGGCTGTTCTAGCAAACATGTACACTGGCAGGAATGATGCTGAAGCAGCATATTTTAATGCAAACTGCGCAGGCTTATTCATAGGAAGTGATTTTCAAATTCATAATCATGAATATTTGCACTGTAAGGTTGATTCTGTTGTGAGCTTTTATTTATAAGCTAAGGAGCGCTGCCTGTTGGTGCCAGGATCGGAGAGCATCATGCCTCCGTGACAGGGAACGAGCCATGCTATGGGAGCTGTATGTCCTAGCAGAACAACTCTGATTTCTGACTGTGAATAGGGAAATAGCACTGGCTGCAGGCAATTTGCTGGAGATATGTACACTGAAATATTTGCTGCATAATTTCTAGCAATGAGCAATTTCATGGAGACTATGATCTGCTTGTGAACAGAAATAAGGTGTAAATTGGATGAATAAATTGTTGTCTGCAAATGGTTTGCAAGCTCTGGAGGACTTTTTGAGAAG
Organism: Anseranas semipalmata; assembly: GCA_013399115.1. Taxonomy (NCBI): domain Eukaryota; kingdom Metazoa; phylum Chordata; class Aves; order Anseriformes; family Anseranatidae; genus Anseranas; species Anseranas semipalmata. The sequence continues at coordinate 103,887 of VXAA01002797.1, read as the reverse complement.
CGCTGCAGCTTGCTGTTGTCTTCAGTCCTCTGTGTACTGGAGGTTAGATCCTGTGTGCAAACGTGCTGGAGAGCGATGTCTGAACTGCCCCGTACTCTGGCATGTGCTGACTGTGCTGGCCCCTGGCAGTGTCTCCAGCAGCGTGCTTGCACCGCTCAGGTGGAGGAAGCCACGCTGAGCAGGGCTGCAGATGCTTGCAAGCAGTCTGGTGGTCACTGACTGCTCGGAAAATTCCTGCTCTGTTTCATTCTGGAATGCAGGGATAGGTGCGAGTCGGGACTGGTGGAGCTGTGCATCTTCCCTGCCCTCGGGGAGCAGGGAGGGCTGGTGTCAGGGCCCGCGGGCTAGCTCCGCTGTCAGGGCTAACAGGCTTGAAATGTCTGTGTTTCTCTATCCCCTTTATGCTGGTATTGCTGTCTTCCGGCATCACAAAATGAGCCTTTTCCCTGCAGAAGGAAGGGTTTCCCCAGCCCCCAGGGCTGTGACACCAGGGCTGTGCCTGGGACATCCCCGCCACCTCTGAGGGCTGGGTCAGGGATGCTGTGGGTGCCGCCGCCGGCTGCTGCCACACTGGTGTGCAGCAGCTGTAGGAAATTAGAGGAGCCGTGGGGCTATTCTTGGAAACACCAAGGGAGATCCCCGAGGTTTCCGGAGTAGAAAACTGGCTCGGAGCTGCCTCCTGCCATGCCAGGCAGGGCTGATGTGGAGCCGGGCACGGAGCCCTGCAGCGCACAGCATCCCACGGACAAAGCCACAGGATCTGGCAGGAGTGATGCCATCGGGGACTGCTGGGAACAGCAAGGGGTCCAGCCCTGGTGTTCGGGGACTGCCAGGTAGGTCCTTGCTGGGATGTCCCTCACTTGTCACTGCTGTCGCGTGGCACACCACTGGGCGCGCAGGGTCTGACAGCGGGTTTGGGGAAGGGGTGTAGGGTATGCATGCCTGCCTCCTGTGTCGGAGGAGATGTAACTGCTGCATTGCCTCACAGGGTTTCAAAGGCAGTAAAGATAAAACCTTGCCCTCTTCACCATTACCTTGTGGAAACTTGAGGCCCTTGGGACTTTTCCCCATCCGTTTCTGACTCATGCCTGCAGAGAGGTGCCTGGCTTTAAAAAAAAATACTTATCTTGTGAACAGGGGCACGGTTCCCTTTAATTTCACCTGAGCAGATGAGAGCCCAATTGCTTGTCCCCAGATGCTAATTCCTGTCTTTCATGCAGCTAAAACCTTCCAGAAAGAGTGTCTAAAAGCCACATAATGCGAAGTGGTAATGTTTGCACTGGGACTCATACATTAGCGCGTACAGGTGTGGAAAAAGCTGGGCCCAGCTATCTCCTTAGCAGCTTCAGATCTGGTGAAGCCGCACTTTGTTTGTTCCACCCGCAGGCCAGGCCCACCTTTTGTCACCAAAACCACTTTTCCTTTCGGTCCTTGTGGCAAAGGGAGGCCTTGGCCTGTAGGGAGCCGTTGTGTCGCTCGGGCCTGCCTGCGGCCTGCAAGCCCCCTGTGGAGCGGCTGCTGAATTCCGGGGTGAATTCCCAGCCGGCTGGTTCAGCTGACCTCGCCCCCCGTTTTGAAGCGTCCCCAACCCAGCAGGGAAATGTCACCATGCAGGGTGTGAGACCTGTGGTCACCGCAAGCGGCTGTGCTCCCACCTGCAAGGAGCCGCCGGGGGCTCCCTGCAGCCCTCCCTGCCCAGCGCGGGCCAGGCACACCCGAGGGTGCAGGGTGCTCCTGTCCTGGGGTGCTGAGCCAGGCCCGTCTGGCGCTGCGGGCCAAATATCGAGTTTTCTGACCGAACGTCCTTCCTCCCCTTTATCAATAATTTTAATCGTTTTAATAACGTCCCCTTGCACGGATAGGATTACAATTAGAAAATGTCAGAGCCTTGTTATCATCTAATTAGAGTCACATTTCAGCAGAAGAGAAAGGAAAAATCTTCAAGCGCTGCCCTGCGCAGTGAAATGGGAAGAGCGCGATGATTTAAACCAGCTGCGGGCCGAGCCCCGCCGCAGCCCTGCCCGGCCGAGACACGGGGTGCGGAGCAGGACGGGGCGACGGGCCCCGGCCACAGCCCTCTGAAGCAATCAGCGCAAACTGCTCCCAGACCACTCCTGCAGAGCTAAAAACTCCGCCGCGGTCCAGTAAAAACAATCACGCTGTCAGGTTTGCCGTCTAACAGCTGAGGGGGTCAGAGCAGCAACACAACACAAACCAAAATAAACACCACCTCGCTCTGCCAAAAAGCCTTTATCACTCTTCTGGGAAAGAGGGAGGCATTTTCAGACGGCTTTAACTTTTTCCTTTTTTTTTTTTTGTTTGTTTTTGTATGCTTAAACGTGAGCAGGGAGCCTCGTCCTGCCTTTCCCCCAGAGCCATGACGGCACGCAGTGTCCCTGATGTGTTCGGCAACCTGAACGCCTCTAAGGTTTGGCCTTAACCTCCCTCCCCAGGGGTGAGACATGGCCCCCGCTTGTCTCTTGCTTTCGAGAGCCCCTGGAAGGAGCAGGAGGGCCGCAGCCACCTGCTTTCATGGTGCTCACATGAAGCTCACCAGCATTACACCAGCATTGTATGGTGTAATGGGGACATTTAATGGTGTAGTGTTGTATGGTTGTGATGGGGACACCTGCTGTGAGAAGGGGCCCGGACCCCAGCACCGGCCAGCCCCACGTAATAAAAAACAACAGTAAAAATAGTTATCGCTTATATAGCGCTGTGCATCCTTGGGATGCGGTAGAACCCTGACGGCTTAATCACAAGCCGCTCTCTTGATGTTTATAGCAAACTGAAATTTTTGGTCTCTAAGTAAAGCGTATTTTCTGGTGCCAAGAGCTACGCGTGGCTCAGTGAGCAGCTCTGGTAGGGAGCAGGATAAGGCCGCGTCGGAGGCACTTAAAGCTCGTATGTGAGAGCAGCGAGTTGGAGGTGTCAGCCCACGGCCGGGTGTGAGGGAAGCAGGGATGTTCGTGTGGCAGCTCCTGGTGTGGGACCGGCTGCCTGTGAATGGGCGGATGGGTCAGCGGGATGGGGCCTGCGCCTGGCGGTGATGGCCATTGAGGGTGGCAGGGGGCTGCCAGCGCCAGCCGTGCCTGGGGCCAGCGGTGGCATTTCTGCCCCCTGGGAGGGGCTCCCCTCCGCTTCTGCTGCTAATTTTACACAGGCTGCTTGTTTGAAAGGAGCTCTTTAAACCGTCATCCACCCCAAGTGCCTTTGGTGAGAGCCCAGGCTTGAGCCCAGCCAGGGCTCAGGCGTGAAGTGGATCCAAATCTCCAGTCCCCAACATTTCAGGGCAGGGAGAGCCACTCTCCTCTGCAAGCTGTGATGGGCAGAAATGGAGGAAGAGGAGGGTTGTTTTGTGTTTTTTTTGTTTGTTTGTTTTCCCAGATCAGTGTAATCCAAATGCTTTCCAGAGCCTGGGGAAGGAGAGGGGCGTTTCTTTAATCGAAATGAAAACCATCTCTGATTTCCTTTTAAAGCGTGCTAAAACATTTCATTCGACCTGATGCAAAGCATTGCATTTCATTTTGAGTTTTAATTAATTTTGTGATCCTTTAATTAAGCTAATTTCAAAGGAAAAATGTTTCTCTTAAAACTGGAAGTCAAAACATTTTGAAGATCATCTCTGCCTCTAAAACACCACTTAAAAGCATCAGATGTTCTGCTCTCTTTCTAGAAACACAGGTTAATTCCTGCCTTTACAGAGTCTCCGAATGCTTTGGGAGTTAAAACTAAAAAGAGGGCCTTGTTCCTCCGCACGTGAGCACTGCTGCCTGTGATCCTGGGATGAAAGGGGAGACAGTCTCATCTCAGACCTTTCCTACTCCTGAAAACGTTCAGGGCGCTGGAAGGCATAGAGGGAGCCTGAGCCCATCTGTGGCTGAGGGCCCGAGGACTTGAACCAGCCGGGGAGATTCCTCTGCTGGCCCCAGGAAGCCTCACTGCCCACGCTCGCAGCGGGAAACACCGGCGATGGCAAAGCACCTTGTGCTGCTCTGAGTCAGTGCTTGGACACGGACACAGCACGGGACACAGGATGGAGCCGGTGGAGATGTTTCCTGCTGGAGAGCAGAACGCATGGTAAATGGGCTTTTGTCCCCCCGTCTCATTTGTCTGCTGCAGCAGGCCACGGGTGTTAGCACGAGCACAGGCGGAGAGCTTCAGCTCAGTCGTCAGGGGCTGAGTCCCTGCCAGCTCCAGCGTCGAGCACTGCTGGCACCACAAGTACTCAAGATCGTCTGACGATTTCCCAGGTTTTAGTTTTGCTTTAGCTCATCGCCTTTTTCAGTCAATTAAGAAAAACCAATCACAGGCTTTAAGGTATATAAATGTTTAGATAATATTGTGGCCAGAAAATCCCACTCTGAGGTCCTGTGGGTTTCCCTGAGGTATCTTGGCACACCTGAGCTATGTGTAGAGGCAAAAAAAGATTCAAAGAAAAGCATTAAAAATTTCAACAGGCTGCACCATGGGCTCAGGAGACAGATGCTTGGCTGCTGCTCATCTGCTGTCCCTTGGCACACAGAAATCACTAATGCCAGTATGAAGGAGACCTTCAGACTCCTCTGAGCCTTAAATGAGGAAACCACTCATCTGCTGGCCACCAGCAGAGCTTGGGCACAGCAGCACCTCACCAGGAGTCCCTTGCCCTGTGCGGCTAGGCTAAATCAGATACAACCTTCAGCTCCACGGTGCCCATAATTCCCATTTAAAAGACTGCAAGTGATGGGAAGAAGGTGCCATGCTGGGGGGAAGGAGACTTGGCTGGCGCTGAACCCATCAGATGAAGCGAGACTGCGTGGAACTTGAAAATGATTTGGGCATTTAGCAGCACCCTTGCCCCCGGAGGAGGTTATCGCAGGGCTGGCAAGGTAGGCTGTTGCTTTTTCTAGATCCCTTGTTGGTGTTTCATGGTATGTGAAGTTTGGGTTAGAACTGGATAGCTGGATGTCAGTCCACCTTTGCATTGGGCAAAAAGTCTCGTTGGGACACTGGGAAGGTGGCGATGGAGCAGCTGACCGCTGTTGTACAGTGCTGGTTGTATGTGGCATTGAAGGGAGAACAGGTACCAGATGCACCACCTGCTTGGGGAAATTTCGCAGCTCGTTAGCAGGAGGTAGCTTTATGCCACATGCACATCAGTGCGGCTGGGGCACATGAATGAACACGAACCCTTGGCACGCACAAAGCAGCATTTCACCAAATGCGTGCCACTGCCGTAACTCAGCCAGTGGGAGCACATCTCCCTGTGCCATCGGCCGGCTCTGAGCCCAGCCCTCGGAGGTGTTTCTCTGTGCTAGTACTCCTGCGTGCATTTCCTCTGCTCAGATGATCAGAAGTCAGCACTCAGAGGCTGGCAGAGCAAAACACCTTCCTGGGGACGGCATTTGCATTTGAAAGGCAGGATGCCTGTTTCAGGGACCTTGCTATTTCACAAACTCCTCCTGTAAAGTCTCCTGGCTGCCTCCGCTCAGTGCTTAATTTGGGGCTCCATGCTCTCGTCCCAGCAACCTGCACCTGGCTTGAAGCCAGCCTTAATCGTCCTCTCTTGGGGTGGTTCAGGGGGCCACCGAACTCCGGCGCAAATTACGGCGCTTGGGGGACGGCTGTAATTTCTGTCCTGCTGCCCCCCGTTCCTGGGAACTCTCTGGCAGTCAGCAAAGGCTATGAGTCATGCTCAAGGAAGCCAGCTCCACTTTAGCCTAGCATGATATTTTGATTAGTAAGAGGCTGGCACAGGAGCTGAGAGGTTCCTGCGTCTGTGCCAGGCTGCATGCTTTGTTTCCCCCCTGCACCGGGCTCTCGCTCGCTGCCGTAGCCTTGGGGGGACTGCACGGTACCGGGGCACACTGGCACCTGACCTGTGATGGAATGAGGTGGGGGGCTCCAGCCGAGCAGCTCGGCACCCCCAGGGCAGTGGGGTGCTCGCGGCCCTGCTCTCCCTGCGGGGCTGGACCCGGCCCCGGTCCCTCATAGCCCAGCCCCGTTTTTTTCTTGTTTCAGCGCACATGAATTTTATGGCTGAAAGTTTTGCTTTATTTGCCTGGAAACCTGGGCAGCTTCGCAAGAATTTGACTTAGGTACCCAGACGTGTGGGCGAGATGGGAAATTGCATACGCTCACACCTACATACGTGTGTGCAAGCTGGTACGTGCTTAGAAATGCAGGCTTTTATCAGCTGCGCCTACTTCTGGAGATGCCTGGTTAATTTATCAACTGAGAGGCTCCATCTCGCTAAAAGTCTCATTTCCATATTCTTTCCAGATGGTCAAGATGCCACAGAGACAGTTTCTAAGTAAATAACTCGCTTCTTCACGCAACCGACCATCAGCCTCGCCACTTGCTGCCCCAGATGGCTGGAGAGCCAGCGACGGTGCCTGGGTCGTGAAAGCAAACGCGTAGCCGCATGAATAATAGAAACGGTGCGGCGGCGGCGTGGTGGAACGAAACCTCTCCCCTCGCGTCTCCTGCTTCAGGGTGAGCAGCGGCTGCCGCTGGGAGCTGGAAATGCCCCCCTTCCCCGCGCGCGGTCCCTGCATCGCGCTCGCTCTCGGGGGATCGCTGGCGATGGGGCAGAGCTGCGGCGGGTCCGCGGGTCCCTCGGCGGGAGGCCGGGCGCGAGGCTGCGGCGGATGGGCGAGGCTGAGCGAGCTGCGGCAGGTCGGGGAGGCTCAGCTCCCGCTCCCGCGCAGCGCCGTTTTCTTCCGCTGCCTCCCGATCGCGAGTTAAAAACCGAAAGGTTAAAAGCGCTTAATTATGCTGATGCTTTCCCCCTGGATTAAACAAGAGGATAAATAGACTACAGCGTGTTTCCTTGGATTTGATTTTGTTTCTTAAACAAGCGGAGGGAGGCAGGAGGCTAAGGATCCTTGGCAGCTGTCACGTTTTGCTTTTGATGGTGTCAGTTCTGTCTGTTCGGAGGTGTTTCTCTTGCCACTGTCAGCATTTTCCGGGGGAGGATGAATTCATTGATACAGTCTGTTTGCTGTCCACATATTCACAGTTCATGTGTTACATTTTACATAAAGTAAACTTAGCAAGGGGAAAACTAATTCTGCAATTCTTCAAAGCTAATGTAGAGTAAATATATTCTGACACTGACAGGTATTTCTTATTAAATAGCTCTGAACTGCAGTACTAGGTTTTGCTTAAGTGGCATTATTCTCCCTGAGCAAAGACAGTTCATTTATTAGTCACTCCAAAAACCAAATAACAAATATTATTCTCTAAGCAAACTAAACAAACCATTTAAAAGGGGCCTGTCTGAAATGATTAAAGTACAGTGTCTGAAAAGCAGCTGACATTTTAGTGCCAAAATACCATATGGAGGCTCAACTGCTTTATTAACATGCTTTGACCCAAGCTGCAAAATCTCCCAACACCTTTGAGCGGGGAGGAGCAGCCTTCCTGTGTGCAAGGGAGAAGCAGAGGCAAAGCTTTCTGCCAGTTCTTAAGATGTCATTTTGGCACAGCGAAGAGCGAGGTGCAATAATTGAGGGGCTGGATGCGAGCAGATTTTTCGATTTCAGCCAGAGATATGCTGTAAAATAATTCAGCGAAGCTGAAAGCTTGGGCTTTCCATTTACACCATAAAAAATAAATATATGGTGTTTGTCTTGCCTTCTTACAGCTCTCTCTTTCTCTTAACTAAATATTTCCTTTCTTCTGAGCATCAGACGTTATTTCTAGCTTTCAGGCATGCAAAATAAAAGAGTGCACGCACTTGTAGATGTTTATTTACGGTCTGCGTGGGGCTGTGCTCTTGTGTTTGTGGATCCCTCGCTCGGCTCTGAAGATTTCCTTCACGAGCAGGAAAACAATTTTGTACCGCGAGCTGGACGCAGTGGCTGATACCGCCGCTGGCAGCCGCTCTGCACTCCCCGGGGGAGCTCGCTGCGGCGCAGCTCGTACGGGAAAGGCTGCAGCGGGACGGCGAAGGCAGGGCGAGCGCACGGGGCGAGCCACGGGGCCGGGAGTTGTTGGGTCGGTCCTTCCGAGCCTGGACCGCGCGCAAATTGCTTGCGTCTGGCCTAGGTTTTCCTTTCGTTTTTAAACAAATGTTTTTATTATTCGTACAAATTTGTCAGATAGCGAGAGTAAATAAGTTTTAGCCTGAGGTTTGTTCACAAAACGTCTCCTGCAAATATGTCCTTTCTTGCTGGCTCTGAAGCAGGGCAGTGTGAGTTGGCAAGGATGAAAATAATATAGGAGTTATGCGAGGAGTTTAATAAAAAGCAAGCAGATACTGAGCTGCTGTGTGTTATTAACTTGCTTCTCTGGGATTAGGTAGTTCTGGGTAATGAGGCGGTATCGGCCCAGGTTTGCTTTCCTTCAGTGTTGTCCCAGTGACAGAAGATTACTCGACTTCGGGGATTAGCTGATGACATTACATTGCCAGGGTAACGATGCACGTGCTGATGTAATTCCAGACATTTGGTCGGGTCCGGCCTTTCTGGCGTGAGCCGACGCTTCCCCCCGGCCGAGCACCCCGCGGCACGTTTCCATGCACGCCGCGCTCCCGCCTGCCTGGGCAAGGAGCACGCAGTCCCTCCTCTCCTCCTCGCAGCAAGCCCGGGGCGGTACGGGACGTGCTCAAAGCTCCTCTGCGGACAGATGAAATGGTTCAATACGATGCTTTAAATGGTTCCTGGGCGGAGAGAGGGAGAGCGCGGCGTGGAGAAGGCACGCCGGCCGTCGCGTTGGCGTTGTGCAGCGGTTGGTGCAAACAGCAGGTGCGTCTCGTGCTTCCAGCGGCACTGCTGCGGGCAGCGGGCACTGGGGAAAACGAAGGCCGACGCGTTCTTGGGGCTCGGTGAGGGGGTGCAAGGCACCGCCGTGGTACCAGTGCACATCGCTGGGGCCTGGGGAAGCAGCTGGTAGGACGCGCTGCCCTCCCGGCGAGGTTTTTCCTCCCTCCGGCCGGGCAGGAGGCTGCCGGCAATGCCGGGGCGGTGGAATGGGAAGTGTGTCAGCAGCCGTGAAGGAATGACTTCTTTCATCTGGCATCGAGACCAAGGGTTGCTAATGAGGAGCCCGGGCTTTGGTTCCTATGGCAACTTGTGTTCCTGAAAAGGCAACGCAAAGTGCGAGAAGGGGCCGGTCCCGCTCCCCGCGCCGCTCGCAGGTGCTGCCCCGCGCAAGGTGGAGGCTTCGCCCGGTGCCGGCGTCGCTTTGGCTGCAGCCCCGTGCTGGCGCAACGAGGACGGGGACATCCAGCCGCGCCGCCGGCGCGAGCAATTGCAGTTGTAAGTGGCAATTCGCTGCTCGCTCCTCAGATAGTGTCTCTGGGGCCAGCCGGGTTCCCTATAAACTTTTATAGAAAATATAAAATGACATCTGGAAACCTATGGCAGAGAGGTTTTCATTCCCCCTGTAAGCAGGGAAGAGCATTGCCCTCTCTTAATTTCTCACAAACGTTATTGTCAAGCTCGATGGAGAGAACAAAACTGGTAATTGGGTAGCCTGGCTGTTGGGAACTCTCCCCGCTCCTGCTCCAGCCGCAGAGCCATCACTCGCGGGACAGATTTTTGGAGAACAAATACAACCTCAAGCCTGTGCAGCAGCCGTGTAGCCATTTGCAGCCCCCGGTGCAGGTACAAGAGCTAAATTTCGATGCACCGAGCCTAGAGCAAAGCCAGCATCTGGTCCACAAGCGTTGTTTCCCAGGACACGACCGGTCCTGGCTAGATGAGCACCTCACTGCTTCACTGGTGTGGGGGCATCCTGCTCGGGTGCCCAGCAGGAGCCCTAAATCCAGGTTTTCCCAAAACACGCCCGCTCCCAGCAGGAAGGCAGAGGAGGCGCGGGCGTGAAGAAGCATTCCAGCTGATTTAGCCTTAGGGAAATCCGTCGGTAAGTGAAAGCCTCTGCAGCAAGCAGGAGCTTCACGTTAATTAAGCTGCAGCGGGGCTGCTGGCACAGAAACCTGACGAGGTTTGGGGGGATTATTTCATCTGGGGATGCTGAGAGATGCGGAGGAGCAATGGGGTCAGCCCAAGGTATCTGCGAGCGCCGGTGCTGGCGTTCATCAGCCAAGGCAAGGCTGGGCGCTGCTGAGGGGCGGGCTGGGGCCGGAGGAAGTCCTGGGAGGGTGGCAAAGGTGTTAGGCAACGGATAGGACCAAGAACAGGCAAACAGTTAAACATAGTAAGGCAACACAAACGAAAACCTACGCAGGTTTGTAGCGGGAGTGAAGCTTGGAAAGTAGATGCAGTAGCAGCCAAAAAAAAAACCACCAAGACTTTGACGCGGCAGACGTTTCCGACAGATGCTGCAGGAAGGAGGATCAGCCGCCTGCTACGTTTGTGCATTGCTTGGGGAGGGGGAGACGCTTCCAAGGCACCGGGAGCAGGGAGGGTTTGGCTGGGGATTTGCCTTCTCCCTGCTTGCCCTGCAGCAGCTCCCCCTGGTTCCTCACCTCTCGCCCTTGGCAGGATCAGGCCCACGTCTCCCCATCTCTCCTGCCCCTCTCCAACCTCGCTCGTGTTTATAAGCTTCGGGAGACCCACTCTGGTGGAACGGCTTAGGTTTTTAAATTTTCTCCTTTTTTGATGAAGTCAGGGTCTGGGAAGTCCTTGAGGACAGCCTCAAAGGAAGTGTTAGTTTTATGTGCAGAATGAGGCAAAAAATAATAATCTCATTTTACTCTCTTCGGAGCAAGAATTGTCCTCTCTCCAGCTTGCCTGCCCTCCATCTCCCGTGACTTGGAACAGAGGACAAGGTGTCCTGCCACTGCCCAGCATTTCCAGAGCCTGAGGCCATTCCCTGCAAGCCTGGCCCATCCTTGGACCTGCAGATCCTCCGCTGTCCTTCAGGTACGGGCCCACTGGCCTCAGCCGCAGGGCTTGTAGAGGCGAAGGCTCCCGGGCTGAGCACAGGCTGTCCTAGCACTCAGCCAAACCAGCGGCGATGCTTCAAAAAACGTGCAAGCAGGGCCAGGGCACGCGAGTGACGAAGAGGGCAGCCCAGACCCGGACTGGGTGCCAGGAGCTGTCACCCTCCCTGGCCACGGCCAGGAGGTCACCGTCCCTGTCATGCAGCTCGTGTGACGGGGCGATTACCCACGGGGGCCCCACGCTGTCCTCAGGAGCCGGCAGCTGCACCACGTCCCTGTGCTGCCCAGGCGCTCCCAGGGCCCCCCCTTCCCGTGCGTGCGAGCAAGCTGCCCGTGCCGGGGAGAAATGCCCCAGACCGGCACGGGGCTCCCGGCTGCCCTCTGCCACTGGAAGCATCCATCGCGCTCTTGCTGCCTGAGGACAGATTTCAGCCAGGCGTTCACCTTCCCCGTGACTCGGGGAGCTGACAGCTCTCAAGTACATCCCAAGGATGAATAAAAAGCGATGGAGCAGGTAGCGATATCTGCAATCAGCCGGAGTCTCTCTGAAGACGGTCTCGAAACCGTCGCCGTGTCTTAGCGGCCAGCGGATGCCTGTCACGGCCACTTGACCTGGAGGCAGATGGTTACTGTCTCGCTAACACGCTGTCTTTGGGGCTTGATAGGCACTTTTGAAATACAGATAGACGGAGAGCCCTTGGTGGGGACGGGAGGGAGCGCGTGGCAGCTGGACGCCAGGGCAATGCCGTGAGGACCCGCGGGCCGAGCCGCCAGCAAGCGGGGAGCACAGCAGGGGCCTTTCGGTGGGGGGCAACGCGGCAGCCCCCATCTGTGCTGTGCAGACACCGGCTGGGCAAGGTCAGAGGGGGCTGCAGAAGGGCTTCCAGAGCCGGATGGCAGAGTGGGAGCGTGTCGTGGGGCTGATGTCATCCGCCTGTGATGTCACCGCTGTCTTCTTCGTCGGAGTGCTTCCAGTGATAGCAGAGCTTCTGCAGTCTGTCTGCCAGCCTGGCACTCTCTCTGTACAGCGTAATTAAGCAAATGTATTAATAGAATGGGAGTCTGGGCCTGGGTAATGTTCTTCTGTGACAGACAAATGCGGAGACAAAGCAGACACTTTCTTCAGAAGTACTGCAGGATGCTGTTAGCAGGCACAAACTCGCATCCCGTTAGTGCCATCGCTGTGAGGCAGCGCCGAGTCATTTGCATTATAAACGAAGGTGCCAGACCGGATCCAACCCGGGATCAGCTCCGGGAAATGTGCGAGGCCAGGTCTGCACAGGGGCAGCCTGGGGGGCCAGGAGCACCCCATGAGCTGAAACGGGCATCGCGTGGGCTCAGCTTCTGCACCGATCACAAAGCCACCCCGCGGAGGTGACAGCCAGCACACCGCGCAGTGACCCAGCAGGAAGGGACCCTGCCAGCCCCAGCTGTGGGGACAACTTCTGCACGTTGGCATCACTTGGGAGAATATGCTCCTGTTCCGCCCATCTCTGGTAAAACTGCTCTGCAAGCCCTAAAACTGCCAGTTTTCCATCCCTGGCCTAAGTGATGGTCTTAACAAATTATGACATAAATATGCCAGGAGAGGGAAGGTGGCTTTCACAGGGAACTGGAAACGTGATCAAGCAGTGCTTGCAGGGAAGGGATTTTTAATAGAAAGGGATTCATTTCAGGGGACGGTGTTGCAGGAGTGAGCCCTTTGGAGGGGTCGGGAGGGGTGTGGACCCCACGGACAAGAACTGCAGGGCTAATTGTGTGGAGCTGGTGTGGAGATGCCTTGGTCGGAGCTCCCAGCGTGCTGACGGGAGCTGCTTGGCTACTGCCGCACCGGCACCGCGAGCAGCGGGCAGGGAGGGAGAGCTGAGCGTGAACAGCCGGGAGGAAGGAGGGTCATTAACGTGCTCCCTAAAGATGCTTAACTAGTGGCAGTGGGAGGAAATAAATAAGGAGGAAAAGTTGGTCTGAGTGCCAGGGAGGAAGCAACGCCGTTAGAAAGATGGCTGATTTTCTGCTGGAAGCTGTCCCTCGTCTCTGATTTCAACGGGAGACTTTTTCCTTGCGCAGTTTCTCTCCAGCATCTCTGCTTTCATCTTCGCTCTGCCGCTTTCTCATCTCATTCCTCCCCTTGCAGGAAGAGGCCGGGAGCTGTTGCACGTAGGACTGCCAAGCCCCAGTGGCGAGCGGGGCTGAGTGCGGCCTCGGCACAGCCAGGAACGGCGTTTGGTTGCCCGAGCGTGGGAGCGCCCGTGCTGCTCCTTCACGCGCTCCTTAGCCCAGGCAGGGCACCCGAGCTGCTGCGTGACCCTCCCGTAGCACAGCCATCACCCAGCCTGCAGCCTGGCCTTCACGGTAACCCCAAATCCCTCATGACGCCTTGCCTGCCTTCTGGTCCTTCCAGCGCTCCTAACCAGAGCCCCGGGCGGCGGTGCGCAGGGCCAGGCTCATCACGAGCCGCACCGGTGCTAAACAAGAGTTAGGAGGAGAATTGTTGTAATGAATACATTTCCTTTCAATTGTATGTGAATAGCGAGATCCCATTAGAACGGGGAAGCAATTAGGGCTAATAAAGATGAACGCGCAGCGCTCGGTGCATGTGGAATAACAAACAGCGAACAAAGGATTCAGGAGAGAGCTGACTCTAATCCAAATAAACGAGCGGCGATGAAAGGGAGAGCAGCCGGGCTGTCCGATGGCGCGGCACGCGTCCTCACCACCGTCCCTCCTCCGGCACTGCACCTGCTCGCAGCAGGGAAGCAGCACTCGGAGCCAGTCCCGGAGGCAGCCAAGGTGACAGGACCGCCAATGCCACCACCGATGCCACCATCCGTCCGCTTGCGCAGCCCCAAAATGCACGTGCCACCAGCTGGGAGGTGGCCATGGGCCCCAGCACGGGGCTGGCAGGGCTGGAGCAGGGAGCGGGGCTGGCCTGGGAGGGCAGGGGGGGATCAGCTCTCTCCTGGTCATGGCTGGTGTCGGTGGTCGGCTGGGATTGCCCGCCAAAACTAACCGCCCCGATGGCAGCGGGCACGGGAGCAGCCTGAAACCATCATCAGTGCTACGGCTAGGTGGAGCAGGGAGGAAATAATAGCCTCTTCACAATGAAGTATTTACACAGTAGGCTCGCAGGAAAATTGGGTAAACCGATAATTACCCAAGGATATTATTGGCTTTGGCAGAGTTAATAATAATTAGTGCTCTTCCTTTTCCAGACTCCTTACAGGAGAGACCTTTTATAATCCACAGAATACAAAAGACCCAAACCACCAAGAACTGCTTCCATGTGTGCCTTGGAAAAAAAAAAAAAACTCCAGTCCTCCTGCTGACGGGCTGCAAGGGGGAAATTCACCCAAAGACACCGGGCAGCTGGGCTGAAAAATGATAGTAATAGTGCTAGTAATAATAATAATAATGATAAACAATTTTGTGTGCTTGAAAACAATCCCGCGCTGGGACTGCACTCGCCCCTGCCCTCCCGAGGGCGGCTGAGCGGAGATAAACGCGGCGCTGACACCGGCAGCCCTGCGGGACGCCGGGCACGGCCCTGCTGCTCCCCTCCCTGCGGCCGCAGCGCCTCGGTTGCTCTCTTGCCCGTGCTGTGCACTCGCTTCCCACAAAGCGGATATTTTCTGCCGGCTCTCCCTGCATTCCCCGTCCTTGCGGTGTCTCCACGCCTCTTCGAGCTCCCCGGTCCCTGCCAGCCTGCAGCGCTGTGAAGTGCCCGAGTCCGCAGCCGCTGCTGGCACCTGAGCCCTCCCGATTACCGCAGGCTGAGCACGCATCCTGCTCACCGGTGCTGTACGGGACCCAGCCTTCCGCCTGCTTTGCCTGCTGCTCCCCCCTTCTGGAGAACAGCCTTTGCTGGGTCATTACACGTGGCAGTTTGGGTTAAACGGGGTGAATTTGGTTGGAGACGTGCTGGAGGAGGGGTGCCCCCAGCCCCTGCCTGCCTGGAGGAGAAGGGGGACGCGGGGTCAGCCCCGTGATAGGTACTCGGAATGGGGATGTGTGATCAGCCGTGTGATGCTGCTCTGATCCGCGCTGCATCCTTCCTCCTCTGAGGGCTGGATGCTGGAAGGGGTGGCTCTAAGGAGGGCGCCTGGGTTCTGTAAGAGCAAGGCACAGCCACCCGGCCTCAGCCCATCCCAGCCCACCAGAGAAATCGCCCCCTGCCAGGCCTCCCACCCCCAAGCTGTGCCTGAACCTCAGCAGCTCTTCAGACGCCCCTAAGATGCCGCTCTGCCGCCTGCTCCTGCAGCTCCAGCTCCCATCCCCACTGCCGCAACACCCTCCTCCTCCTCCTCCTCCTCCTCCTCNCGCACTGCCATCTTCCAAGTATTCCGTCCCCACAATCATGGCATTATGGTACTCCAGGGTCCCCCAAGAACTGTAGTATGGGGCTTTAACCTTCATCCCACTCCCCTCCTCCTCCTCCTCCTCCTCTCTGCTGCGGCACCCCCAGCCTGGGCCCGCTCCCGCGCACCCGCAGCACGGCAGCACGGACCGCTTGTGCCGCTGCCGGCATCGCCGGTGCCACCTCCTGCCCCCCCCCAGCACGGGGGACGCCTGTCCCTTGATGGGCAGCCTTCAAGCCATCCAAAATCACGAATGAAATCCCCCCTGCCCCGAGCTGGCCCATAAATCACGGCGTTATAAAAATAAAACAGCTTTGTGCGTGCACGCACATTTCAGGTTGCCTTTTAAACCTGAACTTGTTTCTCACACGTTGGCAGAAGAACAGAGGGGAGCTGGAGTCAAAAGGCAAGCTCGAAAAATAAACGCATACTTCTCTCTTGCTGCTCGTGAAGGGCTCCCATAGGAAAACAGAGAAAACCAGGGCAGGAAGAGGCCCCGGAGGGGTCGTCGTGCCCTTTCCCCAAAGCAAGAGCCAGCTCCTCCCCGCAGGCGTGAGGCTCGCTCGTGCCCAAGGCTGCGGTGATGGGGGGGTACACGCGGCTACCCCTGCGGTCCCTTGGTTCCATTGCCCTCCTGATTTTCTCCTTTCCCCCTTTTTTTCCCCCATGTCCCTGCTTCCCTGTGGCCCCGTGCTCACCCCCTGCGTCTCTCTGAAGGGCGGGTGGCTGCCGAGGTGACGCGGGGACGTCCCTGCTCCAGCCAAGGCCGCCCAGCCCAGCCCTGCCCCGGCCACGCCACGTGCGCGCTGCTCCAGCGCCAGCCACCCAGGGAAGAGACTGAAAGTTGTGCTGTCTTAAGCCACAGTTTAACATAATTAGACATCCTGGCTTGAGGGCAGTAATTACTTTTATAATCCTTAAACATATTTTTTTTTAAAATAATTGCCTCCCAATTCAATGCCTTTCAAAAATCCTTTTAAACGGCACTGCCTTCTTCAAACAAAACTCAGCCAACAGTAATTACAATAAATTATTCTCAGTTCTAAAAAAACATATAGAAATTAATCTATGCGCACAAACTGCTAACCGGTTATTGTTTACCTCCCTTCCCTGCTCAGCACCGCGCACCGGCGCTGGGGCTGGCACAGCGGCTGCCCCCGGCAGAGCTGCACCAAGCCCGGCACGGAGGGCTCGGACCAGGCTCATCTCCCCGCCCTGGCCGCTTTTCAGAGCGCGGCACGGGCAGGCACGGCCGTGCCATACAGCCTTTCCGGCAGCACGCCGCTCCGGCCCGCCAGGCAAAGGCGGTGCGAGGGCTGGCCGCCGCATTTGATCCTCAGCTGGGAGAAATAAGGCGTAATTCTGCTCGAGTCAAAGGAGAGACCGTGATTCACTGCAGCTGAGGATCTGGCCAACAGTGTCAGCATCACGACAATAGCGTAATGTTTTCATTATGCATTGTTTTTTTCCAAATACTTAAAAAATTATCTAGGAATTACTCACACATCCCGTAATAGTTACCAGTCTTGGGTGTTTAGGCAAAGGTTTCTGGAGACAGCAATGGGACTGCAAAAGCTTTAGCCATCGCCGCTCCTGCTCCGTGCGTTTCTCCTATCACTTCTGCTCTCCTCCTCCTGCGTGTACACAGTCCAGTAACCTCTCCCTGACAATCTCCAGATCCTCAAAATTGCTCATTTGGAATTTTGCAGTAAATAGAAAATTGCTTTGCTCCTTTCTCTCAGGACAGCACAGAAAACGGATCCAAATGACAAAGCAAGCAGCATGTATCTGGTAGACATAAACAGCGAAAGAAAGGCAATTCTGCTTTTCAGCCCCGCTGCAGAGCAAATGACCTTGGAAACAACGAAAGGCCTGGGGCTGGAGCCCAGACTGCACGCTCTGCGGCGGCGTGAGCCTCTACGTGGGGGAAGACTGGGAGACACAACCTGAAGGAACGGGCTCGCGAATGCGCCGGTGCCCACCAGCTGAACCATCGCAGCTGGCAGCGGGCGGGAAGGAGCTCGCGGCTCCCAGGGCTCTGCCCCGGCCGCCTTTCCCCCCCCTGCCGGCTCCTTATCGTGCGCCATCCCCGCGTTTAAAATGCTGTCCCCAGTTGGCACGGTGAGGCGATGCCACGTGGCCGGGGGGAGCAGCCCCAAACCCGCTCACCCCCGCCAACATTTGCAAACGCGGAGAGGAAATCGGAGCTAATTCACACACGGGGGAGGAAGAAGGGGCTAAATTTATAACTAATAATTCACCCCGTCCTAATTGCACATCAAACTGCTGCACCGAAAACTGGCCAAATAGAAAGCATGTGTCGGAGCTCAGCCCGCAGCCAGCAGCATCGCCCGCGCCCCCCAAAACTGCCTGCACCCCTTGGCTCCTCCGCGGAGGGGTTGGGGGGAAGCCGGGGGGAGATAACGAGGCTTTGGATCTGATCACGCTTTATGTCAGAGGGAAAAGCCGCTTTTCCTGCCGCAGCTGCCAAGGGGCTGATACCACCCAGCGCACGTCTCGCAACACCAGTCAGCCCTCCTGAACGGCTGCCATCGGCGCGGCTCTGTGCTGCTTCCAGGATGAGCTGCTGGGGCCGGGGCCCGCGCGCTCGCCAGTTCTTTGTGTGCTGCGAACAGGGAGAAAGGGGTTGGTTTTTTTGTTTTTTTTTTTTGTTCTTCCTGCTTTGCTTCTTAGAAACGTCAGAAAATTAAAAAGAAGGCAAGAATATATATATATACACATATATATATATGAAATCAGTGGCAAGCAGCCAGCAGAAAGGATGTGTTTCAAAAGCACGGGATCCTGGACGGGATCCTGGAGCAGAGCAGAAGGGCAAGGCGTGCACGGCGGCCTCGGCGCAGTTTGCTTGGTGCTGAGGACACTGTGTCCGGCCACGCTGGGGACAGCGGGGCCCCGGGACAGCTCTGCTGTGCTGGACAATTTGAGAAGAGCTGGAGATGCTCCATCGCCTCCCTCACTGGGAAACCGGCAGCGTTGTCTGAGGGGTGGAGGCATTTGGGGGAACAAAGTTTGCAGGGAAGGGGGGATTTCCTGGGAAAATTTAACCTGAAGGAGCAACCTTCACAGGGACAGAGAAGCGTGTTGCAAATTGTAGCACCAAAAACCATGGGGTTTTTGGTCGCTGCCCAAAAAGACCGGGCTTTGGCAGTGCCAGCTCTCCCATCGGAGGGTCCCGTCCCATCTCCTTGGTGGGGCACGGCCCCCGATGGGGCAGCGGCAGGCAGGGGTTACCTGGTGCCCCAGCCCTCTGCAGGCACCCCACCAGCAGGGATGTCCCCAGCACCGCCGCAGCGCGGGCAGGGTTTTGGTGCAGTTTTTAGGTCGGAGTCGGGGCGGGATGCAGCGCTGCTGCGAAAGCCACCCCCTTGGGTTCCAGCTGCACGCTGGGGAGCACAGCAGTGGGGCAAGGCCCCCCTGACCTATCCGTGCCCCTCCGGCAGGTGGCTCCCCAAACCCCAGGGCTTGTTAACTCGGTTGCATTTTTATTTCGTAGCAAACGATTCAATCTGAGCTTTGGAGATGCAGCTTTCCCCTGCAAAGAGCAGTGAAACAATGAGGGGGAAAAAAAGGGAAAAGCAAACCCCACCTGCTTCCTGTTTTTATTTCCCCCATCCCCCTCCTTTCTTTATTTTTTTTAGTGTTCCCTGGTTATTTGGTAGCTCCTGCAACTTGTCCAGAAATACCTCTGCTAGTTCAGTGGTGCTTCGGAGCCCAGGAATTTAAGGAGGGCCTAGAAATTCCTAACCCAGCTTTAAACTTGCTAAAAACGGGTGAAGGGTCTCCCTGCCTTTCCAGTCGGCATTTCTGCTCTCCTCGGCGTCCCCCTTCCCCTCTCCTACCCAGGGGATGCTGCCCTGGGCTTTCCCTCTCCCACCCCTTCCACGTGGGCAGCGCAGACATTTGGCGCCCATCTGCTCTCAGACAAAGCACCCCGCGTGCTCGAGAGGTCTGCAGCGGGGAGTGCGGGGGCAAATCCCCGCTGTGCTTCACTGACGAGGGTGAAATCCCTGGCTGCCTATGGCCGCGGGACTGGTTTGAAGACACCAGTTTGGAGCTACAGGTTCACTCCGATTTCTTTTGGGTCCTTTGGCGTAGCAGGGGTGGTGCCTGACTGCCCAGCAGCACTCAGTTTGGGTGGGGGGGTCCCTAAGCTTTGCACGTCTCAGTAAGAAAGGGCCAAAGTTCCCCGCTGGAAAGAATCCCTGAGAAAACGGTCACAATGCAAACCCACGCCGCGAAAGCACACGTCACCTTCCTGCCCAGCAAGCTCTGCCTCCGTGCCCAGAGGAGCCAGGGTGGCAGCACAGCGAGAAGGATGCTTGTGAGATGCTGCACCGCTACCCAGAAACCAGCATGCATCTCCTATATGGTCTGCACCGCTCGCCTTACAATAGACCGATATATTTTAACTATGACCCAAAATGCTGCAAAGGAACCTTTTGAGTAATTCTCTTTGGTGTAATACAGATACGTCAGGCCTGATTGTTATTGTACATGTCAGGGCTGTTGAAGTGCGGGATAAAGAAGGCCATTGTGCGCCCACGGAGGGGACGGCTCGGATGATTAATGACCGCTCCCTCAATTCTCAGAAGACGAGATGGAGGCAGGATAAGGCCTCTGCTCCGGCAGGGGCAGAGCACCAGTACACACCCGCCGAGCAGAAACCAAGGAGGGCGCTGGGCACAGCGGGGCACGCTCCAGAGCCACCAGCCCTGAGGGCGCGCAGCCTCCGGCCCGGATCCGCCATTCTCCCCGCGGCTCCGCTCTCCGTGCGCGGGGCACAGCGGGTCTCAGGAGCACGGATGATTGCCCATTGAGTAAGACGAATGGCAAAAAATCAGGGAAATTGCAAATTGATCTTTGCCTAACACACACAGTGACTTTGTTACCTATTTTTTGAGCCTCCACGCAAATACCTCCCAGACTAATTCTAAGGCGTGCCAAAGTAAATTACATTTAGTTTGCCTTAAATAAACAATGACTCTTCCAGGAAAGGTTTGTCTCTTCTGGGCACTTGCATCATTTATCATTGCTCCACTGTTTTGAGTTGGCTGCCCTTTTAGGGTGAGATGTCTCTTGGTTTTAGTGTGCGCGCAACCATAGAAAGGACAAGGTCTTACCCCAAGAAAAATGTACTGAGAAGATGTCATTAAAGCTAATGAGAGTCCAGGCAGCTGCAGCTCATTAGAGATTGCCTGGGGCCAATTGTAACTGAGACCTTTAAATATACATCATAGTCAAATAAACAACATCATATTCGATCTGCAAAGTCTCTATCAGTTCCTGCACAGTCCTTATCGCTCAGCCTTACTTTTTGCTGAGAAAATGTTCCCTGTTCAATAACAAACTCGGAAGCAAAGGAGCCCATCGCACTTAGGAATGATGCACTGAGAAATGGGGGCGGGAGGAGGGATCCCTTTTTCTGAAAACACCATTTGAAATTAATTGATTGCAATGGCAGGAGACACTCAGGGCTCGAGCTCTCCGCCCTGCCCCAAGGACTGTGGCAAACCAGGTCGAAGAACCTGCAAAGATGCTGAAGGTTGGTGTTTAAAGCAGTGATTGAGCAATTTTGTTGTTGTTCCTTTCTTTGGCTTCAGGACATGACTTTACTGTAAAAGAAAATGAGGGTTTTCTGACAGCACTTTCCATTTGTTGTTGTTATGAAGCGTTTAGCGAAGAATTAGGGATTTACAAGCGCGGGGGTTTCCTCGTCTGTCGGCAGAGCCCACAGCCTGGCTTCCCATCGATGGGAACGCCGCTCCCGCTTCCCGCGCAGGCAGGCGTCCCCAGGCTGCAGACGTGGGCAGGCTGCGTGTTTCGGTGCGTCCTCACCCCAAATAGCTCCACGTGTGATTATTAAGTTCTTATCTCCATAAGGAGTCACTGACACCGGGCGGCTTTCCAGGGAATGTTGCTCCCTTAATAGGCCATTATATCTCGGTAATAAGGGCTAAACTCTTCTGGGGGCATTTAGTTATAAATTAAGTAAAATAACACCACCGATCCTGCCCTTCTCCCGGTCCTCGTGAAGGGGGTTTCTGATGCCGTCTGCAGATGCCTCCTCTGCTGGCTGGTCAGGGATGGTGCTGGGATGTGCAGCTCTGCTTGGATGGTGCAATGTCCCGTCCCGGCGCCGCCGGGGCCGTGTCTGGGTGGCTGTAAATAACACAGATAATAATAAAATGAACCGGGGAGAGGCCGTGGCTGGGTTCATTGACTCCCGGCCCAAGATCTGGTTCCCAGTGGAGGTCTCTGCACGCTCACTTGACAAAGGGCATCTCCCCGCTCCGCGCGGCGGGGCCCCAGGCAGGCAGGGGCTGGCGTCGCGCTGCTGGGAACGGATGACTCCTGCAGCGGGTATTTCTCTGCCGGAGGGCGTGATGCTGCAGCTGCCCGTCTGCTTGGGCCCTGCAGGCAGCGCAGACACCCGCCTGAAGGGCTGTGACCAGCAGCACGGACCGTGCCACCCCAGGTACCAAACGCTCTCAGCACCCCGGGCAGGGTGAGTGTGTCCACCCTGCCCCGCGCCAGCCCCAAACCACGTTCAGCTCCAGCAGCCCAGGCCAGAGCTGTGCTAACCCGGTCCCACACCCTGGCACCGCCGTGTGGATGCAGCCGAACTGCCCTGCGGTGGCTTCCACCATGGGGGCTTGCAAGGAGCCTGGTGGGCTCCTGCCTTCCTCCTCCTCTGCACAGAAACGCAGAGGGGATTAGGGCCGAGCGAGCAGAGGACGTGGGTGGCAGCAGAAGGAAGGAGCCAGGACCAGGGGGCATGGGGCCGGTTGCGCTTTTCCACCCAAGCCCCATCGAACGCTGGCCACTGGGAGCAGCCTGGCCCCGGGCACGGAGCTGGGGCAGAGCGGCCGCATCCTGCCCGCATAAAGGAGCAGTTTCCCTCTCGCTTGTGCTACTGGGTCAGGTTTGCATTGGGGTGGGATCCCAGGTGCTGCAACCCTTTTTAGACCAGACGGAGACCTTGCTGCCTCCAGCCGGGCAGAGCTGTGAGAGGCAGGCAGGGGACCCTGCGAGCGCACCGGGGGCCGGCGGAGCTGCCAGCGCTCGGGGATGTCCCTGTCCCCCGGGAGCCAGGCACCAAGCGCTCCCCTGTTGCACGCAGGGGAGTGTCCTTGGCCCTCATTAAGGGGAGGCTGCAGCTGTGCTGGCCTGGGAAAGCCCCGCGGACGCGCGGCATGTTCGCAACGGAAGTCGCACCGCTCCAACTTCAGTTGGCTTTAAAGCCAATCTGGTGAAAGCCGCGCAAACCCTTCCGCAGAGACCCTCCCCTCGACCGAGAGCCAGGTATATTGATTTAATTTGCACCTGTGCATTTCTTGGCACAAGTCAGCCCGCCGCAAGCCAGGAGTAAATTCACTTAGGAGACTTCTGGCACAAAGCTGCCCCGGCTGAGCTAAACCAGCGTAGAACAAAAAGAGTTCAACGCGTTTGGCTTTGCGTGCAGCCCCAGGCTGAGCCGTGACTTCAACCCTGCCCCGAGACAGCCGAAGGGAAAGGGAGGTGCTTTGGGTGAAAGATTTCGCTGTGCGCAGCCTGTGCCTCCTTACAGCAGCTCCTTGCTGCTCTGAAGAGCAGGGAGGACTCCCTGGGGGACCCCCCGGACCCCTCCTGCCCCCCCGGACCCATCATTCGGGACCCCGACGTGGCGGGGAGCGAGAGCACCGCGGGAGCCTCCCGCTGCCAACCTCCACCTGCGGGCTGCGGCAGGGTGCTGAGGCTCGTACTTGAGGTTTCATGCTCAGTTCCCTTCTAATCCCAATTTTCAATTGCTCATAACTTATGTCGTTTGGGCTAGAATTTTTCCAGACATGAGCTCCCTGAAAAGGTGGCTCTTTCTTTTTCCCTTTTTTTTTTTTTTTATAACCAAATGAAAACATTCAGCCGAATGCTCTGGCCGTGTCCGTTTTCTTTCTTCTGCATTTTTTTTTTTTTAGTTAGTACACAGCGAGCACAGATTTTTCCCATTATGCATTAAATACATCGAGAGCGTCCCTTTTCCTGCTGCAGTGTCAGCGGGGAGAGGGCCCCTGGCTGGCCGCCGCAGAGCGGGCAGCGGCAGTGGATGCTGTGCTCACACCGAGCTCGGCTCCTCCAGCTCGCCCGAACGCTGACCCTCAGCGGAGCCCTTTGGGTGCCCAAGAAACCTGCCCAGCACCCGGGCTGTGACCCTCCGAGGAAGGCACGTTGCCCGAGTGCAGAGCAATGAGTGCTTCTCCCTTATTATTTGTTTTCTTAATGGAAGTGGAGCAGCAGGGCGGGGGCTGGCTGCTTTTTAGCCTCAGCCTGGTGTAGGGGCAAGTTCAGAACCCCTTTGCCTCCCAGATTTCTGCAAGGCCCTGGTTTCCAGCAGGACTGGCAAACAAGCATTTGCAGGTCTTGATGTATTCATGCTGCTGCTGTTCATCCTCTCCCCACCGCAGGGAACAGGTCCCCTCGGGTGCCCCCAGTGAAGGCATCTTATGAGCATCCCTCCGTGGCTCACGGTGGCCAGCGGTGGGGCCGGGCAGCACCCATCTCCGACACCACAGGGGAACCGTTCTGCAAGCTGCTCCCTGGCAGCAAAGGGGTTAAAGCCAACGGGGTTGAACCCGGGGGCCGGGGGGGCCTGTCCGGCCACAGGCGTGCGGAGCGGGACGGAAGCAGCCCCCCTGTCTCCGCCACCACTCTCCATGATGTCACCTCCCCGCTCTCCCCGCAGAGGCGTTAAACGAGCCCGTGTGCTAATTGGGGCCACGCAGGTGGGCAGCACCTGGAGGGGGGGGTTAAGCCTGGGGCTGCTGGGGGACCCCAGCCCCCGGGGCAGCCCTGCTGCCCGCCCTGCCGGCGCCACGTGCCGCCCCCAGCCGCCGCAATGCCCCCGAGCAGGCGGCGGGCGAGGCGAATGGCTCTGCAGCCGGCGTTGCTCTGCTTTGCTTCTCGCTTCCGACACCTGATGGGAATCTGGAGCAGGCAGCGGCTGCAGAAACTCCCCGTTACATTTTCCAGGCGTGAGCGGGTCGCTTGACGGCACGGGGGTCGTGCAGGGCAAGCCCCAGGTGGAGGAGGCATTACTTCCCGGTGCTTTTCTGTGGCAAGGACAACCACAGGGCACCGCTGCTGTGCCTTCTCTCTGTCCCCATGTCGGTCTCCATCCGTCCTTTGCACACTGTCCCCATCCGATGCTGCTGGTGGGTGTGGGATGCCCAAAAACGTCCCTTCCCGCAGCCTCCTCTCCTCTGCAGAGAAGAAATGCACACAAAGGAGGATCCTGCGTTTCTCCAATTAATGTAATTAAGAGAATTAAACTTTTGGAGAGAGAGAGTTTTTCATTTTCTTTTTATTTGATTAGGGAAATTCCCACTGCGTGCTTTGTGCAAATGAAAGCCAGGCTCCTTTCCATTGTTCGGCGGCCCCGGGAGGACGCCTTACCTTTCAATCTCGCACGCTAATGTGTTTAGAGTTAAAATCCCCCCCGCCCCTGGCAGCTGAAGGAAGGATCCCGAAGCCTTGATTAAAGCACGGCTCCCCAGGCCAGGGCACATACGTGGAGCTGACGGCCCCGGTCCTGCACCCTCACCTGCACAGCTGGCCGAGCCGCGGCACCACGGCGGGAGATGCCCGTGCATCCCGGGGCTACAGGCTGGTGCGATAAATGCTGGCGAAAAGGAAAAGCAGCAGAGCCCCGGGGTCAGGTAGCCAGTGGAGAGCTGTCCTGAGCAGCCTGCCCGCGCTGGCTCCAGCGACAAGGAGTTTTCCGCGGCCCCATCAGATGGTTTGCCCCATGATGCTGAAAAGTAATTATTTTTGTCAGCCTGAATATTAAAATCGTTTCTCCACGAGACTGGGTTTAGCTATCAAGGTTACTAAAAAATAAAACACACAGAAAAGTCTTTGTACAATCCCACCATAAGGCCACAGGAACTTACACTATCCCACAAGTGCTCAAAAATTACGAGCCAGGTCCCCAAAATGAGATAGGCTTAAAAATCAATAAGAATAAAAAATACATTATGGCTTTTAATTTTTCTTCTGCTTTCTGAGCTTTCTGGGCACACAGGGGACGTGTTACACATTAATGAAAGCTGCTATTCTCATCTAAACACAATTTCAGGTGGTCATAACTTTGAAAACCACAGGAGACGTCACCAGGTCCATGGTGCGTAGCGGGAGCCAGCGGTACCCACCTCGCTGCTGATATGGATGAATGGCAGTGGGGAAGCAGCGTGGAAAGGGAAGAGCCCTGGATGGAGAAGAGCAATCCAAAAATTCATGCAGAATGGCTCTCTGAGCCCCACGGGGGTTTCTCGCAGTTTCTTGCAGCAGGAAGCACATCCAGAGCCAGCCAAACCATCTCTTTATTTTTTTCCCCCAGCAAAAATTTGCTGAACCAGAGTCTGGGTTTTCCCGTTCCTCCCAATTAACGTAATGAGTCGGAGATTCGGGAGTGCTGTCTGGGATGGGAGGAAACCACAGGAGGGCCTCCGCAAACTGGGTCCATCTTCCTCCATCTGTATCCCGACCGCTTCCCGCAGGTCGGGGCTGGGTCCGGGGGGCGGCACGGGGACGAGGACGGGTGGCCAGAAAACTGCAGATGGGGGAGGCTGCAGAGATGTCAGGCTTGGGTTTCCTGGCCCTTGTCGCCCACCCAGGAAAACCCATGCAGGTCCACCAGGGCAGGGGAGTGGGGCTATCTCGGTTTAGCAGAAGGCGCTAGCTCTCTTCTCCCCTCCAACAGCAGAGCGGGGACCGCTCCCTGTGGTCGGGAGCTAAATGTGAGGATTTAAAGCCCATCAGTTTCCTGGGCTCACGAGGAACACGCCTGATTATATCATTTTTTGATTTGGAGATATATTTTTCTCTGTTAATCTCTAATTCCTCCAACTTCCCTGAGGGTCACCCACAGGAGAGAAGCCATGGGGAGGAAGGATGGGTTGGGTGGTGCCACGCTGATGGCAACAGTCGTCGGGACCACGGCATTTGGTGCCATGGATGCACTTGCAGGTTTCCTCCTGGCCCTCGCCACGCTCTGTGAATCACTGCGGCGGCAGGGACACGCTGGGGACGGTCCCACAGTCCTTCTGCTGCTGCTGCTACGCCAAGCATCTGCGGAAGGAAAAACCTCCCAGCGTAACATCCACAGCCTCTTAAGTAACTAGTCTTTAATGTTTCACTCAAGGGTTGTAGTCTTAATATGTAAAATCTGTTTAGCTTTTTTAATTCTTGGATCGTGCTGTGGAAATTCCTCCCAGACTCGCCTCTTGGCTTTCGTCCCCCCGTCCGAGCTCTGCGAGGGGCCGCGGCACCAGCCGGGAGCGGCTGGAGATGCCCTGAAGAGGGCAGCAAGGCCATGGGCACACAGGGGGACGGTGAGTGGGGTGCCCGAAGGTCCCACAAAGTGGCCTCTGTAGCAAAATGTTGTGTTTTGTTTTTGTTTTTGTTTTTTAAAGGAGCAGGAAGGGGAGAAGAGCTTTATAACAGACCCCAAAGCGCTACCCGTGGCTGGAGCTCTCTGCTGTATCAGGATGGAGCAAATTGTTCTTGCTCACTGCAAAACACACGTGGTTGCAGGCAGCCCCGCCGCCCCGCTGCTCATCAGCCCCTCAGCCCCCAGCTGTGTCCCCCCGCCCAGCCCNGGTCCTCGGCCCCTTTTTTTTGTGTTTGTAGCCTTGTGCCAGGCAGCCTTGGCGCTGCTCCGTGGCTGTGGGGCTGATTGCACGGAGGAAATCTTGAACCGGGGGCCTCCGAGGCCGGGTGCTCAGTTCCCTGCTCCCGGGTGTGTGTGCCCTGGCCAGGGCTGCCGTGTAAATACACAATTAAAAGAACGAGTGCTCTTTCCCCGGAGATCTTACGGCCTCAAATTAGGGAGGCTGAAGCGCTGTCAGTAGGTGATGGATATCACCGGGAGAGGCACCGACGGGCAGCGAGCGATGGGCTGGCCCCGGAGTGGGGGCTCCGCTTCTTCTGGCAAGCAGGCTGGAGATGAGGAGCATTTGGGCCCCCAAACATCAAGGTAAGGCCCCCGGTTGGTGTAAACAGCCCCAGAGCTGCGTGTTGGAGCGGTGGTTGGACATGTGGATGGAGGGAAAGGTCCTGGGGAGGGCTCGCACCGACCGAAGCACCTTGGAGGACAGCAGTTGTACAAAGGGAGCTCTGTGCACCGGAGAGGCAGGACGGAGCCCGCAGACGAGCTGGGGGAGGATTCGGCTGAGATCATGTAAACTCTGGAAAGGTAAGGGATGTGAGAGTGAGGCATTAAACACACGCGGGCAGGCGGCCAACAACAGCTCCAAATGTCTATGTGCAAACGCAAGGGACTCCAAAGGAGGAGGTGGTGAAGCAGTGTGCCTGATGTGGCAGCGGTGCCGCGCGGGCGCATGGTGGGATGTGGGGCTGCGAGCACCCACGAAATCCTTCTGGGGCCGGGGAGCCCCGCGGCATCCAGCATGAGTGCATTGGGGTTGTGCCTATCGCTTGGCTCTGGCCTGGCGTGGGTGATGTCCTGCTGAGCCCTGCCTGGTATGTGGGACAGCTCGGGAGCCACCGCGGTGTAGAGGCAGGAGGTGCCTTGGCACCATGCTCTTGCTCAGACAAAAGTTTTCCATGCAATGCAGTGCTGGACTGAGGGTGGCTGGAGCGGGCACCATAATATGCGTAATAACCTGCAGCATCAGCATCCGCGGGGGCCCCTGAGGGTCAGCGCGCGGTCCCCTCTTCCTGGAGCCCTGCCAGCCCTGAGCGATGCTTTCCAGTGCATGTGGTTGGGCTGTGTGTCAGGAGGATTAATGATAAAGGCTTCTTGGGGCTTTAAGAGATCTGGGTCTAATTTAAAACCAAAACAACACGTAGAAATTTAGGAGGAGGGGAGTTGCTGTCCTGAGGCGAGCATGGAATGCAGCTCATCACGGATCCTATCTTGCTGTAACTTGTGCCAGGGCCTTCACAGAAGGTACAAGCAAACACCTGGTACACAGGAAAAACCCAGCCTCCCAGGGGTGCTTTCTTCTTTGTCTTTTGCTATTAGTCATTAGCTCATGCTCCGAAGCACATGGCCTTATCTCCCCTCTAGGCATCTTCCTTTTATCTACCTTGACTCATGGAGCTGCAGAAACTTTTATTAGCCACATAAATGTCGGATCTTCTTTAAAATCTTACAAAACTCTCTGCCTCGACGTATCTTACGGCAATGAGTTCCACATATTAATCACGTGTTTGTGTAAAAATGAGTTTCTTACGAGTTTTCAGGTTTCTGTCTTCGGATTCAGCCATGGCCTTAAAGCAGGGGCAGTGGGAGCACCCGCCCTGCGTGCTGCTGCCTCCGCGCGCATCCAGCCCCAACGCAGGGTGAGCTGGATGCCAAGACGAGCTCCAGCTTTGCCTGGTGCTTTCTGGTAATGAGCTTAAAGCCGGTGACTGGAATAGCTTGATAGCAAGTCTCCTTTTGCAAAAAGTCTTCAGCTTCCTTCCTGGGAAGAGGGCTCGCAGGGCTGGCATTTGGGCGGCGCTGCATGCCGGAGGGATGGGGAGCTCAGGCTGAAGATGTCTCCCAAGGCAAAGGCTTGGGGTTGTGCCAGGTGGTGGGAGGTGGAGGTTTGGGAAAGGGCTGCAGGGCCCAGCCAAGGACCGAAGGAAGCGTGGAACAGAGGAGCATTTGTCTTGATTTAATTGGACACTTAAACTGGAAGGAGTGATTTGTAGCTGTGCACATTTTAAAAAACTCCTCAAGACAGGGAAACGGAGGCAATAGCAGGTTTTGGTGCCAGATCAGATAAAAGCATGTGGGTAATTCCTCTGCCTTCCTCCTTTTTATCCAGCATTATCTCCAGGCTCCTAAAATCCTGATGGCTCAAAATCCTCCACTCCTGACTCTTTCCAGCATCTCCGTTGCAGTAAGGCACCCCAGCCCCATGGGACACATGCTGCTGCGATGACTTACCCTCGTGC
Source organism: Anseranas semipalmata (assembly GCA_013399115.1). NCBI lineage: Eukaryota > Metazoa > Chordata > Aves > Anseriformes > Anseranatidae > Anseranas > Anseranas semipalmata. Next base: position 74,736 of record VXAA01002797.1, on the reverse strand, counting down.
AGAGCTCCCTGGGCCTCTCTGTTGTGCACCCAGATGCCCAAGGGCAGTTTGGTGGCCTGGCCACCGCCGATCACCGAGCTACGTGCGGTGATGCCTTGAGCAGCTTGGGCTGCCACAGGGAAGGAGACGACATTTCTCTTGCAGTGGAGAAATGGAGCTGCTGCCCCGGAGGCTCACTGACCTCCTGTGCAGCACAGGGAGGGAAGCAGGAGGCACGTCCTGGCCATGTGAAGGCACCACTGATGGGTGACAAGCACCCTCCATGGGGCCCATTGTGGGTGTGGGGTGAGCCGATGTCCTGAGACGGGCCCTTGGTGGGCACTGGGGTGGCCAGGGGAACACATGGGGGCTCAGGGGAGCGTTGGTCAGAATGAATGGGTTTTGGCACCAACCCAGTCCTTTCCTGCCCATGCACTGCTTGGAATAGAATTTCCAATAGGAACAGCCGTGGGACTCCTATCTGCAAGCCGGAGGGGAGGGCTAGAAATTTTTACCACGTGCTTCACAGTTATTTCTTTCATTTAAATAATAAAAAAGAGCAACCACTGACAACACTCCAGCGCCATGGCTCTGCCCCATGGCTGGGCTCTCCCGGGTGCGATGGGCAGGGTGAGGTGGGTGCTGAAGCTCCCCATCCCCTCCCCAGCTCTGTGCAGAGTAGCAGTGGCTCCTGGGGCTTCAGCCTGGCCCCAGCTGCTCCCGTGTTTGCTGGAGCTTTCTCAGCCCTCTGGGATGGAGAGCAGGCTCCTCAGCCAGGGATTTGCAGCTCTGAGCATTTCCTTGCACCAAATCTGGGGTTTTGCTCGCTGCAGCTCCAGCCCGTTGGTTCTTGCTGGGAGCGGATGCGTCCCTCCTCCTGCAGCAGCTTTCCCCCCCGCGGGCTGGGTGACCGCGGCCAGGCAGCTTCTCCAGCTGGATCGTGTTTGCCAGACCTCTGGCACGTCTCCTGTCCTTGGCCGTGCTCTCGCTGTTTATTTCCCACCTTTGCTACACGGCGGTGCCCAAAACATATTCCCCACTGAGACTGTGGCAGGGTTGGGGAGGGCACTGGAAGCAAGATGCTCTTTTTATCTCGGAACAATGCTCCTTTTTTAATCTTTTATATTTTTTTCTGCTGCAGTACAGCGCTCCTGCCTCGTGTGCAGCCTGTGTCCATCACAACCCCCGGCCCTGTTCTGCCAGCAGCCACCTCGCCGGCTTTTCCCCATATTTAATCAGGCATTCCCCCCGCCCCCAGTGTTTGCTGGCTTGAGCCTCGTGCTGGTGCTGTTGAACGCCCTCCTGTTTTTCCTGGCTCCATCACCGCTTTATCAAGACCCCTTTGAGCTCTGGCCCTGCCTCCCCACGTGCTGACGGAGCAGTCCTGGCTCTGACTTGAACTGTGGCAGCTCTCCAGCAGGTGAGGAGGTGAATTTGGGCCATTTAGAGCCATGCACAGGTTAATGATGGAGCCGGGGGTGCTTGTCCCGCTGCCCCTGCATTGCTTCCGCTTCCTCTGACCCTTTCCATCCTCATTTCTTTAACAAATGAGGCTGGTCCGCGTGGGGCAAATACCCAGGGAATGCTGCTGCTTGAGGATAAAAAACAAACAAAGAAAAAAAAAAAATCGGCAGCATGCCCAGGGAAAAGAAAACATCCTGGAGACGTCGGGGAAGGGGCACAGCACGGCTTTGCCCTGGGAAAGCCTCCCCCTCCGCCCGTGTTGTTATTGCTGTTCCCTCTTTTGACCTGAGCAGTTTGCAAATATTTTCAGTCCTGCAGGTTGTTTCCATTAGGAGGAAAAATCAATGATACAGCCAAGAGTCTGTGGCAGAGCCTGCTCTCTGCTAAAAATGGCCTGAATGTTGCTTTCCTAAACGCAGAGGGGTGGGCTTGTCTGCTCCCAGCTCCGATCCCATTGCTCCCCAAAAGCTGCCTCTCCAGGCCGGTTCTGCTGGGGCACCCAGCCTGCCCCAGAGCTTCTCTGGCATCTCCCCCCTTTCCCATGCAGACCCTGCGGCATTCCCGATGCCGCACTCGGCGGTGGCTCGGCAGTTCCTGCTAAGGGGGAAGGCTGATATCATTTCATCCAGTCACTGGATAATTCGCCAGGAATGCCTATTGATTTCCTCCACTCTTCTGTGCAGACAGAGGTAAATAAGAGTCATTCGTCATTGCATTATGTATCAGTAATTAAAAATTACTAGGTAACTTCAACCAAAAATTGAATAATTTGAAGTAAAATTAAATAATTCTAGGTAATCAGTACTAAATGAGACCATTATTTTACTTATCAGTGACTAAAAATTACCAGGCATTTTTCCTCGTTTGGATGCTCTTCCTCCCCCTCTGTGTCAGTAGAGCCTTTCTAATTTGTTTTAATTGTTAATTTTAATGAGTAGTGTTTTTCTGATAACAAGTTAGTATGCTTTTTGTTGTTGTTTTTTTTTTTTTTTTTGAGATGGCTTTTATTGCATTGCGCAAAGCCTGAAGCACCTCAATGTGGGAGCAATTTGGAAGCTAAATTATTATTATTTATTTAAATCAAACCCTCCAGCCTCTTTAACTATTTGGCTGGTTCTGTAATTGCCGTACCGGCTCGATGGAAATGCTCCGTGCTTGCCTCTCCCTGCCACAGGGCTGCCACAAAGGGCCTGGATGCTCTTCTCATCTCGGTCACCTTCTGCATGGTGTGTCCCCTGCCACCACTCCTGGTTCTTGGGACGATTTTTGGATCCGGAACTGTTCTTTTACCCCAGCTTTGCTCGGTCTTACCCAGCCATCCTTGCCTGGGGGCACGTGGTGGTGGCCCACGGGTCTGAGCCTGCAGCAGCGTCTCCTCACCCCACCCAGGGCAGAGACGAGCTTTGGGGCCAACCCGACCATTTCGGCCACACTTCTGTCTGGCCATGAGCTCGGTGCTCGAGGCAGCAGGGCACGACGAGGCCTGTGGTGGGTTCTTTTTGAGAAGCGGGGTGCTTCCTGGATGGGAAGCCCCTGAAGTGCTTCGGTCATGGGTATCCAAGAAGCCCATCCGAGCTCTCCTTCTGCCCAGTTCTTGCCTTGTCTGTGCGGGTGCTCCATCTACCTACACCCCCCTGAGCTACCCCACTGCTCCGAGAGGCAGCCAGGGCCTGTGTCCGGTCCAAATGCCCCAAATTCCTCAAGGTGAGCCCATCATGCTCCGGCCCCCATATGTGCCCAACCCCTCCACTGCTTCCCACAGGGCTCCCAGCCCCTGCCTCAGCTCGTGCCCAGCAGGGTGGGATCAGGCCGGCGCTGATCCGCCTGGCCCTTCCTGAGCCCCCCTCCCTGCAGGGAGGTGCCGGGACCTCCGCGTCCCCTCTGCTGCGCACAGCGAGGGTTTGTCACCTCCCTGCTCCGTGGCACGGCGCGTTTGTGAGCTCAGCCGGGAATGACGCTGGCTTGCTTTGCTGCTGCTGGATTGCATTACAACCTCCTGTCTGCGGTAATTTGCTATGCACCATCGCCCCAGGGGCATGGCAGGCTCTTCTGTTCGCCAGGTTTCTCCCCGAGAGCCGCACAGATGCCTTCCATCCACGGGACAAAGCATGGGGGGTCCCTGGGGTACCTCACGTGGGCACACACAGGCATGCCCTGGAGGTGCTGGTGGTGCTGGGGTCAGGAGCAAGCTGGAGAGCCGCTGGGTTACCGCTGGCCTTCCCCAAAGGGATCTGGAAATGCAGTTGTTGCTGTTGTGCCTGGTTGTTTCCTGTGCCCTGCTAGGAACAGAGCTCTGTCGCCTAGGCATCTCTGCGGAGGATGGAGCTTCCAAATGTCCTTATAGCATCCACATAGCAGGGAACAGCCCTCAGCCTGTGATAGCTCCTGCTGCATGAGCTGACCAAATAAGAGAGCAGATGGAACAAGCAAATCATTTGAGGATTTTTGCTTTTTCTCTTTTTTTTTAATGAGACCCTCTTCTCTTCCCTTCCCCGGAGCACTAGAAAATAACTGGTTGGAAAGCTCAGCCCGCTGCTGGTGTCAGGGCTGGTGCCGCGATGCTTCCCCGGTTAACCCTGGGGCTCGGCCCAGCCCGAGGGACCGTGGGGGGACACCGCTGGGGTTTGTTCAGCTGAAATAAATGAGGAGGATGTATTCCTGCAAGCCCTGCTCCTCTCCGTGTGAATGACACCCCCAGCTTGCGAGAACCAAGCAATCCGGCAAAACTCCTGGCTTGGGACCAGTGGGGTGACACCCAGCAAAAGCTGCTGTCGAGGGGCCCCCAGTTTCTCATGCCCACTTGCCTGGTGGTCCCAGTCACTGGCTCTGTGGCCAGCCCCTGCCCTCTGCTGATGAGACCTGGAAGTGCCAAACTGAGGCCGAGCAGCCCCAAATCCGTGGGGTGCACAGCAGACCCGTGTGTCGGGGCTCTGGGCGCAGCTTTTTGTGGGGGTCTGCATGGCCCCGCTCTGCCGGAGGGGCTGGTCCGCGCCTCGTACCTCTCACGCCCAGAAATAGTTTTGTGTGCTTGGCATTCGTTTCCCTTTGCTTAATTTCATCCCATTTAGAGCTAGTAAAACTATTCCCTGCAAGCAATTTATTCAACAAATATAGCTGGCACTTTCTGTTACTGAGTTGTCCAGGAAGAGACCACAATTTTTAATGATTTTTTTCCATTCAGTGAATGTTCTTTATGACCGTATTTGAGCTCAGGGTTGTTCATGAATGGCTGCATTAAAAAAAAAAAAAAAAAAAATCCGGTGGTCTATCTGAGCTGCAGAGTTGCTATTCACACTGCGAGGCTGGGCACCTTATCGCCCAGCGTATTGTTTCTCTCCCCCAAATAGGAGCTCTCAACTACCTCCACTTCCACCCAGAACAAAATTAATTTCATCATGCAACGAATCTGGCCACTTGATTAAATGAATCTGTTGCAAGCCCCGAACGATCTCGCGGTGAGCAGCGTCTCATTGCTGGCTGAAGACGCGCTGAGCAGCTACGCACGGGTTGCGAGCTGCGCTCCTACCCCCAGCCCCTCCGGTCCTTCCCCGTGGGTGTGAAGCTGCAAGAGAGCTCCAGAGGGGTGCGAGCCCCCCATGATCCCTGCCCAGCTCCCCACGCCCGATGCCTGCTCCTGGCTGGTGCCCAGCCAAGCTCGGCAGCGAGCTCTTTGAATTTTTCCTTGGAAATCAGTCCCCCAAGCCCTTTAATCTGTCATAGTTGTTTCTTTTTTTTTTTTTTTTTTTATTCTAATTGCGACAAACATACAGGAATACTCGCAGTTGCTCGCCTAGGGAAGGGTTTGCCAAAACCTTCCTATTCTGGAGTGGTTTTTATGGGAACTGTGTGATGAGGAAAAGATGGTGAGGGCTCACCATTCTAATTAGGATTGTTTCTGTCTTGCAAGAGGGATTGGAGGGTAGTATTTATGAATACGAGTAGGTTCAGAAAAATTCCTAGCACCATCTGTTTGAGAGAGAACAGGAAGAATTTCAATATGCTTTAGACCTTGAAGAGTGATGTTTGTATAACAGGCTCATAAAATCAATTTCTAATAGTTACAGGTACCCCCTCAGGAATTTAAATAGTCTGTTAACAAAGTTATTCCATCTGCCAAGCAAATACATTAAATATGCACGCACCATACTGTATATACGGTTGCACGCTGCTCTCTACTGTACAGCATGCCCTCGGGTCCCGCGTGCGGGTTTTGCTGCTGCGTTACGCTCGGTCTTTCCCGGTGGCACTGGGCTGGATATCCCTCTTTAAATGGGAGCTCGCTTACCCGCCTTTGGCTTAGCAGATAAATCACATTTACAGCCGCCTTGTCCCCTGGAAGCCAAGCACGGGGCTGGTCCATCCATCCCCGTCCCCTTCTCTCCCCATCGGTGCTGGGGACGGGACCGGCTGTGGGCAGCAGAGAGCCCGGCTGGGGCTGCTCGGCTGTTTGGGAACAGGCTGACAACGCGCCGTGTGTGCGGCTGAGCTGCAAACATGTCACCCCGCTAATTAACCAGTTTGCATTTAACACTGCCCGCGGAGCTGCGCGACACCTCGCCAGTTCTGCAAAGCTCATATTCTCCGTGTTATCGGGAGTGATTTATTGCGAGGGTTAGGTCGTGCATCCAGAATATCGATTGCGGAGTTTGCTGCCTGTTGTGTTTAGGAGCTGTCGGAGCCCCTGTTTGCAGCACCGTGCTGTTTGCTGCCTGCCAGCCCACGCAGCCCCGGGAGCGGCCTCCATCGGGGCACAGCCCCTGGTTCCAGCGCCATGGGGTGGCCACTGGGCGAGCACCATGTGTGCCCGGGTGGCTCCTCCAGACAGGCAGCACGTGCTGCGGTGTGCCCACGGGCATGGCGGGGTCCCCTGCCTGTGATGTCCCCTGCCCGTGGCATCCCCTGCCCACGGTGTCCCCTGCTTGCTGTGCAGCTTCACCCCCAGGGAAAGTTTCCTTTGCGCTCTTCCCGGTGATTATCCCTTTGCGCCGGGCGGTTTCTTCTTCTTTTTTAATTTAAAAATCCGCATTCCCACTTCCACATAGCTCGTTATCTCGGGGCGTGTGATGAGGTGTCCGGGCTCTGTCCCGGCAGAAATGATGCAGAACACATTCGCGCAGGCTGTGCGATTGGCCCCCCCTCCCGCAGGGAGCGGGTGGTTTTCATTTCAGCCTCTTCCATTAGAAGCTCTAAGGAGAGCTCCATCTATTAACTGAGAACTGCAGGCCTGTAAATTTTGGCAAGAAAAAGCCCTTGGAAGCAAATCATCTGTATTTTCTCAGGCCTGTTTGTCCTCCCTCCTTGCATGTGAAGCCCTCGCCGGCCGGGAGGCAGGTACTGCTGCCTCCTGCTCCACATGTGCAGATTGATGGTGTCTGCTCCAGAGCCCGCGCCGTCTTCCCTCTCTCCCCCCCTCTCTCTCTTTCTGTTTTGTTCCTTTCCTTTTGAGCTGTTTCTGCTTCGTTTGGGAGACTCCTTCAGCTGCCAAGTCTTGATGTGTATCTGTTCATTTCCTAGGGCAAACGCATTGATCTGTGATTTCTGTTATGATACTGCAGATTTCTGCTCCCTTTTTTCTTTTTTTTTTTTTTTTCCTTTAAACTTTATCCTGCCATCCAGGAGGCGGTTTCTGTGTTAAGGAGAAGCACAGTGTTTCTAGAAAATGTTCGTTTCCCTGACTCATAGCTGTGCCTAATTGTGTACAGAGCCAGCGTCCATCCCTCTTAGTTCCAGTGTAATTGTTTGCGGTGTGTTCCTTTGTGATTGTGTTATTCCAGTAATAACAGGCAGTCTCCTTCCAGATATTTATTCTTTTCATGAACATCAGCATACTGGCAAAGGGCTGGGCTTTTTTCCATCTTAACGCTCTACTTCATAGCTCAAATCTGGGATTAATGCTTCAGGGATCTCAGAGAAGACTTTCCTCTTTTCCGCTACCTCTTTCCAGAAGCGCCGTCTTTCTGCACCGGGATTTGGAGACCTTGGACGCATGTTGCTGCTGCTGGGGATGCTGCCCAGCACTTCACTATCTGTATTTACCGCAGCATTTTGCTCTTTAATTTTGTTGTTCTCCCTTTTTTGGCAAAAGGGTGAAGTGTTGGTGATGCAAATGAAAGGTGGATAATTTGGGTGGCAGAGAAACCAGCCCAGGGCAGGAGCTGGAAGCGCGGGCAGGGCAGGGAGGCCTCCCAGATATACTGCCTACCTGTAGTGCACCTCTGCCTGTGCCAAGCATAAGGCATTAGTCTTTCATCTTGGAAGACCTTATTTTTTATTCTGGGTTAGTTTTACAGCACCCTGATGTGTGCTCAGCACTTTACGGCGCAGGAAGAAAGATGAGGTCCACGCAACGAGGAGTACGCAGTCGAATTTACCCGGCATTAAATCCTGATCGAGTTACAAGCGAAACGAGCTGTGTCGCTGTGCCCTGGCCTTTCTCCTCCCTGCTCCCACCTGGAGCCACCTCGTCCTTTTTTGGTGACGCGAGGGGGTTTCTTGCCATGCAGCCTCCCCTCCCGCCCCGCTCCGCTCCTCGCGTTTCCCCCAGCATCTGCGAACGGGACGGCAAGGGACACAAGCCGCGGTGAGGAGCAGGCACTTCTGCTTGTAAAACAAGTATTTTGCAGCTCGCTGGCCAGCTCGTCCCTTCGCACATCTCAGCCCCAGCTGCTGGCTGCACCCGTGGTGGGGTTTTGGTGAGCGGGTGGCCCAGGAAAGCTGCAGCGAGGAGGGCATATGGTACGCAGCTCCCAGATGGGGACCGTGGGGCTGTTTCCCAGCCTGGCTCGGCCCTCCCGAGCCACCTGTGAGCAAGAAGAAAACATCAATGTTGGATGCCCAGCGCGTCCAACAAGCCCAGAGTCTCAGCTGTGCCGCAGCCCGCTTCGGGGCGCGGAGCTGTGCTGGAGGAGGGCAGGCAGCCCTGGAGCCGTGCTCCATCTCGGTTTGCTTCTCCGTGCCCTGACAGGGGGCGGCTGGCTGCTAGCGGCACCCCGACCCTGAAATCCGTGCAGGAGAGACGCAGCCTGCCGCACACGGCTGCCGCATCCCTGCCCTGGGGGCTGCCCACCCTCTGCACGGGTCGCGGCGCGCAGGCGATGGGCCCCCTGCCACGGCCCCGGGCGCTGCCGTCGCCCTCCCTCGCTGCGTGGGAACTGCTCCTGGGGCCGGAGCATGCCGAATTTCACTTTTCAAATGGGGATCCTGGCACCCCGCCAAGCAGCGCTTCGTGTTGTCAAATATTTTGGCAAACCGCGTCTCTGCTTTAGTATGAAAGCGTCTTTCGCTAGGGAAACGGCGTCGAGGCGAGCAGTGAGCAGAGTCCCGGCGCGGCAGCAGGGCAGGCGCTGGGGTGCGAGAGGGATGGGATGGGATGGGATGGGATGGGATGGGATGGGATGGGATGGGATGGGATGGGATGGGAGCAGCGCCCCACTGCTGGCTGCATCCTGCATGGGAAGCGCTGGTGCCCCGCTGCCATTGCATCCCGGCCGGAGTGTGCTCGGGACCACAGCTGGGCAGGGTGACTGCAGCCAGCAGGGAAGGGGCCAAAAAGTCTTCCAAGGTGACTGAAACGAGTGGTGAAATCAGGCTGAGCGGGGCAAATCATATTGGCAAGAATAAGTAAACACTAAAAAGTGATTTTCATGTCGCTATTTTGGCTTTTTGTTCTGAAATTGCTCTGTATTAAAAAAAGGAATAAAAGAAGAAGAAGAGAAAAAAAAAGCTCTAAGTAAACTAGAAATAAGGGGACTGTATTTTTTTACCAGCTCATTGGAAAAATGAAACATATTTGTTCTGGGTCAGACCAAAATGAGCAAAGCAATCAGTTATCCACAGAGCCACGGTGCAGGCTGCCTTCCCTTCTGCTTCGTCTCCTGGGCATCTTTCAAAGAATATCCAATACCTTTTTATGATGTTTGAAAGAGAATATCTCCAGGGAGGAAAAAGTGAGGTGTGATCCCAAAAACTCTGCTCTTGCAGCTTGGCCGGACCCATCTTCCCTTCCCGCCGGCCGTGGCTCCTTCCCCATCACGTTGTGTGGTTAGCGCACACGTACTCACGGCCCCGGCACCACGATAGGTTTTGAAAGCCTGAGAAATCCTCCCGAAAGCCTGGTTTCCGGCCAAAAACCTGAGGTTACGCAAACATATGCAGAGCTTGCAAACAGCCTGTGTGTGTCGGATGGAGAGCAGCTTTGCGAAGCAGGTGTGAGATGATTCGCGAAGAGCTGCCTTTCCCGACGGCTGCGCCGTGCAAGGAGCCTGCCTGGGGGGGGACCGAAAATAAGTGTCAGCCTGGAGCCCAAACCCAGCACTCATCCCATGCACAACCCCGACCCCCCGGTCCCCACAATGCTGCCGCCCACCCGCTTCCTGAACCCTGCGGGAGTCGCTCAAGGGGAAAAGCAAGAAAAGCCCCTGCACCCACGGAGGAAGAGGAGGAGGCAGAGGCAGGGTTTGCCCGAGCCCCGGTTGCAGGAGGCAGGTGAGGGCTGAAAGCAGAGCTGCCTTTTTCACGGCAGGAATTTGGGGCTGTGAGCCGGGCGGTGCCGTTGGGAGGCGTGTTGGGCAATAGATGAAGATTTCAGCCTGGGAAAATGGTGAAGCTCGGTCTCCTTTTCTCAGGCGACGTGCTCGTGCCTTTGAAGAGGTTTGGAGGCAGATGGCTCCGTGGCAAGCGCAGCAAAGGCACCCCTGGAAGCCTTGTGAGCCGGCGAAACCTCCAAAAATCCCAGTCTCTGGCAGCTGCCAGGAAAGCTTGTCTGGGTTTTCAAATCTGTTCAGAAGAGTCATTTTCTTCAGAAAAACTGTGGCTGTCAAAGCGCCGTGCTAGGGTCGCATTTATTATGTATTAATGACTCCACGTCAGATGGGCCTGTTTTACAGTATCAAAATATTGGAAATATCAAGGTATCAACAGTTCTGAACGCAAACTGTCAGATGCTGAGCTGAATGAGGAGATGCCATCCGGCATGCAGAGGGGCTTTCGGAGCACACACGTCTTTGTGCTCTTTGGAGGGGCTCATGTGGGGGCTGAACCCATCCTCTGGGTTGCCCAGAAATGTCTGCGAGAGGGTTGGGGAAACTGAGGCACGGGGCAGTGGGGCTGAGCACAGGCATCTGCTCCAGCACGTGGTGAGCCCACAGCAGAGCTGGGACCAAAGCCCAGGAGATTTGGTGCTTTGCCTTGTGCCTTTGCTGCAAATCCACCTTCCTGTGCCGCTCGCTGCTGCTCAGCATTAGGACAATATTAGTTTGAGGGAGACACCGAGAGTCTGTTGGCTTTTTTTTTTTTAATCGTGTCATGTGGGAGTTGTTAAAAGAGTTGCCTACATTTCACAAATATTTCCAGAAACAAGCCTGCTGGTGTCTGGGTCTGTGGAAGAGGGAGCGTGATGCTGACCGTCTGCCAGACCACGCTCTCCATCCATCAGTCCATCCCCAAAACCTCCCTTCCCCGGCAAATTGGTAACAGCGACGTGCCGGGCTGCCAAAGCATCTGCTTCACCTGCCTCGCCTCCACTGAGGGGCCTGGTGCAGGTCAGAGCGGGATAAATCCCTGACTTTTTGCATTTCCACCCCCAGGAGGAGAAAAAGCAAAGATTTTCTCTGGAGAGAAGCGGGAGGTGAAGCTGCCTCTGCGCGTGCTTTGGGGAGGTGCATGGGGGGGTCAACCCGAGCAGTGCTAGAGGGAGGATGGGGAGGCCAGGAGGGTTTCCCCTAAAGGAGACCCCCAGGTGCCGCCGATACGGAGAGTAACGGCATTTCTCGGTGCCTCGGTCCCCCTGCCCGTGACTTATGCAGCCGTGCCTCAGTGCCAAGCGCCTCCTGCACCTGCGTGCCTCTATAAAGGGTGGCTAATAATAATAGTTTGTGGTTAAAATATTGCCCTCAGATGATAATCAGCAGGACATGGTTTATTTAGAGCAGCTGTGCTGGGAGGGGGTAACCTCTCCATCCTCGGCAAGAAGCTGATGTGTACTCGTGGCTGCTGGCTTCCCGGCACAGGGAGAGGGATGCTTTCGGATGCGGGGCTTTTCAGGCCCCGAGCTCCCCGGGGCAGGCGGGGTGCGGGGAGGGGTGGTTCATCATTCCTAATAAGAGCAGGGAAATGATGGCGGTGAAACCTCGGCGGGTGTTTCCCCCAGGTGAGCGCGTTGTGCTATGCTAAATCCCCGCTGTGCCCGGTTGTTCCCTTCCTCCTCGAACAGCGGCTGCGTGGGGATGGGGACCGGGAGAGCTGTGGGGCACGGCTCTGGGCCTCGCTCTGGAGGCTCAGGGGAGGCTGGAGGACAGCCGAGGGAAGTGTCCCGCACGTGGGTGGCGGTGGCGCGGGGCAGAGCGATGGTATTGCTGGTATGTCGAGCACCTTGTTTGTTATACCTGGAGCGTGTTGTAACAGCGCTGGGTTGTGTAATGGTTTCTAGGAGATTTTAGCGCTCTCAGCTTTCGGGGCTGTCATTTCTGGGGTTTGATTTCTGCCAAAGGTGGGATGCTTTGAAGAGAATGGGTTGAAATCAGCTGCAGCTCAGGTGGGCTTTTGCGTGGAGATACCAAACGCGTGATGGAGAGAGGGAGGAGAAAGCTCTCGCCTTCCTAAATCGCTGCTTTTGTGAGCACTTTCCGCAGGCACCTTGTGGGCACAGACGAGGCAGGGCGAGGTCCCCCCACCCGAGCCGTGGCTGCTGCAAGGTGTGAGTGCGCAGAGCTCAGCCCCCCTGCACCGCTAATTTGGTGCATGGCCCGCTCAGGCAAATCCTCCAAGACCCCAGCGAACAAACACAGGCTCGGCACGGGTTTTTCAGAAGCTTAAAATATTGCACAACTTGGAAGAATTATCACTGGGAAAATTGCTGCAGCACCCCGGGGAAATGCAGCACTCTGCCACAAACACGGAGGCATTCGAGCTTCTCGTTGAAATGGTTGCAAGAGTTTCTCAATTTGGCCATCTTCATCTTCCAGAACTTCATTCTGCGAATTGGCAGAAATCTTCCCAGCCCGGGTTGTGCCCCCAGCTCCGAGGGATTCTTTTTTTTTAATTTTTGAAAATGCCAGCTAAACACTGGCACAGTTATTAGGAACTGAGGGAGGATCTTAACACACGAAATGTTGGGCAAGCCCAAATACCGCCCGAGCACGCGGCACGGCGAGGACAGCCTCCCTCCTTGGTGGGGACGGGGCTGCATGGGAGGATGCTCCTGCGGTCTGAGCACAGCAAATAGAGGGGTGCAGACACCCCAAACCTGCTTTCCGTCGGGTTCCTCTGCTAGGAGGTGCCAGGCAGCAGCTCAGGGGGACCTTTTCAGCTCACTGTCACATCCAGGCTCCTTGTGTGCCCTTCGGCCTTCAGAGAATGGGTTGTGCCGTGCCCCTGAACCCACAGCGAGGTCCCCTCTGCGCTTCTCTTGCAAGGAATGAAATAACCTGGAAGCTGTTGGTCTCTGGAAGCAATTTAGCATGGGACGTGGCTATTAATTTAAATAGATTACAGAAATTTGAACTAAGCTGCATATAAATCTTCTGACCAGCTCTTTGGGCTTCAGACTCTGTTGTTTACACATTTTTTTTTTTTTTAAAAAGCATTTTATTGATTCCTGAAGCTCTGATGTTTTGGTTGGAGCTCGCGTCTCCCTTTCTGGGCGCGGATGGCAGGCGGCTTTGCTCCTCCACACGTATCACCTTTCAGAGCTACTGTGAGTAAGACGCAGATGTTGTTAGGTCTCAGGTAAAGCCATCAAAGGTGGACGTTCAATCAAGTTTGACATCATCTTCAACCTGAAGGCAAACGGGTTGGTTTTGATTAGCAGCCCGCGGGGCTGAGCCTAACCCGTATCAGAGCTGCTGCTGCTACTTTACCTGAATCGCAAAACCACAGATGGTAATTATAACGATAAGTGCTTACAGATTTCCTAACAACAAAGATAATTTGTTTGCTCCATGCCTTGTTAGAAGGGGAATTTTGTTCTGGTGGCTGGGTGGTTTGTGAATCAGCCATTGCCCTTTCACCCCTCTGTCCCCGGCTTGGCTGCTCCCCCCCGTGCGGCGATTAGATGCTGATCTGACACGACGGGTCCTGCCGAGCCCTCTCGCCGTGCCTGCGAGACGGCGGCCCCGCGCAGAGGGGGATGCCCCATGTGAAAGGGGATGCCCCATGGAAGGGGATGCTGCACGGAGCGGGATGCTGCACGGAGCGGGATGCTGCGTTGATGCCTGCTGGATCAGCCCACGGCTGCTCACCAAAACCAGCACCCACACGGTTCAGCAGGGCGTGCAGCGGGGACAGCAAGGCGAGCAGGGTTTTGGGGTGATTTGTGGCTTTGCCTGTGTCCCGCGGGCTCGTCTGCTGGCAGCCCTGGGCTGGGAGGTTCCTGCATGCTCTTTAGCCCTCGATCACACACACGGGCGCTGGGGAAGCCAGGGTGAAAGCTGGCTGCGAGTCTGCCCTGGAGCTGCGGGACCGCTGCTGTGGATGCACGGCTGGGCTGGGGGGACATGCAGTGTGCCAGCAGCAAACCTCGGGCCTCTTCTCCCTTTATTCTGGGAACTGCTGCCAAAAATGCAGCTTCCCCCTGACTGAAGGTAACCCGGCGTCCGAAGGCTGGGGAGGAGAAAGGGAGAGCTTGTCGCACGTCGGCTGCCGTTGATCTGTGACAAGCCGAGGTTTCTCGCTGCGGCCGCTCCCTGGGGCTGGGGCAGCTCACCCATAACTTAATGCAGCCGGTGACGGGGCAGGAGCCCACCGGGTGGCATCCAGAGCCACTGCCAGCGCTGGAGCCCCCAGCTCAGAGGCCACCGAGGGCAGTGTCTGGCCTGCTTGGCGGGCACGCGGAGAACAGCTTTGCTTTCTGGGTCTCGCTTTAATTATACTGGAAGGACGCGGCTCGTTAAGTGCCCGCTTTGCTTTCCAGAGATCCCTTCCGGCTGCCAAGTGCGCTCGGCAAACAAAAGCATTCCTCTCTCCGCCAGGGCCGCGGCGGCAGCCCGTATGGTGAGCAGACGGAGGCGATTAATGCACACGAGAGCAGGCTGCCCTTCTCCCGGTCCCTGTGCACAGCCCGAGACCCCTGAGCAGCCCCTCGGCAAGGAGAAACTACTGTTGAAACAGAGACCCCCTCCGAAAACACCCCTGCACCTCTGCACAAGCTCACATTTGCTCGGCACAGGCAGAATACCTGCGGCATCCTGCGCCAGAGCGTGTTTCCCCAGGGCTCCCCTCTTTCCCTGCTTGGATCAGATGATCTTTTCCAGGCCAATAGTGCTTGGAGTAGTTCAGGAAGGTGATATCGATCTTGTTCGTATTTGTTGCTTTAATGAGTCACAAGTTCTGTCTGCGAGCAGAGGTACTTTGGAGGTGCCGGCCGGCCGGGGCGGCTGCGGCTAACCTGCATTTCTGGAAGAGTAGGAATTTCAGCAGATTTGGGGAACTGGTGTTTTCTCAGATTCCTCAAGGAAATTACACTAATTGCAGCAACCCCCACGTCCCTGCAGAGTGCAGATGCGATAGGATCTCCCCAAATGCCTGCTCTCGATGACGGCATGTTTCCCGCAGCGCTCCTCCTGCCCCTCAGCGCTGCAGGACCTGCGCTCAGCCGCGGGTGATCTGCCAGACCAAAGCCTTCCTCGCTGCTCCGAGACAGAATTGTTTCTGCGCTGGTTCATCTTTTGGCTGCAGAAGGTGAACGGGGTTGAGCAAAGACGTTAGCTCATCGTATGGCAGGGGACGCGCTCCCTCGGCCGCGGCAGCTGGGATCTTGGCTGCGGCCACCGCTTCGCCTATTATTATTTTGAAATGGTTTTAATATTCAGGCCCTCCAAAGCGCCTACACTAATATCCGCACGTGGGCGCGGCGTGCGCTATCACAGTGCGGTGCTGGTGTGGAATTAATATAAATGCTCCGCGGGGTATCCCTAAACAATGGCCTCATATTAATCAGCTTAATATTCATCAGCTTTCTGCTCTGCTCGGATGTAAGGAAGCCCCCATTCCGGAGCAGGACGCACGGCCGGGCTGGGTGTGCAGCCCGCTTCCGCAGCCACGGGAGGGGAGCAGCCGCGGGAGCAGGACAGTGCGCGGCTCGCGGCTCGCAGATGCTCCCCGATGGGCTTAATTTAAACACTAACTCCCAATTTGCCTCCGGGATCAGAGCATGGAAAAAATTAGAGCAAAAGGAGAATTTTTCAGGAAGATCCGAGTGAGGAAAGCAGGGTTGTAATAGAAATAGTTTTTGACCTTAATTATGGCTTCTAATGGAAATCATTTTGCAACCTCAGCGGCGGGGCTCGGTGAGCGCGAGCAGCCTGCAGCCTGCGCTGGGGACGCGGCAGGCGCTGGGGGGCAAGGGTGGGAGCTGCTGCTCCTCCTGCTCCCCCAGGAAAGCAGCTCTGGGGTGTGAGAGGCAAAGCGATAAACTCCAGCGCTGCTCTGCAGGGCGAGCGATGCGGCTGAGAGTTGCCGACCTGCGGAGACACTCATTCGAACCATGAGGATGGTGAAATAATGACCCGGCCTTAGCCAGGGGTGGGAACGGGAGGGATTAATTGCTGATTAGGAAGCACATCACCTTTGGTGTCGGTTCAAACCTCCTTGCTCTGGAAACCTGCTCTTGTTATTCCTGCCATAACCCAGGGATGGGTCACTTGGCCCCGCCTGGGAGTAATCACATGTGGAGCTACTGTGGTCTAGAAACATCCATTTGGGGCGATGAGGGGATGCTGGCCCTCCGAGGGGCCGGGGATGGCCTGGCTCGTCGCCTCTCCTGCCACCAGGCAGCCGAGCTTCTCAGGCTTCGCGTGCTGTGGGTCTGGCAAAAGGCTCGCCCTTGTGCTTTCTGCTCTCAGTTCTTGGAAACACTCGGAAACCTGACCATTTATTTTGGTCCTCGAAAGGGTGTTGGAAAACCTCAGCCCTGCTGTGGGTGTTGAGCTGTTTGGAAAATTCTGGCTTTCTTGCTGAAGATGCAAACATGTTAGTTCCCCTCCATTGCCTGTGTCTCCGTGTAGGCTGCAGAAATAAAGCAAATGTTTAACATGCAGACGTTTAACCCTTTAGAGATTCCAGTTTATACATAGCATTAAACAATACAAAGAATTAGTGCATTTTGACAGTTACTGTTTTAAAGTTCTTATCACATTTATTTCTTCTTATATCAAGGTTTTTGTATTGTGCGGTGAAGATTCGTCTCTTTCCTTGCCTAGTTTATCTATAATTCAGGACGTTTTTACACTTAGGTTATAATTGACTTTTCCACGCTGCAGCGACTCAAACAATAACTATTAATATTCAGCAGTCTATAGTGATAAAGATTTCCATTTACTCTCTTTTACTTAACTGTGTGAATATACAGTATACTATCTCGCACAGTTAATATTGAATTCATTCATATTTATTCTCCATTCTCCAGCATAACAATATTGAAACAGTGAGCAGGATGTTCGCAGCTGGGCAGCCCTGGGCGCGCAGCAGGGAGCTGCCCTGCTCCCCTGGCTGTCTGTGTCCGGGGATGCTGGCTGTGCCACGCAGCCGGGATGCTGCAGGTGTTTCTGAGGCTGTGGAAGAAGCTGGAGCATTAAGCACAGCTCCTCTCCGTTCCTCATCCACAGGGGCAGGGCTGATGTCCTGCCCAGCGCTGCGTTCACCCCCTTCAGGGATGAAGCCATGTGCGTTTCCTATCACCCCACGAAATCTGGGTGCCCCACCAGCGGGATGGCTGGCACCGGCTGTCTGTGTGGGCTCCTGGCCCATAGCTGGTGCCACGAGCATGGGGACACCGCCTGGGGAGATGCCATCACCTCCCTAATGGGAGGTGGAGCAGGGGCCAGCTGCAAGAGCCAGCAGCGGGCTAGGTATTAATTGCAGCTGTGCCGAGCCATTGTGGCTGAGCTCTTCCTTGTAATTATGAAAAATGTCCGGCACACGGGAAAAGTGGCAGATCTGCTGCCCCCTGCTCAGAAACAATGACTTTCCCAGGCAGCTTCTCTCCAAAGCAGAGGGGCTCTTCACGCGCTCCGCGCCAGCCACCCACAAAGCGGGGCTGTTCCCACCGGTGCCGTCGGGAAGCTGTTCCTGCGCTTCACGGCTAGTTAGGGGCTAGTGGGGTTAAACGGATAGTCCATTAATCTCGGCCCTGCCGAGGTCAGAGCCCAGGGACACACACGCTGCGGATGATTTATGGGCAGCCTGGGCCGGTGCCCCGTTCCCGGAGCTGCTGCCAGCACTACCCGGCGCGGCGGGCTCTTGCCAAGCTCCGGCTGGAGAGATGCTCTGCCAGCGAGCCGCGCCGTGGGGGTGACGCTGCCGTGTTTCTGCATCCTGCTCCCCAAAAAATGGTCCTTGGGGCTGTGACCGGTGCACGGGGATGTAGCTGGATGGTGCTCCCGGCTCGCTGCATCCACCAGCCTCCCCTTGTTGTCTGCAGCTCGGGGCTGCCCCTCCGGCGTGTGCGGCGATGGGCTTCCCTCCGCCGCTTGTTCCTCTTGGCCTCTGATCAGAAGCGCGCTATCTGCCTGCTATTAGCCTGCCTGCTGCTATCTGCCCCGGGAGCAATCTCGGGGTGAATGAATAAACACAACAGTATTTAGCAAGATCTGAAAGGAGATTTGATGATAATTTCTTCCCTGCAAATTGTACGTGCTCATGTTTTCAGTGCGCTGAAGGCAATTAGAGCAGAGCGGAGCTGGCAAGATGAGGAGCGATGCTGAAGAAGCTGCGACTATGGAGCCATAATAATAATTTAGATTCTATTTAGATACAAGTGGCTACAAGTCGCGTCTCAATATTGAATCAATCGACACAGACAAATGCTTTAATACGGAGGCATTTGTTTGAGTAAAAGGAGAGGGACCAGCCTTTTAGAGACAGCCAGGTGGGATGGATGGATGCACGACCGGGATGAGCTCGGAGTGCCCAGTGGGCTCCACGGCCGGGAGGGGTGATCCTGTGGGGAACAAATGGCTTTTCTTGCAGCTTTTGGCATTCTGGGATGGCTTACGCTAGGCATCGATTGGGGAGGTATTTTTAGAGGCAGTCTGGTATTTGTTAACCTTCTCATGCAGAGTGGAGCTTTCTTCTAGAAAGCATGTGTGCGCGCACGCGTGTGGAAGGGAGGGAGAGATCCTTCCAGAGATAAAGAGCAAGTAGCCAGCCCCAGCCAAACGCCTCGTGCAGCTGTATAAATACACAGCAGCCCCCTCGCCCCCACCTCCTCCTGGCGAGCGGGATTGGTGACACTGGAGAATGCTTTGCTGTCATTAGCTAATTGAGCTGCTGATGTTAAGAAAAGGTTATGTATTTCTCCTGGTAGTTTTTCTTTGTAAAACTCTGACATGGATCTCTTGCAATAGTGGTAATAATGCCCCAGCTGGGGAGTCGGTGCAAATCTTCCCTATGGTGGGGATTTGTTTTTCCCCCTCTTTTCCTTTTTCCCTTCCGAGCGGCGCTGGCTCTGCTCAGGAGCGAGGATCCCGGAGCCACCCCAGGTGCCCGCCGCCTGTAAGCGATACCTCCTGCTGCCGCCCCGCGCGGGGCTGCCCGCTGGGCTGGGGACCACCAGCAACGTGGGCCCTCAAGAAAACCGAGCCCGGGGCTTGGCGCACGGTGCCTGGTGTCCCCTTGCGGCCGGGCATGGGGGTCTCCTCTGGGGGCTGAGCCCTCCGTGTGCTCCCCTTGGGGATCAGGCTCTGCCTAGAGCACCCAGGGGAAGGGGAAGGGGAATTCGGCCCAACCAAATTGTCCTCCCTTGTACGGCACCATCAGCGTGGTCCCTGAGCATCAGCTGGTGCTGCTTGTGTCTCGAGCACTTTGCTACACAGGAAGCAAAGCCCCTTGTGTTTTCTAGCCCCCAGTAACAGCAAAATGGGTCTGAGGGGGCTTCACTGTCTGCAGGTGTGGGGACACGTTTGCTGCAGTGCAGCAGAGGAGCAGCTTGCGCTCACGCTTGGTGGTCACCTGCACCTCCTGTGCGAGTGAAGCACGGCCCGGGCTGCCAGCTGCTCCTGGAGACACCGCACCACGTCTGCAATGATCCACCTTCCAGCAGCTCCCAGCTGCTGGGGGCCACATAGAAAGGGGTGCTGTCCTCTTGCTGGGGAGGCAGGGAAAGGCCGAGCACCGCCAGGTGGGTGCCAGCACATTGAGCATGCAGGGCTTCACCTGCGTTTCTCCCGTGCGGACACTTATGCCAGCGTAGCACATCCTGCTACACGTTTTGCTTGCCCAGCGCTTCCCGCCTCCTCTGTGCTTCGCATCCCTACTGATCCTGCCGAAATCCCTCCTTGCATTCCCCAAGACACCTCCCCTTGTGCCCTTGATTCCCTGCCAGCCCGGCAGCCCTGCGACCGGCTGCAGCGTGGCCAAGCGCGGCCGCGTCCCTGCGGCACCAAGCGTGAGCCCAGGCGGCTGCAGGGTCAGAGCCCGGCCGGCGGTGGCCATGGCCACAGAGGTCGCCGACCCCGGCGTGCCACCGCGGGGGGGTCACCCCGGCCCCTCTGACAGCGCAGTGCGCTCTGGCTGCTCCTTAATTAATCCCAGGCAAAATTAATCAGTTGACATCCGACAGCTGGAGAGCGGATGGCGGGCGCTGGGGCTGCAGCTCCCCTGGGCAGCGGCGCTGGGCTGGGGGGGACCGGCTCTGCCGGGGGCTGCCGCCGCCGGGACACGGCTCTGCCGCTTTCTCCTCCCTCTGCTTGAATGGAAGCAACGCGGTTGCAGGTGTCCCAGTCCCCTGCCCCATCGCACAGAGGGACGCTCGAGCGGGAGGTGCTGTGAAGTGGCGAGCACTATTGTCACGGGCTGAGTTCCTGACAAAGGTGACGGCAAAATGGTTCCGCAGCAGCAGCTGTTTGGTGACCGCGCTGCGTCCCCCTCATCACGGTGACGATGGCTTTCCTAACCCTGCCCTCACTGCTTTTCCTCCCTGCCCGCACCTTCCCATCTCCCACCGCCTGCTCCCTGCTCCGGCTGAGCCTTTAATCCATCCCCAGCAGCTCCGCCGCTTTGGTTTGCTAATCACGGGTAGGGGTGCTGGAGTCAACGACCCGATCCGATCGACGCCAGTGAATCTGTAACGAGGCTCCTCTTTAGGCTAATCAGTCATTAGGCCAAAATGCCACAGTGGTGCCTGAAAACTATTTGTCATTGCTGCTGCATTTTATTTATTTCATTCAATGTGACTGCAAGGGGCTCGGTTCTTCCCTGGCAGGGAGCGGTTTTGCTGCCGAGAGCGCCAGCCCCAGTGTTGGTGACCTCTTTGCTGCAAAGGATATTGGAAAGCAGTAACAGGATCGGGAACAGGCTGAGGTACGTGGCGGGGCCGAGCTGCCAGACCTGCTTACCGTGAGAAATTTAAGGATCCCAATCAGTTGATCAAAGGGGAGGAGACCTGAGCTGCACCGGGGGAAGATATCTGATAGCAGAGGCTTCTCCAGCTGAGCAGGTAAAGCAGGATGCCACAGCTGGAGGTTTCAAAGGTGAAAAAAAAATTGAATTCAGGCACAAATATTTATTTGGGAGAGGAATTAACCACTGCAGCAAGGAGATGCTGCGGGTCCTTCAGGGACGGGGTCCTCAAACCTGTGGGTGCTGCTCAGATGCTGAGGTCTAACTCCCTGCGCCTGATCAAGGAGCCGAGGGGGAGCTTTCTCCACCAAGCACGAGGCAGTGCTAATGCCTGCGGCCTCCTCTAGCTTGGAGAGATGAATAAAACAAAAGCTGTTCCCAGTGCTCTCACACACGCCGCTCTTGGAGGTGGAGAGCGGGCTGTGCGGCGTGTCTGTGCGTACCCGCATCCCGGCACCTCCTGCTAGAGCCGGCTACCTCTGCCGAGGTACCCCCACAGCCGAGCAGCTCCCAAAGCACGCCCTGTTGTAGGGCAGGCCTGCTCCTTGTCCTGGGGAGCTGTGAGCGAACCTCCCTTGGCTCCTGGGGAACTGCGGCCGGTCCGAAAAAGCTGTATCGGGAGCAAACCTGCTGCAGGCAGGGCGAGCGGAGGCAGGGCTGTGCCACCGACGTGTCGGGAGCAGCAGGAAGGCAGAGGGGCTGCAAGGAAAACACCGGGGGACAGGGGCTCTCGGGGAGGAGGCGGCAGGTTTGGATGGCTCCAAGCCTGCAGCAGGGCTTTGGGCGCTCCTGCGGCCGCTCGGTTGGCCATTGCCAAGGGGAAAGCCTGCGCCCTACAGCGCTCCCACTGCGGGATCCCCTCTGCCCGACGGACTGCACCGCTTGCACTGCCACCGGGGCTGGGGATGGCAGGGGATGGATGGCCTGCGGTTGCCCATGCTGCTGCCGGGAGGTGGGGATGCGACAGGAGTGGGATGAGCAGCCCCTTCCCTCTGGCCACTCAGAGGGGACAAGGGGCCGAAAGGTGCCGGGAGCTTGCTCAGGCTTCTCGCTGGAGGAGGGGAGTTTATTGGAAAACACCTGGAATCTATTAGGCCTGGAATATGGAGTCAAGGTTTTGCCGCCTGCAGGCAGCTAAAGTATAAATAGCGGCAAAGGGTTTGTTTTGACTACTTTAAATTGTGCAGGTTTTGTGCCCTGAGAATTGGGAGTTTGAAGCTGCTCCTAACGTAATAATCCTCTCGCTTCCCCCTCCCACCCCGAACAGCCAGGAATCTGCACCTTGTTCTCTTCTCCTTCTCATTCCTCTCTTTGTTTGACTATTTTCCCCATTTCCCATCTGTTTATCACAAACCTCCCTCTTCCTGGAGCCTTTGGGAGTCTCCAAGGAGGGGAGGGTTGGAAATGTTGTTGCACGCAGGGAAGTGGAAGGGAAAGTTTGGAGCTTTACAATAAAAACCAGAGAGCACTGGGTAAAAAAAAAGAAAGAAAGAAAAAGAAAACAAACCCAAATGCTGAAACCTCTGTGCAATGGGGTGACCCAGCTGTAATGGGGACAGGCCCCCCACACACCGCACCCCGGTGCCATGCCATGAGCATCGCCCCGCATCCTGGCTGGGGACAGAGCGGGGACGGTGGGTGGGGGCCGCTCCCCGCCGCAGCCTTGTCCTCTCCCGCTCCCACGGCTGCGGCTGCCGCGGTGGTGCTGCTGCTAATGCCGTAGTAATAGAGCGGCATGGGGCTCCTAATGGAAATGCTACATCACTGCCAGCACGGAGTCCCCTCGGTCCCAGCGCTAATGATTATTGCTACTCTCTCGTGCCGATGCCACCGCGCCGACGTGTCTGGCGGTTGCAGGCAAAGACAGATGCAGCCTCCGCTCCGAGGAGTTTCTGCTCCAAATTAGAACATATATCTGGGAGGAGAAGGAGGAAGGGAGCGTGAGGGATGCGGGTGAGCAATGGGTGAGTGCAGCTGCCAAGCCTCCCCAGCCCGCCCTGTGCCCCCAGCCCGCTGTCCAGAGGGGCCGGTGTCACCTGCCCAGGAGAGCCGGCTCTTCGCCCTAAGTCATGCCTTCCATGCCCGCTGTCATGCAGCAATCAACGCTGACCCTTGGCTTAATTAATTAAGTAATGGCAGGGTCCCCTGCCTTGCCCTGAATGGGACCAAAGCCCTGGTGGGACCACAGCCCTGGCTCACAGCATAGCAAGGCAGCTGCCCTCCTGCTCAGGACGTCCTCAGAGGAGCCACCACGAGCAAATGTCATCCATCCTGGAGGCAGCGTCCTGAGCCCCCGTGCCGCTGCAGCCGGGTGGCACCGGCACCACCTGGGAACCACGGGCAGCCTAGAGCTCGGGTGCAAGTCCCCGTGCTCCCTGCCTGAGCCCAGCCAGTGCAGCGTTCCGTGCTGCCTGGCTGAGCTGCCCCTCATTTTTCGGCATCGCTGGGTGCAAACCGAGCTGCCCAAGACACAGCACACAGCAGCACGGGTGCAATGTTCAAGCCAACGCAACATCGAGGTGGAGCCCCTGCTGGCCACACCACAATGGGAACTGTGAGCCCCCGGGGCTGCACCACGGCCCCGACCCCCCAGCAGAAGCACTGCGGGGGCCGGCGGGGGCTGGCAGGGGCCGAGGCTGCCGTCCACGGAGGGCAGCAGCTCTTTCCCCAGCCATCTGTGCTGGAGACCTGAAAGTCAAACCCCGCTGATAAGCCATCTGGGGTGTCCAAACGACTGCACATGGTGCAATTTATTTTCCTACTTTTTCTTTTAATCATTGCTTTATTTCATCCGCCCAGTGAGAAAATAGCCTTAAAAAACAAGGGTTTATGTCCTGGAAAGAGGCTGCCAGGGCCGGGAGCACCGCGAGCACAGGTGTTTGCTCCATGCCGTGCATGTCTGATGGCTGATGTCGTGCCTGGAGGCTGGGGGACCAGGAGCCGAGTGTGGGGAGTGGGATCAGGCAGCCTGGAGACAACAGCCAAACACTAATCCGCAGAATTAATCCTGGCTGAAGCCACCCAGGAGCATCGCGTGGTGGTGCACGCCTGCAAGGGGTCGGAGCATGTGGTGGGATAAATGCTGCTGCTGTGGGAGTGGGAATGGGGGACTGTCACTCCAAAACGTCCTGCCACGAGACCGGGGCTCACAGGGGACATCCTGTGCTCTGTTACCCCTTGTTATCCCACCCGCGCTGGGGTTACTGGCCGTGGAGCAGCAATGCGATGCTCCACCTCAGTTTGGCCAGGCACAGCTCTGGGGAGGCTTGGGGGACCTGCGGCCAGAGCAGCAGCGGCACATTTTTGGTATTGAAAGAGGCTTCCCGTATTGCACGGCTCAGCTCGGGGGTCTGGATGCTGAGCCCCATGGCTCTGGCTGCCTCCTCTGCCAGGCTGCAGGGGAAGCAGCAAGTTCACCATTTCCCTGCTCATCCAGCTCTTCCTCGGAGAGAGGAAACCTTGCCAGCTCCTCTGAGAGCTGGTCACAAGGACGTGTTTCTGTTCTTCATGCTCGTTTTCCTTTTAATCCAGTTTAAGAATCAGAAGTGGATGAAAGCAGCTTGGATATTAGCCGCTCAGCAAAAGCTGCGAGGCGGGAGCCGGGGGATGCTCGCAGCTCCGCTCAGCCTTGGGGCTGGGTGTGGGGCACCCTGCCATCCCCACGGACACGGCTGCGCCCTGGGCACGGCGTGTCCTGGTGCTGGGGTGTCTCAGCTCCGTGGCTGGGTTCGCGTGTGGATGTCCCATGTGGCGGGCCCCCAGGATTTCTCCGCTGCCATCCCACGTGCATGCACACAGGAATGTGCAGACGGCTCTGCCGCTCGCCCGTTATCTCCGGAGCAGCCTCAGCCATGCGCAGCCGGGCTGAAAAATCCCGTGGCAGCACGGTGGTGACCGGGCCACCGCAGTGCGGGGGACACGCTGCAGGCTGGGGTCCTGCACCCACAGTGACTGCGCACATGCTCAATCTTGTCTCCTTTCACATGGAATTAGTGTGACACAATTAAACCATCTCGTTAGACAGCATTATTTACTTAAAAGGAAAGCTGGGGCCGGACGCGGGGCCCTGGCAGCCCGGCGTTTCGCACATCATTATGTTCCCTCCGCAGCTTTGAAGTGGCGGGGACAAGGCAGCCCCGGTTCCGCGGGCTCTGCGCCTCGGCGCAGGCGGTGGCAGAAGGGCACGCAGCACCCGCCAGCTCGTGCCCGGCCCGTGCACCCAGCCCTGGCGAGCCCCGCTTGACGTGTCACCAGCTCCGGCAGTGGTGAAGGAGCCGCCAGAACCCCAGTGCCCCCCGTCCCGCAGTGCCCTGTCCCTGGGATCTTCCCCCAGAGCCGCAGGACGGGACGGAGAGTGGGGCTGGAGGCGAGCGCTCCTTTGATGCCGCTGGTTTATTTACAAGCGATGTGCAATATCCTGTTTCTCTTGGCACAGAGGGGATCGAGCAGCCGACGGTGTCGGTTTGCTCACCGTGCCAGGCCTGCCTGGGCAGCGCCAAACCCACGTGCTCCTTCACCTCTCCCTGCTCCCAGTGCGTATTCCACCTCTCCTTCCATCCTGTCTGCCCTTGCCGCTCCTCCCTTTCCTTTCTCATCTCGGCTCGCCGGTCTCCGCCCGCGGCACGGATCCTTCCGTCCCCCGCGCCCACCTCTGGCTGGCAGCGCGCAGCCGGCGCCTCGTGCCCCAGGGTGCCCCGATGTCCCCGTCCCACCGCGGGGACCCTCAACAGGTTCCTCACGCCGGCTCCAGCCCTGACGGACGCTCCCCGCCGCGCTGCGGGTTTCCGCCAGCCGCCGCGTCTCAGCTGCCGCTGCCAAATGTTTGGGGAGAGGAGCCAAGTCAGGCAGTCGGGAGATAAATCTGAGCTCTCCTTGGCTGCGCTGGGGCTTTGCTCTTGATTAATTGGAGGCAGCGGTTCTCCTCGTGCTCCGATCCCCCCCCTCGAGGGCCGGGGAGGCCGGGTTCACCGTCCGGGGCCAGCGTTCATCCTGGCGGGGAGCTGCAGCCGTGTGTGCAGCAAAGGAAGGTGCAGGCGTTTGCACTCAGGCATGACTGCTTGCGGAGGTGGGAGGAGGCGGGGAGCGGGCACGGGGATGAGCGAAGGTCTGAGCCTCTGCCCTGCGAGCTGAACAGCCTCACGCCGTGAAATATTTAGAGGCTCTCGCAAGAGGTTGTTAGATCTGACTGCTCGCGGGATTGCTTTTTTCCTTGACAAAAGCCTGGCGTCCACCTAAAGTTAAAGCTAATCTAAACAGTAGGGAAAAATAAACACACAGGATGTGAAAGGGGAACGATAGCCCGAGCACTAAAGAGGCAGGGAAGTGGGAACCGGCGGCTGCTGTTTTATTAGCCGCAAAGCACCGAAAACATCCTGCAAGATGCAAAGTTTGGTCTCTGTGCAGCAGCAAAACCGGCGGGAGCTGACACAGAGGGAGACGGCAGTGCTCGTCGTCCCCGAGCGCTGCAGCCCTGCTCCTCGCAGCCCAATTCGTGGAAAGCCGTCCAGGAGCTGCCTTCGCCTGATCTCTGCTCCCCAGGAACAGAGCAGCTGGAGCTGAAAGCAGGTTGGAGCCCACCTGGTTGGGAACGCCGTGCTTCATCCAGCCGGGCCGGCCGCGGGAGCCACCGAGGCTGCAGCGCTCCCGGAGCTGTGCCCGTGCTGCAGCGAGGTTGTGATTCCTAAAGCACCGCGTTACTCGTGCTTAATTATCGCTCTGTGTAGAAGTCACTTCCGGCACCGAGCTCGAGTCATTAGACTCATTTCTGAGCCATTGCCCGAGTCCCAGGAAAGAAGAAAAAGAGAGAGTCGGAGTTACAGTTGTTATTGGAGTGTTTTATTTTCGTTTTTAGATGTCTGGGTTTCTGTTGTAAAATGTATGAACTGCAAAGGAACTTAAATCTTTATGTTTGCAATATTAACTTCTCATTGCTAGGCTGAAGTAGTTATGGCTCTTTCTAATGCTCTTGGAAATATTCTGCATGTTTATTTTTTTCCCTAGATGTTTATGTGACTTCCTCTGGAAGCCTCGCTTTTTAGTTAATTAACTTTTTGTCCAGAAATTTCTGTGCTTAGTTCCCCTGTTAACACACCCGGTGCTTCCAGCTGGGACCGCGGCCGTGTCTGCGCTAAGCGCGCCCGCTCTCCCCACACCAAACACGTTGCGTGCCGGGGGCCGGCCGCAGCCCTGGGGGTGCCCATGATTTCGGAGGGGATGCAGTGGGAAGGAGGAGCGGGTGCCCTTCTGCTGCTGCTGCTTTTGGCAGCTCGGTTTTCCTGCTTGGATGGGGAGCTGGAGGCACGACAGCGTGCATCGAATTGCTTTCAGGCTGCGAAGACTTCCACGTGTTAAAGGAAGCCGCCACAATACGGCCTGCCCCAAATCCCGCTCCTGAACCGCGCGGCCGAGAGGCACCCGGCTCCCTTCCCGCTGCGCGCCCCTGCCACTGCCTGGCGCCTGTTCGCTGCAGCATCACCTGAAGTCTTAATTAGGGTGCCGGTTGTGCCCTCTCCGAGATAATTAATTGGAGGTGTTAGATAAAACTAGGCCCAACACTGGTCCTTGCTGGGGCTGCACGGTGCCTTCCAGCTCAGATGTTATTGTTCCCTTTTGTTTCCGACCCTTCAGCCTGTTCTCAGCCACCGTGAAAAGGCTCATATCCAAACCAAGCTGAATTAATTTTTCAAGCAAGATACCACAAGACAGAGATACTATTAAAGGCTTTGCTAGGAATCAGGGTTCATTAGGATACATCCAGCTGCTGCTCCCTCCCTACAAATTCTGCCTTTCAGTGCAAAGACAAAAAACCAAACCAGTTTGAACTGGCGGCTCGGTGGTTTTTAAGCCAGAGGAGGTGCGGGGCCGTGGGGAAGCTGTTCTCGAGGAGTGTTTTGGTAGTGACCTTGCGCACCCAGGGCAGCAGCTTGCTGACAAAGCCCTGCGGTGCTGGCCTGTGTGGTGGCTGCTCCCTCCATCAGGTTTTCATCCAGGGCTGTATTTTGGGGGACGTGGTGATGGCAGCTTCACCGTGGCCCCCAGCACCTCCCTCGAGGTCGGCAGAGCTAACGTCCTCCCGAGCCACTGTGTCACTCTCCCGCACTGGAAAGGACACTTGGAGATGATCAAAGCAACCGAAAAGCTTTTGTAATTTCTCCTTTAAAAGGAATTTTATAAAGCCAGAAGAATCCGAAGCTTGTTATTTAAAAAGGGACCCTATCAGCAACGGGGTTTTTGTAATGAGTCAATCTGAGAGCGTTCCCACTGACAGTCCGTGTGCCTTTATCACCACCCTAACGCGAGGTTGTTAATGCAATTAGCGGTGGGAGTTGGACAGCAGATGCACTCCAGCGCACAGCACTCCGCTTCCCGCGCCGCCGGCCCCTTGCAGCCTGGGGGGGAAGACGGACGGAGCCTGAGCGGGTCCAGGCCCCATTGCTCGCCTCTCCCCAGCAAGATGCAATTTCCAGGGAGGACACCCGGTCTGTGCTGATAGCTGGGGCGGGGAGAGAACGGGGACCTGTTTTGAGGTTGCTTTTGGTTTGCAGGGAGGATGACAAAAAGGGCCTGGTTGTGACGTGGTGTATTGCAGCCGTGCGCCCAGCCTGCCTCTGCTGTCAGAGAAAATGCGAGCCCCGAGCCGTGCGGGGACACTCAGGATATTCTTCTCGGCATGCCAGCCCGGCTCATGTCGCCCTGCGCACTGCATTTAAATGGAGCCCTCTCTGTCTCCTTAACAAGAATGACACCACTTTGCTTATTGTCTGTTAACTCAAGAGGTGAACACATCAGCCAGCAGAATCAGAAACATTTACCATGAAAAGGAAAAGCTGAAATCCCATTTTCTACCCGCAGCTCAATGGAAAACGCTCTGCCGGGCCAGGCAGGAGCATGCGCGGCTGTGCTCGTGACACACTGCACTCCATGGGCAGCCCTGTCCTGGAGCCCCCCGGATGGAAAAGCACCTCAGCAGCGCTGGCGTCAAAGGCCAAAGCCCCATTTTTCCCAATTTCTGTCCCCAGTGCTCCTGCTCGTCCACGGGCACCCAGGCACCCCATCTCCCCCACGGAGGAGATCAGCACCGGGCAGCGGAAGCTGGAGAAGGTCCCACCACCGCCCTGGGATGACAGCACAGGAGAGCCCTGCTCCCGACGTTCTCCTCTGAGCACGGCCCGTTAGTTCTGGGGATTTGGGTTTCCATTAGTGCCCGTTTGGTGGCCTTTCTCCTTTACACTGGCATTTCCATGGCTGCTTAACTTCAGCGCATTTCATTAGCACAGAGGTTTCTGTTGATATTAGAAAGTCACTGTAATCATCAGAGGGATTTGCATGGCTGTTAGGCCAGGAGCTTCACTACTTGTCAGCATTTTTGGAAGCTTTTTTGTAGAAGTGCCTTCGACATGCACGCTCTTGGCAGGGACTTCATACCCCTGTGCCCCCAAGGGTGCTGCAACACGGCTCTGGCAGAGCAGAGGCAACAGTAGAGGTGCCAGCCCCAGCTAGGAACTGCCCTTGCCCGCTGGGATGCCCATGCCCACCAGGATGCCCATGCCCACCATCTCCACACACCGCATCAGCAAGCGCTGTTGCCACATCCCTGCCGCGGGGCACGCAGCGTGCTGACCCATCACTG
Source organism: Anseranas semipalmata (assembly GCA_013399115.1). Taxonomy (NCBI): domain Eukaryota; kingdom Metazoa; phylum Chordata; class Aves; order Anseriformes; family Anseranatidae; genus Anseranas; species Anseranas semipalmata. The sequence continues at coordinate 45,332 of VXAA01002797.1, read as the reverse complement.
TCACCCGTCTCCTCCTCTCAGCACCCATTTCCTCCACATCCCCCTCGCCCTTTGCTGGCGTTTCACAAGCAGCAGGGACGGCAGAGGCAGCACGGGGTGGCGGGGCTGCGGAGATGGCCGCCTGCCTCTTCCCGCTTCCCCAGCGCTCTTCGGGGCCGGCGAGCCTTCCGCGGACAGTGCGGTTCTGTTTTGCATCACCGCTTTGAAAAGCCCTCGGAGAGAGCAGTGATTTATGAGAGGTTTCTTGTACGAGGGGAAATAAACCTCTGACCAGACCCGACTGAAATCCACACTGCTTAATTTTCTGTGGAATCAGGATTTTACCCCTATCTGAGGATTTTGCTTCTTTCCAAGAAAAACAAGCGGTGCCGCTCTCACAAGCAGCCGCTTTCTCTCCCGGTCCGGCAGCGGGGCTGCCCGGGCAAGGCTTCCTCCCGCAGCCCCACACCTCTGCCGCCCCCGAGCCCAGCCCTGCGGGTCACAAATCACCGCGTTTCCTACCGGCACTGAAGCGAGAACATCTGCTGGGAAAGTCAACAGTAATTAATTAGCTTTTAACTTGGAGATAGAGAAGTGGGAGAGAGGCACAGACCCCTTTAATGAGAATAAAAGGTGTTTAAGCTTGGAGGAGTGCAGAAGCGCCCTGGTTACTTTGTAATATGATAAGGGGCTGGGAATTTAAGCCAGAAATGGAGGGGCTTGGGAGGGCGTTTTGGGCGCTGGAGCAAACTCCTGTGGTCATGGTGAAGCCTGGGAGGGAGCCGGTGCTGCAGAGCTGTGGTTCCTGCAGTTCCCCTGCCAGCTGCAGAGGGGCTCCAGGTGGGAGCAAGAACAAACGAGCCCCCCCACCCCCAGGTGTGCCTAGGCAGGGTGCTGAGCCAGGTGATGCTGGGGCGGGATGGGAGGTGCTAAAAAGCAGAGAGGGCAGAGCTGCTGGAGAGGATCTGCTGGAGGAGGAGGTGGTGGCAGCAGGCTCAGCATCCCAGCACGTGTGGGACAGCCAGTCCCCATCAGAGCAGGTTGGCTGTGAAGGTGTTGTGCTGTGGGCAAGGAGGGGCTGGTGATGGCTCAGCGGAAGCCCCCTCGCTGGCTTGGGGTGCTGAGTGTGGGGGCAAGGACGGGGACGTGCACTGGGCATGGCTGGACTGGAGAAGAAGCTTTGGGAGCTGCTGGAGGCTGAGACCTTGGGATCCTGTTAAAAATAGCAGAGGGAGAAACCAAGGAGCAGGCAGCAAAGGAAAGGGGCTCGGAAGTTGTGATGCTGGGGGTGATGGGGCTTGGGAGTGGGGGTGAAGAATGCTGGATGGGGAGGCTGGGGGTGCTTGCCCCGTGCTTGCTCTGCTCTCCTTCCCCAGGCTTGGCTGCAGGTAGAGCAATGGTGAACAGTGGAAGAATGGTACTGACAGCCCGGGAGAAAAGAGGGAGGGCTGCTTATGGGGGGGAGGAATTACTGAAGGCAGCTGTAGATGTATAATTACAATTATGATATGTTAAGCGTTAGCGCATGTACCCTCTGCAAATGGATGGCACCGAAGCTGTGAGGGAAAGGCTGGTGTAGGAAGAAACTCAGTTAATTAGTTAATCAGGGCTCTTTAGGAAATGTTTCCTCAACTCGTTTTTCTCTCCCCCTCTATTTCTGTGACTATCAAATTGCTTGTTGCTCCTCCTTAAAGCAAAACCCCACCCCAAGCCTGTACGCGGGGTGCATCTGAGCAGGAGGCTGCGCTGCGTGGAGCAACAGGGGGACAAATAAAAACCCTGCGCTGTGGAGAGGAGCTCACCTGACAGATACTCATTTCTTTGAAAGGTGTGATTTTTCTGATACATGTGTAAAACTGAACCACGGGACTTCCCTCTGTGTATTTAAGCCCTTGCCCCACCTGTTGGGATCTGCCCCTGAAGGGGAGAGGTGCCCAGGGGGGACACAAGCTCCCAAGCCCCCCGTGCTGCCCATTGCCCTGGCCTTGCCAGGGAAGCAGAGGGAGAGCATTAGCCAGCTTTGCACAGGGGAAATGATATAATTGGAGCTGTTTGGATTTAGAAATTAAAATAATTTGGGTTTGCTCGGGAAGGTTCACACAACGTCAGCTTCCATCAGGCGGATGAGAAGCAGCAGTGCCCCGGCAGCGCGGGCTCTGACAGCTCTCCCAAATAACACCCGCCCCGCGGGGTTCCCTGCTTGTGTTTTTGTTTCTCTGCGCTGCTCGGGGGGCTGGCAGCTTCCTCCCACGCAGGACAAATGTGCGTGCCCTTTCCCACAGCATCCCTGCGGCACCGAGCAGCAAGGCATCGCTCTGGCTGGCCCTTGCTGCACATGGGACGTAGCTTTCTCCTGGTCTACAGAACCACCCTTTCTGCCCCAAAACCTCCATGTGGGACAGCAAGCAGTGTCCTCCTCGTGCCTGCAAAGTGCCAGGCGAATCCCCCATCCTGGCGTTGCTGAGAGCCCTACTGCCTCTCTGGGTGCTGGCAGCGCAGGGCGGATATACAGAGAAATCCCATCCAAACCATGGCTCACGGCTGCCTCCTGCCTCTGGGCTCTCCTGAGCCTCAGCTCCCCCCCCCCCTTACCTGCTGCTGCTTGGGACACCTCCCTTGAGACCCCGTGTGAGCTGCTCGCCAGCTTCCACCAATGTTTCAGAACTTCCTGGCTCCTTCTGCATCACTTCTGTTCTCAGCATGACCTAATTCAGCATCATCTGTAAATGCAATTACTTAGCCATTTATCTTTGTGGCCATTAATGTTCATCTTGACCAGGACCAGGCCTAGTGCAGGTTCCCCAGGCTGCCAGGCAGGCTCCGCGGCCAATTAATTCCTCCAGGAAAGATCCCCAAGGCACAGGGTGGAACACTGCATCCTGCAAGCTTTCTCCTGCTCATCCCTCCTGCCAGAGAGGCTGCGGTGCCCTATCGAGCACCAGTTCATCCCCAGCAAATTCTTTCTTTGCATCGCTTGTGGTTGTGCTCTCCTCTGGGAGTGAGCAAATGCCTTTTCCTTAATCCCCAATTTCTGTGCCGTTCCTTGCCTGGCGGATGAAATGAATTTCCTGGCTACTAATTGTCATTCTTCTTTTTCAGTCTCACCTTTTTTCCTTTTAATTTTGCTTTGTATTTATTTCCTTCTCTGCCAGTCCCCCCCGAGCCCTCTATTGATTTGTTACGCCAGCTCTGAATTTGGCCGGCTGCGCTTTTATTTTGTTGATGGTGGTGGGTTTTTAAGTGGCAGAGGCTCGCCAAGTTTGTTAGTGAATTCCCTTAATAATTCAAAACGCATGTTGCTCGCCCCGGCTGATTTGTGTATGTTCGGTTTGTCAAGCGTTCCCCTACGTGCTTTTTATCAGTAAGTGTATTTACAAGGTCTTCATTACTTCCTAATTGACCATGCCTCTTCTCTTTAGTTATCGCCTTAAAGAGTAATTTAAAAAAGCAATTCGGCAACAGCCATTTTAAAGCTCTTCATTCCTCCCAGCCCCTTTCTCATTTATTATTATCCTTCTGTCTCGCTAGCACTTCTTTTCCCTGACATCTTTAAAAGCCCTTCGGATTCCCCGTAACATTTTATCGGCGCTCCTTTTCCACCCTTCAGCTGCTGTCTCCGGTCCCTGCAGCTTACCCGCCTCGCATCCCTCCTCCTGGGACCAGCGGCCTGCTCTGCTGGGGCTTCCTGGCCACAGCCTGCCCGAGGTGGCCCCATTTGGCAGTGGGACTTCTTCCTCTGTGTGTAGGCACCGGGGGTGGGCGACGATGCTGCACCATGCCCTTGCGGAGCCCTGTCCCACGGGGGATGCCCTGTCCCCTTCACCCCATAGTCCTGTGACTTGCTGCACTCCACCAATTCCTCCCCTCCACCAGCTCCAAGGTCAGTCACACCCTGTGCAAAAAAAAAAACAAAAAAAAAAAAAACAAAAAAAAAAGTATTTTAATCAGCAGCTTTGGGGTTTTAGCACCCTGTGGGTGCTGTGCCACCGCAGGCCGGCTGAGCCTCCTCTCTTCCACCTTCTGAGCCCCTCTTGCTGCCCACCCCTGGCCCCCTCCCCTCCTGCTGTGCCACCTCCAGGTTCCAGGCTGGGGAGTGGAACTGAGCAGGCGTTCCCTTGATTTATTCCTGTGTTCACAGGCTTTAAGGCCAGAAGAACCGAGGAGATCGCTTAGCCTGACCTCCTGTACATTACAGGCCATTAAACTTCATCCCGTTATCCCCACACTGAGCTCCGTAATTTGTTTGGCTAAAGCGTATCTTTTGGAAAGGCACCCAGCCCTGATGTGAAGACAGGTTTATATAACAGTATTTTCTATCCTGCCCTTTATGTATTTCGTAATGTTTTATTTGGGTTTTGAATGCTGCTGCACAGTGTACAGATACTTTTGTGGGAATATCTGCAGTGATGCTCAAGAGTTTTCCTTTTCACCTCAGTATTCGCTTCATTCGACCCAGTTATTGTGCATGAATAGCCCAAAACATCCTCAGGATGGGCAGCGGTTAACCAGTGCTTGGCACCGCACCGCGGCTCGCCGGGTGAGAGTTCACTGCCCTGTGTTAACCCACCAAGAACAACTTTGAAAACTTCTATCACTTTATCCAGCAGAGAGGGAAACAGCTCTGGTTCTGGTGGAGATCTCGGGGCGCCCCATGGTTTAATGTTTTCCTTCTCCTTCCTCTTTGAAAACCCGTCTTTTTTTCCCTGTGTTTTGTCTTCTGTGGCTTATGTTGCTTGACATGTCGGCTGGTTTTGATCTTTTTCTCTTTCTGCATTACAAAATTGTCAGCTGTGTAACCTAGAAACGGAGCTGGCTGAATGATATGTTTGCAAATAGTATTTGTTAGAAGTTTTTCCTCTCTTTCATTAATCATGCCTGCCCCAAACCTGATTTGGGGGGATGTGCTTGTAAGGAGGAGCGGGTGTCCCATGGCATGTAGTGGGCGAGCTGGGGAAACCAGGCTTTGCTCCCAGCTCTGATTTCTCTGGGACGTGGTGCGAGTTGCATCATTACCCTCCATGGTAACCCCGCCTTGCTAAGGCACATGCGAGGACCTCTGTCTCCATTTTTTGGGGGGCTTAATCCAGAGGGCCATGGGCTGGCAGGGCTGTGTACGCGCAGCACCTCACCTCTGGGGCATAGAGGTGCCGCTGCTGCAGGAAGGATGAGCAGCAGCGTCCTTTTGTGGGTCATTAACAACACTTACAGCACGTGTAAGCAGAGCCTGTCTTAAAATGATGTTTAGGAGCCTGGATCATTCCGCGCAGGTCCAGGTGCCCTCTGCGCTCCTGCCAGTGCCGCTTCACGGAGCAGATGCTCCCTGCAGCTTCTCCTTTGGGTTTTCCTTCTTTAACTCTGCTTTTCCCCAGCTCCCTGTGCTGCCAGTTTTGCCATTCCAAGGCCAGCATGCGCTCTGCAACCTGCCCTGTGTTCCCAGGCTGCTCCTGCCCATCTTTGTCCTCCTCACAGCAACATCTTCTTGCAAATCTGCCACCTGGCTTGGGATGCCATCCTGGCTGTCATCTACAGGGGCAGTGGTAGCACTTTCCTTCACACCCTTAGGCAGTTCCACTCCTCTTGCAGCTCAACACCATCTTCATCCTCTGCCTTGTGCTAGGTATGCAGTCCCAGGTGTTTCTGCCAAAGCTGGAGTACCTCCATGTCCATCCCCATTTAATTTAAACACTGACAAAATCTCCCAGCCATGGTGTTCATCCATCTCTTAAGCTGTCTGATTCATGCAGCCACTTCACAACTCTCCTGGCTGTGCAGTTAATGTGTCCCTGGGCTGGCTGAGCTTCAGAGCTGGCTGGTTTTATTTATTTTTCTTGCAGCTGGCCCTAGTTTTCCAAGCAGCCATCCACCTGTGCCCTGCTGTCTGCTCCCTCCTGCTGGCTCAGGCCAGCCCATGCCTGCCCCCCCCAGTTAGGGGGCCAGTTCCTCACCACGAATGGCATTTCTAGGACTTGGATGCACCATGGGCAACGCCAGTGTTGGGGACCGGCCGGGCTGAGCTGTGGCTCCCCTTGGCGCAGGGCATGGCTCCTTGCTGGTGTTTCTCCACCAGGGTCTCGGTGGAGCTGCTGCTCCATCGCGTGTCCCAGGCCCCCATGTGGAAACCATCAGTGCTGGTGCAGGGGTGCGTGGTTCCCTTCTCCAGCTCCACGCTCCCTCACATCTGCCCACGTGGGCACGATGCAGCTGAGCCGTGCTTCCCGGGGTGCTCCAGAGGAAGCTGGAGCTACCCGCTCCCGAGTAGCTCTGCCCCTCTCTGCGTCAGCCTGTCTTGGCTGTGTGGGTAACGCTCGCGTCTCAGTCGACACCTCATGCTTCAAGTGCTCACCCTTCACTTGTTGGAGCCTGTTAATCTTGGCAATTAGCTCTTGCTCTGCTGCAATTTTCAGGCATGCTTTCCCTTTCCCAAATCCCTCTAAGACCCCCTTGGAGCGTGTTCCTGTGCTGCTACAGCTACTTGGCTCCGTACCACCCGCCCTGCCAGAGCCCAAGCACCTCGGGGAAGCCAGGCATTTATTTAGGTGTTATACGTGCTCGGATGCTTACCCCGACACCGCTTTCCACAAGCCTGATGAGAGCGGGCTGTTGCCCTTCTGCCCCCGCTCTTGCGTCCTGCTGGGAAAATGGGAGAAGCGAGCGTCTCCTCCATGTCTGCGGAGCCTGGAGGCCTGATAAAGATTCTGGGTGAGCTATCACCGGAATGAGGAGCAGGGAGAAATCTGAGCTGCATAATTAGGTACTTTGGGGACTGTATCAAAATGCAGCTGACTATAGATTTCTGCATGGTATGTGCTCTTCTGCATTGACTTTCCTGTTCCTCCTCTCACTGATGCGCAGGAGGTAGCGGGAAGCCTCTTCCCTGGCCCCTGGGGACCTGGTCCAGCACGGTCCAAGGGAAGCTCAGCACGGTGCTGTGGATGGAGCATTGGCTGGCTCGGGCTTGGAGCCGGGAGCGCGGAAGCTCCAGCAGCTTGCTTTCTGGGATGCTGGGGGACGTGTGGCTTTGGGCTGCTCCATGGATAGGTGGGCTCGTGGAAGGGCTGCGTGGTGCCACCGTCACATCTCCTCCTAGCAGGAATAGCTCACAGGGCCTGGCTGCCTGCTTAGGTTAAAGATATGTAATTGCTCAAACTGGTCAAAAATTGCAATGTGTTTTCCCTCTCAGATCAAGACAGGAAACTGAAATATCAAAAATGTTCACAGAATGGGAACAAAAAAAAGATTAAGAAATGTCAGGCTTTGCTGTCGACATTTTTGATGGAAATACTTTGACATTTGCAAACTCAAACGTTTAGTTTGTCAAACCGAATGAAAATGTCACACCGAGCCCAGCTGAAACGTTAATCTGCCGGCTCTGGAGAGGCCGCGGCTTCCCACGGGAGCCCTGTCCCGGCGTTCCCCACCGGGCACATCCTGCCTGCGCATCTGGAGGCTGAGCGAGCCCTGCTGATGGGGCTGGGCAGGCAAAACCGCCGAAATCTCTGCAGAGGAAGGCTGTTCATGGGAACAGGGAGGGGAAGGCAGACTCGGTATTAGGATGTTAATCTGAGAGACAAGAAACCACCTCCCCGTGCCTGCTGTGCTGCAGACTGTGCTGTGAATTTGGGCAAGCCGGTCGGCCCCGCTGCGCCGTGGTTCCCCCTCTGTAAACAGGAGTAATAACTCTCCCCTGCCTCATCTGGCGTTTGTAGGCTTAAATCCATTAATGTTTGTGGAGTGCTCGGGTATCAGAGTAATGGGGGTCCTGTAAGTACTGGCGAGAGGCTCTCTGGCTGTTTGTAGATGACATTGTGTGATACGCGATGGAGGGCTGACTGCAAACCCAGCAGCAGTAAATCCTCACTGTGGGAACAGCATTTCGAGTGCAAAAGTGAAATATGAAGTGAAAACGTGCAGTGCGTCGGGGGCTGCGGGGCAGCTCCCAGCAGAGTTTGCTGGGGACCCCCAGGGCCGCACGTGGCCATTGCTGTGCCTCGTGGGGCCAGCGTTTGGGGTCCCCAGAACTGTGGGTAATTGGCAGAGTTTGCCTTGGGCTTGTTGGTGGAGTAAAAGATTACAACGTGTTGTTTGCTGAAGGGCTGGTCAGGGGAGAGGGGCAGAGTAAAGGTCTGGCTCTGGAGCACGGTGCCCATGTGTGAGCTGCGACGAGAGCTGGAGCTTGCCCATGTCACCCGCCACTGTCTGAAGGGTTTTTAACCTTCTGTTATGCAGGTTGCTGGAAGAGTTTATCAGGAAAAAGGGCAAAAAAAGTGTTTCCTGGAGAAGCAGTCTGCAGAAGTACTTTTTAAATGTTTTTTATTTTAAAAACATGGGCATTTTTTTCTTTTATCTGCCGCATGCTGGACTGAAACCTGGAGGTGAGATACAGTTCCTTATGAACAAACTTCTCCTTCTTTCTCTTCATGGACCAAAACTATGGGCCCAGGCTCCAGCAAAGCTTTTCCTCTCTTCCCTCTGTACAGAGGAGTACCTCAAGGGTTTCCATGAGCAATGGCTTTCTCCTGCTAAGTTTTCTTGCCTCTAATTACCAAAAAATTTGGAACAGTTAAGCCTCTGGTTGTTCTGGGCAAAAGCAGACCGGTGACCTCCCCAGCAGCCCCTCTCTGTGCCAGGCTGCAGAGCAAAGGTGGCCCGAGATGCTCGGGCCCCGCTGCGGCTCGTGATGACTCGTGGCTGTTATTAATGCCTCCGCTTTGCTTACCCAAGTGCTTAGCTGGTTCAATACATTTTCAGACCTGTCCTTACACTATTGTTGGGAAAGATTCATTAGGACTCTGGCTGGAAATTATAGTGACAGATAGAGCAGGGTAATTTATGGCTTTTCTTGAGGGTTGCACAATTATTCAATAAGTGTCTTTCCTTCCTCTACCTCCCGCCAGCCACTTGTTGGAAATAAATATTGGATTTAGTTGTGGAAAAGTAGCTATCGGCAAAGCTGTGAATGGCCGGGAGAAGCTCGGCGGGGCCCTTTGGGCATCTCCGCTTGCATTCCCTAGCGGCAGCGAGTGCTCTTTTCACACGTGTTGCCTCCTTGGCACTGTTCCCACTGCGTTTGTCCCACCTGCTCTTCACGAGGCCCCCGTTCTCCCCAGGCTGCCCTGCGGTGCTTGGTTTGGCATTACGGCCCTCGTCCCCCACCTGTATTGGAGAACTCCCCTCCAGCTCTCAAAGCACAGCAGCCCGGTGTCTTTCAGGTGTCAAAGGCAAAGGAGCCCCCGCAGGGCCGCTGGCATCTGCCTCAGGGCACCCCCAGCCCCCTTGCCTGCCGCTGCCCCGTAATGTCTGCATCTGCTCGGATAGCACCAGGGATGCTGATGGCTGTGAAGGGACCTGTTAACGCTGATGAAGTCCAGCCCCGGCTCCTCCCTCCCTCCCCTGGCGTTATCTGTGCTGGGGAGGAGCACAGAGCTGAGCACAGGCCCTGCCAAGCGAGCAGCTAGCCCTCATCTTGTCCCCTCCCGGAGGAGATGGCATCAGGGCTGGGCACAACTCTGACCTTGCCAGACCGGTGCATCCCGTCAGACCTGGTCCGTGCTGGGCTCTGCCTGGGACTTCCCACCGTCCCGGCTGCGCTGGGGCCCGTGGCCTCGGGGACAGTGAATCCCCGGGCGGGGGAGGCGTGGGATTTGCCTGTCAGCGTGGTGTTGGGCTGGATAAACATTGGCTGGGCTCTTCCTGTGGGTAACAGGGAGGGCTTCCCTCCGAGGGCAATCTCAGCCCTCAAAATCGGGCTTTTGCTCTGCAGTTCCTGCTGGAGGAGACTTTTGGTCTCAGACCTTCTCGGTCTTCAGTTTCCCATGCCTGGTCCTCCCATGCCCACGTGCTGCTGTGCATCCCCGGGCTCCTGCTAGGGGACGGTGGGGCCCGCAGGCTGTGTAGTCTGAGCAGAGGCTGGTGGCGAAGGAATCGGGGCTGGGCACGATGCTCACGGTGTCAGGGTGCTTTTGGTCGAGGTATCGGCACTGCGGTGTTTCCACTGCTTATCTATCCCACTCCCTGTGCGTTTTCACATTTTGTTTGAATTAGTTGGGATTGTTCCTCGCAGCGTGCATGGCTCTGCATTTGTCTACTTTGGATTTCATCTGCCATTGACTGGCCCATTCATCAAGCTCTCTTCGGCCCTTTTGAAGTTCCCTGTAGTCTTCTCTTGTTCTGAATACTCTATGTAATTTGGGTCCTCTGCCAGATTTTCTCATGACATTTTTCATTCTCCTTTTCCAGATCATTAATGCATCTCTTTAACCACCGGTATGAACACAAAAACTTGGGGAGCCTCCCCGTTAATACCATAGCCTTCTGGAAGGTAGCCGTTATTAATACATGTTGTTTTGCCTCTTTTTCCATTTGCTCTACAAACGTTTAATTTCTTTAATAGCCTCTCGTAAGGGACCTTGTCAAAGGGCTTTGAAACCCCAAACACATTATGTCAAGTAGTTCTCCTTACTTCACTCTTCTGATGATGGGAGAAAGCATCCTAGTAGATTAGAGGCATGAACTTCCTTTCAGGAAGCTGGGACGGATTGCCCCCCTCTTACTTAGTTAATTTACGTGTTTTAAAATTCAGCTTCTTAGGAGCACCTTCATCTATAACCGCCGATTCAATTCTAGCAGCCTTAAAAAGAGACGCGCCTGTACGTCTGCTGGCGAGCAGGCAATTTCCATCGCCGGCTCTTTTGTTAGCAGCTGGGTCATTCCTCGAGCGAGAGCCGCCGGAGCCTTTGGGTGTTTCCCTTTGAACTCCAGCAGCTTTGTGTGGGACAGCCTGGTGCAATCTCTACTCTTTTTTGGCATTTCTCTTTGTAGAAATACTTCATTGTTATCACCTGGAAATAATAGGTCTCTCTCTGCTGTCCCTGCTAGCTACAGCGGGTTGAAAAGAAACCTTCATCCGTGCTTCCGCAGCGCCTGCCCCGGCCGTTCCCATTGCGCGCCGGAGATGCGGGCAGGTCGAGTCACGCCGCGGTGCCGAGGAGGAGGATGGGGCTGATAAGATCCCGGCCGCAGCTGCTCTCTCTGCGTTAAGGTACGGGGCAGGAACCTGTTCCACCCGCTGCAGCGTGATTAATGCCGCTTCGCGCCCATGAATCATTTTCGCTGTTGTGTAAGGTTTACGCCGCCTGAGCGGCAGGGCTGTATTTCTGCGGTTTTTATAAAGTTCTGCACAATTTATACGTGCTACTCCTGCGCTGAACCATTTACGCTCCTTATTCAAGGCGCTAGGATTTACACTCCCTTTTCTGAGACCTGTGGAAATTGTAGTGCTGATGGAATGATCCCGGGGCCGTGGCACTATTTATTGTTATCAGAAACAATTCCACCCCGCAGTGATTTCTGACCACGAGAAAAGGGAAAATGCTGTTTTCTCTCCAACACCAATATCCATGAATCTTTAAACAGGAGGAATTATTTCCCCGAACAGCGAGCGCTTGTGAAGACATTTAACTCTAAGAACATGTGACAGCTCATCAGAGGAGGAAGTGAAATGTTTTTGGGGAGGTGGGGGAGCACTGAGGGCAGCGGGAGCTCGGAGGAGCTGGGGGCAGCTGCCAAGCCGGGCGGTCGGCCCCGGGGTACCAGCCCCCTGCCATGGGGGGGAGCTCCGGGCATCATGCCCCGTGAGGGCTGGAGCTTTTGTGTGCTTTAAGCAGCGTGTGGCGACTTCTACCCGGGCTTTTCCAGACAAACCTCTTGCGCCAAATTACCTGTCTAGCTGGGATCTTATCTTGGTGTTTATCACTGCCGCCTCTCGCTGTCAGCACTGTTTATAGGCAGGGGAACCGAAACCCTATGCTAAGAAATTTCCTCCTCCTCCTCTTTTCTTTCAAATCTGCATCTGTTCCAGACTCCCTTTCATTAGAGACCACATGAAAGCCAAAAATAATCCCAGGCTATCAGGCACAGAAACCTCTGCAAGGTAGCCTCCTCTGTGCCGTGCACTCTGGGTAAATAAGGCACACCCTGGCCGGGGAGGCTTGTTGGGGTCCAACCCGTACCCTGGCCCACCCGCATCCCTGCGAGACTCCCAGCACCCAAGGGCTGTGTGCAGGGCCACCATGAAGATCCAGGGTGCAAAGGAGCCCCGGACCCCAAAGGTGCCATCCCCTCCTCTGCTTCCCACTTGTTGCAGGGATGGTGCCCAGCCAAGCCCTTGGGGGATTTTAGGGCATGGGGTATGTGCTTGGTGCATTTTTCTTACCTGTTGTAAAACACTTGCAGAGTTACAGCGGGCTGTAAAGAGCAATGTTGGGGAGGGAGGAGTGGGGCTGATACCGATTAGGCAGGAAATGGCTCGGCGTGGATGGCATCCATATGGGAGAGCTGATAGATTTGGCGTCTCGCAGGCATCGCTTGATGGATCCACTGATAACCTGGCAGCAGAACAGACCTGGGCTCTCTGATTCCCTGCCAGCAGCTCAGCCGAAGCCTGCTCAGTTGGCCTTTGTTAACACCTTCCTGGGCTGGGAACCTGCTGCCCTGCCCTGCCCTGGGGGCTGGTGGCCCGACAGTCCCCCAGGGACCCAGGGGCTCAGCCGGTCCCCACGGTGCCGCCTGCCAGGGATGCTGCTCTGGCTCCTTCCCTTTGAAGGCTGGGCGTGAAATCTGGTAGGAGTTTAGGGAGGCAGGAGGGCAGCGTGCAGAGCAGCCTGTGTCCTTGGGATGAAAAAGCTGTGTTTTGCAGCTCTGGAAAGAATCAGCAGGTTTCCATGCTGGGCTCCCGCCTTGCATTGGAGACAGATGGGGAGCGCGAACGCAGGGAAGGCGGCCGGCTTCTCCCGCCGTGCCAGGGCTGGCTCGTGCCTGGGTGCTGCTCCACGTCTTTCTCAGCATGGCTTAATTTCACAGCCACCTCTTGGGCAGCTCTGGGGACAGCCAAGGGTCTGGGTGGCCAGGAGCCCGGTGAGGGCTCCCTGTGCCCAGGAGGGCTGGCACGTCCTGCTCCACTCTGCATCTGCCTCCTGGAGGCAGATGGAGCCTCCTTGGAGGCTGGCAGCAAGAACAAGGGGCATTCAGGGGAAAGCAGGGATGGAGCAGGGTGCTCCCACTTGCTGGAAATGAGGCAAGACGGAGAAAACGGTGGTGTACCGGAGGCAGCAGCACATTGCAGAGGTGAATCGGAGGAGACGCTGGAGGTAGCAGCCTGCTGTTTGCTGGCTGATGCTTAGTGCTGCTGAGGGTCCGCAGCCCCTTCACCGACCCTTGTCTATGGTAATAAAACACAAAGTGTGAGCCTGAGCCCTGGTGCGGCTCTGCAGGAGGCAGGAAAGGCTTGCGTGGGCAGGATGGCCTGCTGCATGGCTAGCTTTGGGTAGCACTTTTGGGGAGAACCCCTGCCAGCCCAAGCTCTGCTTCCCTCCATGCTCCCAGGCAGCTGCAGGGGCAGCAGAGGACCCGGCCACGATGCTCCTGCTGTGCTCTCCATCCCTCGCTCCCACTGCCTGGCATCCACAGGGTCCCTGCTGCGGCATGGGGTGCAGTGTGACTGCGCTGCTGGTGACAAGCGTGCACTCGGAGCAAAACCAAGCTCTTGTGGTGGGAGGTGAGGTATGTAATGATTGCTGTAAAGCTGTCCAGGGTTATGGCCGGTTTGATGGCTAAAATACCATCCCTGAAAGCCCCGGCAGCCCTCTCGGTCGCTGGCTGTGCTGCTTGTAGGGCGAGTTCTGTGCTACAGCGGGGTCACGGCTCCTCAGCTGCATGTCAGGTCTGTAATTTCCCTGTGGTTATTTCCAAGATAACTTATTTCAGGTTTTTATGATGCTTACAAATTGGACAACATCTTAAAATGTGTTTCAGCCCCTAACTGGTTTTAAATGTGTGTGATTTTACTGGGAGGCATAAAATATTTTTAAGTGTTGGTAAATTTTGGGGATGGGTGCTGTGGGTGGGCGAGGAGGGAGGGATGGTCCCAGCCCTGAAAGGTTTTTGGAGACATGGCACTGGGAGCCTGCCCTTGGTGAGAGCTGGGTGGGGACACCCGGCGGGTGTCCCAGCCATGTCCCCAGGGGCTGCGCTCATCCCACTGTGGTGCTGGGGCAGGGACCGGCCTCAGCTTGCCCAGCCAGGGCAACCCCGTGAGACCCCTCCTCTGGTTCCTCATCCTGCCCCGTGACACTGGTGGCCTGGGGAAGGCTTTTGCCTGCCCTTCGGTGCCTGGAGCTGGGCACTTGTCCTGGTACGTGGGAGAGGTGGAGATGAAAGGGAGCACCAGCCTGCCTGCATCCTGCCCAGTGCCTGGAGCGGGCAGGGATTTCTGCAGGTATTTGCATTTGCAGAAATAACACTGACTTCTCGCTCTGCCCTTTCGTGAGGGTGCCGGCAGTTTGCTGAAATGCAACACCAGGAAAGGCCCGGGCTTTTGGCTGGCTGCTCCAGGCACATAAGGAAGATGTTATTGTCAAGTGCTCCCTCTGTCCCGGCGGAGCAGTGCTGTGGGGAGGCTGGAGGCTGCGTGGAGGCCGGAGGAGCCCCCGGGCCAGGCAGGACAGCAGCGGAGGCCGGCCGAGCCCTTTGGCACGTGCTCCGCAATCACAGCGGCGTCGGCAGCCGCCACCGGTCTCATCACCGAAGCCCACGTGAGCTCTCCTGCTCGCCTCTCTTCCAAAAAAAGCAACCTCCAGCCCACGGAGAGAGCGTAGCGGCGGAGACGCTGCGATGAGGAATCGTCTCCCCAACACCCACCCGCCCGGGCAGGCGGCCCGGCAGCCAGCGCCAGCCCCTGGGGTGGGGCGCATGGGGGGGCCCCACCAAGGCCCCTTGGCTTCCTGTTGGGGAGGTAACAAAGCACAGCCAGAAACCTGCTTTCTCTCCTGCGTGTTTTTTCCCAGCTCTTCTTGAGGCCACGGGGCCGCCCCATCTCCGTGGGGTGAGAGCGGTGCCCAGGTGGGGACCCCAGCATCCCTGCACCGGTGCCGCCGGCAAGAGGGGGAGCACGGGGCTGGGGATGCCGGCTGTTGGTACGCCATAAGGAAGTGATTGGAGCTTTCACGATCTGTTTAACTGGTGACATATGTTTCCTGCAGGCGAGGCGGCGCGCTGCATGCCGAGGTACGGCCGCGCGGGCTCTCGCCCGCTCCCAGCCCGTCCCTGCCGGCGCGGGGAAGGGACGGCCCCAGCCCAGCGGCTGCGTTTGATACGGCCACGGGCCCGCTGCTGCGTGTGTGGGAAGGGGAAATGGCCCACGCTGCAAAGGGANAACAAAAAAAAAAAAA
This sequence comes from Anseranas semipalmata, assembly GCA_013399115.1. Classification (NCBI taxonomy): domain Eukaryota; kingdom Metazoa; phylum Chordata; class Aves; order Anseriformes; family Anseranatidae; genus Anseranas; species Anseranas semipalmata. The sequence continues at coordinate 30,129 of VXAA01002797.1, read as the reverse complement.
AGGCGTTTCTCTGGTTTGAGGCGCTGTAGCCAGGAGGCCCTGCTGCACGGAGGGCTGCGCGCCGCGGTGCTGGGGACAGGGGGAAGGCGGAGATGCGGCGATGGCTGCGCTCCCCCCTCCTTGCAGGGGGGTCCTCCCCTCCGGGTCTGATCTCGGCTTTCATCACTGTAACATCAGAAAAACCAGCGAGGGGAGAGCCATACGCTGCGGAAAAGGCCTAATTGCTCAAACAATCAAGCCCAGGCGAGGTGCTCCTCTGAATGTGGCAGCAGCCATGAGGGGCCGAGTGCCTTCCTGGGGCAGCTGGGCAGGGGGTTCAGCCCCCATGCTGCTGGAGGAGCTGCCATGGGGGCTGCACGGGGGCAGGGAACACCAGAAAAGGCCTCCGAAGGGGCAAATCTTTGTCTCGGAGCAGCCTTGGATCCTTGTGGGGATGGGGACAGCAGCAGTGCTGCAGCATCTCCCTATGCACTGGTAATTGCAGCCACGTGGAGGCTGGGCTGGGGCGAAGGCGCAGGGGTAGCGAGACCCAGGGCAAGAGGTGTGGGGGCCCCAGGGGGGCAGGTGGCCTGTGGGGCTGCCCCTGTCCTGTGCAGCCTGGAGCCTGGCCAGGACGAGCCTGAAGATGCATTTGAGGCAGAGGTTGTAAACTCGGTGCGAGAGCACAGGGAGGAAGAGGAGGGAGGGGAGGCTTTACGGATGAGCTGAAAGCCCCAGGGCCTCCTCTGTCATTCTGTGGGGCCAGGATTTCCCCCCTACGCCAGCAGCCTGCAAAGCCAACAGGAAAGGGAGAGATTGGAACAGGGCTTCCCAGCCCTTAACGGGGAATTTGGCTTTAAAATGCAGTCATCTTTAGCTCCCAAACGGCTTGCCGGAACAAACAGGGTAGCACCGGGTCACCAAATCTGCCATCGCCGTTCCCATACCCTTCCCCAAACTGGCACTGGGTTTCACAGCTTCCCTCGCACTAAATGTGGGGTCTTGCATCCACCTCTGGAAGGGGAGCATTTCTTGCTCGTTGCGTGCTTTGCTAATAGGGAAGGGTGATTTTAGGAAAGGACTCTCACGTCCCTCTGAAGTTCTCTTAGTGAGCGCTTTCATCCCCATGTTGCTCTGTGCTCAGCGTGTTTATCTGTAGGTTTACAATTGCTTCTTGCAGCAGGAACTCACTGCCTGCCCCGTACCCAGGCTCGGGAGCGGGTTCACGCACGGAGCTCTGGGAGAGCTGCATCGGCGCACACCAGCTACCGCACAGGATGCCGCGTGGGCCTTGGCACAGGTGTTCTGGCCGCTGGGAAGCCAGTCGGAGCTGATAAGGCACCTCGAGCCCGGCTGCGTGCTGGAGGGGTTGCTTTGTTTGGGGCTGGCGTTGCCCCAGCGAAGTTTCGCAGCCAAAATCAGCAGCAAGCAGAGCTCCTGTGCACCAGGGCTGCTGCGCCCAGCTCGCTGCAGCCGAGGCTTTCTCCAAAGCCAAGCACAGCCCCAGACGCCCCAGCCCCGTGTTCGTTAGCAGATAGCCAAGGCTCGCCCGTGCCTTGCCCTGTTGTTTTGTTCCAGCCGTGGATTACCTCCACTCGCTACAAATCAGCGCTGACTGCCTCTGTGGTTTTGGCATCAGCCAGGTGCCTGGAGCACGTCGAGCTGGGGCTGCACGGGGAGGAAAGCACTGGGGGAGGCGGCAGGGATGGAGCAGGTGAACGTTGCTCCTCCAGCTCTGGAAAAAAGCTCCTGCTTCTGACCAGGGCAGCCCACGCAGGGAGAGGCAGCGTTGTTTTTCCCAGCAGCGAGCTCTGCAGTGCCGTGGCCGTGTGCGGGTGCAGCGCCGAGCATCGCGCCGAATAGGGATGCTCTCCCAAAAGCTGCTTCCCGCTCCCCAGCACGTGCTGAGGCTGCCCGTGCCGCCAGCCCGGGAGGAGCAGCGGTTCTTCAGCCTCGCTGCGACCGCTGGAGTTGCCTAAATAATTCATTAATGGTTGGGGGAAATGAAAATATCGTGCAGTGAGTAATTGCTTGTGAGTGACGTTTTGCATTGCTTGAGCAGGTCCCGGGCGGCCTCAGCGGAGCGGTGCGAGTGATGCTCAGCCCCGCCGTGCTGCAGAGGGGAGCAGTCAGGAAGGGAGGACGGTGGCACGGTGCCACCGGGGCCCCTCGGTAATTCCGTCCCCAGCTCCACCTTTCCCTGTGCAGAGCTGCACCGGTGCCAGCTGGGAGGGACACAGGGGCCGGGAGAGGAAGCTCCCCCGGGTTGGTTTTGCAGTGAGCTATGTCAATTGTTTCCTCTGATTTTTTTTTTCTTCTTTATTTTTCTTTTTTCCTTTCTATGTGAACTTTCCTGCCTCCAGCTCTGTGCAAATGTGAAGGCCTCCTGTTACCTGGGAAACTGCTGCGGGATGGTGGCGTGGGCCGGTGGCATGGGATGGAGAGGGGCTGGCCGCTGTGGGGGCTCTGGGGGGCTGGCCCCAGCAATTTGCTTTGCACTTGGGTGAGAGCGGGCAGGGGCAGCAGCCCAGCTGCTGGGCCCTCACCTGGAAGCCGAGGGGTTTCTGCAGGCGGGCAGCAGCGCGGTGCCCTCTCTCTTCTTGCCGTGCTCAGAGGCAGGGAGAGCCCAGCAGTGCCAGGGGAAGGCTGGAGCTGGGCTCAGGGCATCCTGTCCCTGACCCTGCAGGAGCCCCGTGCCGATAGTGGTAACAAGGGACTTCTGTTTTGCTGAAGGGGTCTGGGAAATGTCCCTGGCTGCCTGTCCGTCCCTGGCGTATCACGGCGCTGGGGGCAGCAGGATGAAGCCAGGGCTCTGGCTCCGCGTGGGCACCCGGATCAGAGGGGAAGCTCTGAGAGCTGGGCACGGTGGGGACGGGAGCTTGTGCCCCGGTGCTAAGCTGCTCCTGGAGGCAGCACGTGCTGCATCCCCAGCAACCCCCGCTTGTTACTCTATTAAATTTCCATTTTAACATGAAAACAGCTGGTTTCATGGTACCTCTAACTGTGTTATTTACACAGTCATGCACACAATCCCTGCTGAAAATCGCATTACTCACCGCATCGGCAGCCCTTTGTCTGGCAGGTACAGTGCCAGCGGCTGTGGCGGTGACACCGGCGGCTCCGGGCAGGGAGCAACCCACGGTGCTGCTTGCCTCACCCCGGCTGGTCCTGGTCAAACCTGGGTGATTCGGGGGAGGCAAACCCATCCACAAGTGCTCCAGGTCCGGATGAGCCTATCTCCATCCGCACCACCTTGCAGTTCCCTGCCAACCCAGCTCTCCGTGCCACTGCCGAGCCCGGAGGATGGGGTAGCTGATGCACATCAAGGGGCAGAGACAACGACTGTTGGCCGTGCTCAATAGTGCTTTGTTCTCTGCCCAGGAAGCAGTGAAAATCCTCCCGCTTTGAAGCCCGAGGAGGCCTTTTTATTATATCCAGGACTCCTGGAAGAGGGAACTGCGAGAGCTTTCCCATAACGTGATGAAAAGCTCTCCTGCCTGAGACCGCAGCAACTTGTTACACGTGAGAGCGGTGAGTCAGTGCCACGCGGGCTGAGCTCAGCGCCCGCCCGGCCGCTGGAAACCACTGGTTGTTGCAGGGTGCACGGCTGGGAGCTGGAAGAGCCGTGGCACAGTCCCTTTGACCTTGCACGCCCCCCAACCTGCAGAAAACCATCTAATTTGGGGGGAGGTGGGGTCCCCTGTCCTGCGCTTCCTGGGCGAAGCACCTGGCAGCATCCTGACACTGAGCACCAGCCCAAAATCTTGGAGAGATGACAGCGTTTGGGGCAGGAGCTGCCTGAGGACCGGCCGCCCTCCTGCGTCGGCTGCCGGGGCACGGCGCGTCCTCCCTCGCGCAGCCCCGGCCGGGCTGGGAAGCTCCTAAGCGGTGGGGCTGCCCTAATTAGTCTGCATAATCTTCCCCCATAAATCACTCCTCCCCATCCCCTGCAGACTATCGGCATCATCTGAAGTCATTAGTTAATTTAAGCCCAGGAGTTCACACGTTCGCTTATCGGCAGCCATCTCCACTCCCGCTAAGCGCTCGCTCGGTGCCTATCTGCCTGCTGGATCCCAGCTGCGCGGCTTTGAAGCGGGGAAGGGCTGCGGGCAGGTGGGGAGCGCAGCCGGCTCCCTGCCCGCCGGCGGGTGGGAGGTGGGAACCCGCTCCCTCCGCTCCCCTTTTTGAACTTCTCCCCTGACTCACCCGTTCCATTTGATGTTTTCACCTTTGTTTTACAAACAGCAGCTCGCCCGGCTGCTGGAAGGAGAAGGCGGCTGCCGGCAGACGCTGCTGCGGCTTCCCCGGCGGAGCGGAGACGTGGGGCCACGGGGCCCTGCACGGGCTGCAGCCAGGTGAGGGGGGACAGGGGGGGGACAAGGGATGGTGAGAAGCCTTGGGGAGGGGGGAGCTCACGCCAGGGATCCTTGCTAACGCTTTGTATTTCCCGTCATGGGTGCTACCGCCTTGCCATCCTCCTCCTCCTCCAGCCCAGGTGATGGGGTGGGACGTCCCGTGCACCCACAGCACCCTCGGGCTCCCAGACATGGTGGGGAGGAGCGAGGGAGCACCGCTCGCCCTGGGACCTGCCCTGGGGCTACCTGCAAGGATGCTCTGCGCATCCCTCCCGCACAATGACCCGAAATAACCAGTCCAGCCAGCTTTATGGGGCCGTGTTCGTGTGCAGAGCACCCCGATAGTGCCACCTGAAAGCCTCCCAGCTGCTAACCGGGCAGTCCCACAGCCAGGAGGGGTTGCAGGAGGGGACAGTGTCCGTGCTCCCCAGCTGGCTTTGTGGCCGTCGTCTTCCTCTCGCTCCCAGCGGGGAGGGAGGCGTTCGAAGGGGGAGCTGCCGCCGTGTTTGGTTTTGTAGTCCAAGCTCTGGATTTATTGCTTCCAGGTCTCTGTGTGTTTGTTTGTTAAATGAAAGACGGCTGGGTGATCCTGGTTTCCATCCCTCCACCCCCTTGTGCAGCCCAGAGGGGGTCCTTCGGCCCTGGGATGATGCCTCCCATCACGTCTCAGGCACCCGGTAGGGCTGCGCGCGTGGGGGACACAGCTGCGTGGGATGATGCCCCCGTTCAGCCCCTAAACCTGTGCTCCGGGTGATGGGGATGGGGCAGCTCTGGGCAGGTGCTGGTACCACCCTGTCCTCCACAGAGCGCTACAGAGGGGCTCCTGGAGGAAGGCTGCCTGTGGTCATCCTCCTCCAGTTCACTCCACAGCCATGGGGAAGACAGGAGCCCCCGCAGAAAGGACATTTCGACCAGATGGAGGGGCTGTGGCAGCCGGGGGTAACTCACAGCAGGAGGGGACGGGGCGCGAGAGATGGGCGGCAAAGCCAATTTACGCTGGTGTGTAAATACGGCAGCGGCACTCGGCTCCACAGGTCACGTCACCCCTCCTGGCCCCGAGCGTGTGGCAGCGCAGCCTCGCAGGGGCAGGTGCAGAGAGCTTCCTGCACCTCCGGCGTGCCTTATCCTCGGTTTCACAACACGGAGCAACAGCTCCAGTGAGATGGGAACTTCTCGGCAGGATTAACTCTGAAACCTAATGACAACACTTTAAGTGTCTGTGGTATCTGTGTCCCTGCTGCTCGCTCCAGCAGCTAGCTCTTAGTAATGAGCTTTACTCAACAGCACTAGATTTGTCTGTAAGAGCAACCTTTGGGGATCAAGAAGTGTTTAGGGATGCAAATATCCTGTGAGATATCCAGATTTAAATGTCTTTTGTTGTTGTTCTTTAGCCTGTAGTCCAGGGATAAATAAAGGAAGTGAAGAGAGAGCCTGCAGAATGCTGGACAGAAAAACTTTTAAAACAGAAAGACCAAGTAAAGTAAAACCACAAATATTTTAATATATTTTTTAGCTTACAGCTGCCGGACGACTGGGACAGTTACAGAAACCACTGCTTGGTGTTCTCACAGGTGTTTTGGGTGCTTTGCTCAGAAACACCCGAACCCCACCAAGCAGGCAGGACTGCTGGGGAGGGCGGGGGGGGACTTGGAGAAGTTTCCTTCCAATTGCCCCGGGCTGCAAAGGCACCGGTCAGCTTGGGTCCCTTCTCCCCTCTCTGTTTTGCAGGAGAAAGCCGTGCCCTCGGCACGGGATGAATCCTGTTGTCCGGCCGCATCGCCGTCGAGCACAGAGAGCCCCAGCAGGCAGACCCACGGCAGCCAGCAAAAGCTACAAGCGGCAACAAAGAGCCTCAAACAAGTCCCAAAACCGTGGGAGCAGCCAGGCTGGCAGCGGGCTTCTCTCCAGCCCCCGTGGCCGGATCCTGGTGTGAGGACCGGGAGTCGCAGCTCGGACACAGAGATGCTGAGAGAATTCACACCCCCGGGCAGGTTGGGTTTTATCTTCCACAAGGCTCTTTTTTTTTCCTATTTTTTTCTTTTTTTTATCATTTTAAGGCAGGAGTAATAAATGCTGAAGATGCATATGGAATTTGAATATGAATGATAAGAACAGCTGTGTATATCTATTATGAATGAACATAAACAGAAATGTATAAACTGAGATTTTGGGGCTTTTGGAAGAATTAGTGCCTTTGTTCCTGGATTTTTTTCCTATCAAAGTTTGAACCAAAGCCCATTAGCCTGGACTTTCCCGCAGCCGACCAAGCCAGGAGCTTCATTTCGCGCTGGCTCCAAGCCACACTGAATTCTCCTCAACAGCTCAGTGAGCCCTAATCCTAACAAATTTACCCAGAGAAGTGGTTCTCTTATTACACAGCCTAATTTGAACGCTTTCCAAGGTTAATTTCTGCTCCCTCTCCCTCCAAACGCGCCTGCCCCTCCAGAGCCGGCTCCCCCCTGCCCCCCCGACTCCCCGTTAGCGCCAGCCCGGGGGGAGCAGCCCAAGCCATTCCCCGCCCGGCCACGATCATTTTTAAATGAGAAAATAATGCGACGTGCGTCCCCGGGTGCAGGGTCTGCCCGCAGGGTTTCCTAATGCTAAGCCACTTCCTTTGCAAATTAATTGCAACTTTCGCTGGGTGAAAATAGCCCTGGAAGCCTGTTCCCCACGGGCTCTTCCGCATGTAATATTACTCTGTTCATAATCTGATTCCTGCGACTCTTATTTCTTCCTTCTCCCCCCTGTGCGGCCACCCCCTGGTGCGATGGAGCCTGCGAGGGCTTTGTGGTACCCGCAGGGCATCGCGGGGCATCCCTGTGGTACCCACGGGGCATCCCTGCGGTACCCACAGAGTATCCCTGCGCCAGGGGAGCATTGCTGCCACCAGGGCTCTCCCGAGCGCTGCTGCCACCAAGATGTCCTCTCCGCAAGTCCCATCACACTGCCATGCAGCGCTGCTGGGTGTCTCCTGTCTCTGCTTGCTGTCCCCCAGTGCCGCTGGCCTCTACTTCATCTCACCAAGTGAGTACCCGTGTTTGATTATTTTGCTCCAGGCGCATTAGCTGCAGGTATCAAAGCCGCGCTGCATCTCTTATCTCCTGGCTGTGCTCCTGGCTGCGCCCAGCAGCTGCCAGGCAACATGTGACAGTGGCTTTGTGGTGCCGATATCGGGCTGGGAGCCCGGGGCAGGCAGCTCGCGGTTCAGGATGGAGGGGCCGGTGCAGCAGAGGCCCCCTCTGGCAGGAGGCTGCTGGTCATCGCTGTGATGTCAGCCTTAAGTAATGGGAATAATAAAAATAATGTGCACTGGAGGGAAGGGGAGACCAGGCTGCATCCTAGTGAGGTCGCACAGATGCATCAGCGTGTTCGTTTGCTGGAAATTAATATTAAAAGAAAAAAAAGCATAAAGCTGAGGTTGAAGGAGGTGAGTGGGGACATTGAGGTGGGACAGCAGCAGCCCCCTGAGGCCCTGGAGATGCCCTGTGCCCTGGCCACCACCGAGGTCCTGCAGCACGGAGGGAGAAGCCGCTTGGCACGGGACAGGACCAGCACCTTGTCACGAGAGTTACTGCAACCGAGCGCGCTGCCTGGCTCGAAGGGGCGGGACGCTTGCTTTCGGGGATGGCCAGGATTTACCCAGAGCCGTGATGGCAAACGCTGGAACAGGAAGTTTCAGGAGGGAAATAAAACGTGAATGCCTCGGGGCTTGAGGCAGCACTCGGTGCCAAGGCAGGAAAGAAATTCATGCTGTCGATGGAGGACTAACCGCGCTACCCCAGAGCGGGGCGAGGGCAGGTTGGTGGGGCCAGGAGCTGCCTGGAAGCGAGGGCAGGAGGAGAAGGGGCTCTTGGGGGGCCATTTTCTGAGCTTTGAGCCTGGGGCCCCCAAGTCCCCGAGCACTGTCCGTGCTGTGCGTCCCCGCGCCCGGAGCCGCGCATTGCCACTGGCTGAGGGCCAGGCACGGGGCTCCCGCGAGAGCGGCGGGGACGGCTCCGACCCTGTGCAGCTCACAGCTATGCCGGGCTGGAGCCCCTCCAGCAGTCCCATTCCCGCTCTTCCCCGACCCTGCCTCCCCCCTCAAAGCAATTTGACTTTTATAGTAATAACTTCTGAACCCTGGATTGGGGCCGTGCCAAGGAAAGCAGCAGAAAACAATGTGATGGGCCTCGGCAGGCGAGGAAACTCCGACGACTGAGACCAGCCCTAAAATAACTTTCATGCGATTGTTATTTATTCTGGGAGAAAGTTCGTTCATTCAGAATTCAGAAGGGAGATAAATCAGCGCGAGCTCCGGCTGCACGGAGGCAGCGCGGGCGCCTGCAGCCTCTGGTGCCTCGAGCTCACCGTGTGCCTGTGCCCTGGTGCCAAACCAGGCGATGTTTTGTTTTGTTTTGTTTTTTTCCAGGGGTATTTGGGGCACGATGGGTTGACCGAAAGTTCAGGAGGAGGAGGCCCTGCTTCCAGCTGGGGGCCACGCTGCCTATGCCCGCGCGTGCCAGTGGTTTGGGCTGCCTGGCACGCTGTGCCCGGGCACCGCCACCTTGCGCACATGCCCTGGGGTTGGTGCGCTTGAGCTACTAGCATCTTGCGTGCGGAGGTGTGAGCAAGCACGGGGCAGGGAACGCGAACGGCATCCAGCGGCGGGTCCTGCTTAACCTCACCATCCCTCACCCTTTCTTCCTGTTTCGTTTTTACAGATGAGTGGAAATCTGCCGCGGAAGCAGTGCACGATAGAGGTGCACCAGTGCAGGAGCTGCGTGCATCGTCCCCACCAGCTGAGGCTCTGTGCACCGTGACCGTGCATGCACCTGGGGTTCCTCTCCTGGCTGGCTCAGGCACAGTTCCTCATCCCAGCTGCGATGGCACGGGGCAGCATCACCATCCGCACCCGCCCTCTGTGTTTTGGAGGCTGCTTCAGAGTGGGAATGCCCTTGTGCACAAGGACAGCACAGTTTGCCCAGGTCACCTCCCTCCTTGTGCTCCCTGCAGCCTGAGGGACCTTGCTGAGTGTCACATAAGGATTTTACTTTGGGGTTTGTCTCTTTGATGTGTTGAGGAGGCGAAGCTGGGGCCCTGGAGCTGCAGAGACCCAGCCTGGTGGTGCCAAGGAGAGTGATTCGATCCTGTCCTTGTTCCTGCCTGCGCAAGGGGAGCACCAGTTTACATTTAGCAGTGCAAACAGCCCAGTACTGTACAAACCGCCACTCTCCCATGGTGTGCGCCAAGGGAAAAGAAAGACAAATGGGGGGGAAGCCCGGCAGCACCATCAGGGAGGGAGCGGGACCTTGGATGGGACACAGCAGCCAGCGAGAGCCGTGCCGTGGGGCCAGCCCTGCAGCACCCGCAGGGAGAGCGGGCTCAGCGCCGGGCCAGAGCCCGGCCCTGGCAGACGGTTCGGGACCCAGCTTCCTCCGCGGCACGGGGCCACGCCGGTGAGGCCGGCCCGGCACAGCCCTCGTCCCGACTTACCTACGGGCTGCCGGCTGTTCGGCTCCAAGCGGCTCGTGGCACTGGCAGCAGCGCCGGGTGCTACCAGCCGTTATTGCAGCGATTATTTTTGTTTTCCTTGCTCGGAACGGCTCACCGCTCACTTTGCTCCCGACTGGCCCTGGTCCAGCTGGGGCTGAGCAGGGGTGGAGAGGAGAGCGGGACGCAGGCAGCTCGGGGACAGGGGACAAGGAGGTGCCTTTCACTGCATCCCATGGCCCTGCCGGCAGCAGGACGCTCACCGGCCTCAGGGCTGTGCCATGGGTGCCACATCGCCCCGCTCGCCCCCTGCAGCTCCCTGCATGGGCGGCATCTTCCTCCGAGTGGGGGCTCCTCCGCAGCCTGGCTGTGGGTGTCGATTGAATCGGCTCAGAAGTAACCTATTTGTGATGATGATGTGAGGCAGTGACCCTTGGCTTTTTCTTTAAAATATATATGTGTAGATTTGTTTTTTGCAGTTATGAATGTAATTCCACAACCCGCTTAGGAGCCAGTAATTTTCTGGCTGAGGTGGGAAGCTGCTGACATCGTGTGATACATGACTAGATTGATTGTATTTACTTACCCTTTAACCTAATAAAGAAAAATAATGTTCCTTCATCTCGCTAATTCTCTATAAACTTGAGCATTGCTTTAAATCAGCTGGAAGCGCAGGCACTGAACCTTAGCATCGCTGGGGCAGAAGAATGGGGAATCCCCTGCCTGCCTTGAGCACCAGCAGGCAGACCCGAAACCCAAGCATTTTCCTGATTTTTTTAAATTATTATTTATTTATTTATTTTTAGAAAAGAAAAGCAAATCAGGGGAGGGTGCCTGCTCCCTGCTCAGCTTTGTCACCCCAAAGCCCTGCTTGGTGCCCATTGCTACCTGCGTCCCCCCTGGGTCCTCTCCAGCCCCCTGGGTGACCCGAGCACGGGGTGGCCGTGCGTGCTGCTCTCAGGGAAAGCACTGACCAATTTGCTGCTAATCGCGTTATCGGCAGCAAAGCCGAGCAGCTGCTGGCACGGCACAGGGCAGCGGCTGGCCAAAGCAAACACCACCCGGCACCCTAGGACACGGAGCACTTCAGAGGCAGCTGTGCCTGCTCTCGGCTTTCCAGGTCGCTGTTTTCCAACCATAGTGATCCAGTTTGCCTCTAGAAAGAAGGACGAGCACCACGGCACCAAGGGGCGACCAGCAATCACAGGGTGAGCGCAGTGCGGGGAGGGATGCAGTGAGGAGGGATGCTGCGGTACTGAGGAGGGATGCTGCATTGGCCCAAACCTGGGCCCATGCTCCAACAGCGGTGCCCAGGTGACCTTGAGCACTGCTCCTGCTATGGTAAGCCAACAAAAAATGGGTGTCCAGGCTCTCCTCCACGGGGAGATCACACGCAAGTGCTGAAGGGCTGGGCTGGGTGGCTGGGTGCGTGCTGCGGGCGGGCTGGCAGGGAGCTGGTGCTGCAGAGAGGGGCTGTGCCACCCGTCCTGCCTTCTCCTCCATCCTCCCTTCCCAGCCACGGGGACAGCCCTCTCTGGGGGGAAGGGATTAGGCAGAGCAAGCAATGTCACTGAAATGCGGTTCCCCTCAATTACTCGCCCGCCCTCGGGGGAAACATTGTGCCTTATTCACTTAACGCGCCGTACACTTGCAGATTTTCAGCCCGGCTCAGCTGCTCTGACCTTCCAAGTAAGAAAAAGCAAACGGGATGAGTGCCCATGCCCAGGGCACTAGCATCAGCGTGTCACATTGCCCCGTGGCACTGGGCCGTGCCCACGGTGGCATGACCCGACCCACGGCCATACAAGGCATACCAGATGGGCAAGAGCAGCACCAGCATCTTCTGCCCCATGCCTCCACCCTGCTCCCATCGCCCTACAGCACAGCCCCTGGGATTTCCCCGCTGACTCCTCCGGGACAGGATCCAACCTGGGCAGCGCGGGCTGTTGGAGAGGGCAGGCGGGTGGCCGCTTACCTGCTCAGTGGTTTGCGTGCGGCTGGCGGTGGGCTGGGAATTGCCTTTGGAGGAAGGAGCATTTGTTGGTGTGCTTAAAAATAACCCGCTCGCTTGTCAAGGTTATAAACAGGGAGAGAACAAATTGCCTTCCGAGTTGATTAAACCACTCGGTGTAGCTGTGCATGCGGCGCTCTCCCGTATGACTGGGACGAGCTGGAGTCTATCGCATTAATTTGCGCTCTGCAGTTCCTGTGCTAATAAGGCCTTGATGAGCTGCCTCCTCTTACCCTTAATGCCGGCTCCACCGAGCTCCGCTTGGCTGGTCCCGAGGCCTTCAGGGCTTTTTGTCTTTTCAAAATGT
>VXAA01002797.1:4082-14560 GCA_013399115.1 Anseranas semipalmata | reverse complement strand
GTGGCTGCTGGCCCATGCTGTATGTCACCGTCCCCACGCCTGCCCCAGCTGGGTTTTGGGCTGGGCTCGCTGAGGCGTGGGCCCCGCGCGTATAAATAACGCTCGCAGCTCCTTTAGTGACTCAACCCCCCGAAACGCTTTTTTGGACTCATTTTCCCAGAGAGAGTTTAATGGGGTTTGTCGTGCCAAAACCCCAAGCTATGCCTCACTTTCATCCCCTAATGCAAGCCATATATCAAGAGACACTAACGGAGCAGGGAGGGTTTCTGACAAGGGGATCCTGGGAACAATCAGCCAATACCCCCCCCTCCCCAGTCCCCACCCCCCGTTTTATGCATTCCTGGTAATGTAAATAGAAAGGAGAGCGTTCGCAGCCCTCCTCGGACCCGCGCAGCCGAGGAGCCCGTCTGGGGACGGCGCCAGCAGCTTTGCAGGCAGTCTGCTCTCGGGGGCTTTGGCCAGTGCCTTTTGAAGTGTCTCGAGTGTCAGCGCCAGCGCTGCGTCCCTGGGGACAGCATCCCCAGGGCCACCCATGCCCCAGAGCATCCCTGTCCCCACGCCTGCGTTGGTGCGGGGATGGGGAGCGGCAGGTGAGGGGCTGCGGCGCAGCTGGAATTGTCCCAGCGAGGCTTTGGGTGGGTTTAAGCACCCATGTGTTTGCTTGCTGTGCGTGTTGGCCAGGCGGGTTTTGGCTCTCCTGGAGGATGTGGGCCACATATGGCACTGTGTCACCTGGGAGGGGACCTTCAAGGCAGCCTGGGCACATGGTTTTGTCCCCATGAGCTTCACTCGCTGGCCTGGGAGCAAACCAAGCCCACCTCAGCCAGGGTCAGGGTGCCCAAATCAGCACACCTGATCCTTCTAAGGGGAGGAAGCCAAAAAGTCTCCCTCGGGACTCGTTTTGGGAAGGCTCCTGAGCCTTGGCTCACCTCAGAGCAGCGGGGAAGCTCCCCGAGGCTCCCCTGCAGCTCACCTCCCGGAGGGTCCCCAACAGCCCTGCAGCTGGGACGAGGGGTTTGGAGAGCTGAGGTGCCACAAGTGCCGGTCCTGAGGCCGTGGCAGGAGGAGCAGCCACAGCTGGGAACATCTGGGTGCGGAGGAGGAGGTGCTGGCAGACGGGACGCCGGCGAGGCTCGTGCTGGCTCGTGTGCCAGCAGTGGGGCAGGCGCCAGCTGCGGTGTCCTCGGGGAAGCCCCAGGCGAGCAGGAAATGCCCGAGCTCCTTCCAGCCCCGCCGTCCTCCCGGCTGCAAAACAAAAACCCCAGGGACGGGGAAATCCCTGAGCCACGTGTCCCCAGGAAAGGCCGTGGAGCAGGAGGGGGGCAGCAGCCCTGGGGTCTGAGCAGCCCTGGGGTCTTGGGACTGGCAAGTGTGCCATCGAGTGGCACTGCTCTGGGTGCCCACGGGAGGTCCTGCAAGGGGGCAGGTGACACTGGGTGGCCCTGGGGGACCCCAGGGAGCACACGGGGGCTGAGGGCATCTGCAGAGGTTTTATTTGCTGGGACCGGCCCTCTGTGGCCCTGAGGTTTACGAGGCAGCCGATGTGGCTGCTTCCTTGCGGGCTGCAGCAATAAACCTTGCCGGAGGGTCAGAGGTGACTGCGAGTGCTCTTAAGTGGGCAAAAACAGTGGTCTGGGATGGAAACTGAACTTCTTGAGCCATAATCAGAACCAGCGGGGTTAAATTCCTACAGCTGAGTGCCGAGGACTTAGCCTAAACATCTCTCCCGTGTTGCTCGGGCTGTCCCAAACAGGATCCTACCGCGTGCGGTTGTTTGGGCAAGGTCGGGGCTCGTGTGCCGCATCTCCCCTCCGCCTGGACAGGGAGGGAAGCTCTGGGGCCGCTCGCGCTCCTCCATCTCGGTGTGTATTGTGCTGGGAAAATGCCTCTGCACTGCCTGGGAAACTCCGAGCAACCTGCAGATGGATGCAGCGGTAACCAGCTCCTGGTTTCAGGTCTCTACAAAGCACGAGGGTGAGGTTGATCCTGGAAACTTGAGCCCTGTAATTGTTTCGTGTTTTTTTTTTTCTGCCCCGGTGATATCTGAAGGGTTGGTTTGTTTGTTTGTGTGCGTGTTTGTAGTACAACTATCAAAGGAGGCCTCGGCAGCGATGCACGCGGCTTCTAAAAAAGGGCCTGCCCCGCAGCCAGCACCGGCCCCTCCAGGTCGAGCCACTACACGTCTGGGTGAGCACAACCCGCCCGACCGGCAGCTCCGCGGCCGCCGCTCCTGGGGACGGGGCAGGAGGCTCGGCCTCAGCCCTCCTAGTGCCCACCTGGAGACAGCACGGCCACGCCGGCACTGCCGGGCTGCCCGGGAAGCGCTCGGTGCAGAGCAGGGCTGGAGCAGACCCGCTGATGCGTTCCCTCGGTTGTGGAGAGACCCCCCCAAGAAAAGACATTAGAGACGTGGAGACATAGCCGTGCACCCCAAGGTCCACGTGCTGACCACCTTGGCTTGAGCGTTCACGGGCTGGCTTCTCCGTGGACCCACCCCATAGTGAGGTGGGAAGCCCTCAGCAGCACCCATTGCACAAATCCGTCCCAGCATCGCCCAGCGCAGCCCCAGCTCGCCGGGTCCCGGGTTCCACCTCCTGCCTGCGGGAACAGCATCAGGGCTCGCCGTGGCAGGAGGTTAGCACGGGGCCGGGCAGGCAGCTGAGGGTTAGCATCGGCGTGGTTTATTACGCTCGTTAATGATGTGGAGAAGGCAGCATGTTCGTAAAAACGTGACATATTCAGGTTAGTTAAGGCTGGAGGACTCCGCTGCCACAGGAATGGATTGCACGAAGATATATGACATTCACCATGGGCTCGTGCAAGATGATGCATTTGGATAGACTAATCAAGATAATTCACATATATTGTCCTAAATTAATTATAGCCACTAAGTACAAGCCCAACGTGTCAATGCGGACAGCTCAATTAAGAGCTCTTATTCAATATATGCTGACGGTCAAAAGAGCAAAGAAAAGACTACAATGGGCAGAGAGTACGGAGCGAAGCGGTGGCAATATTGCGGTATCGCTGCTTAAATCAGCACAGCTCCGGAGCACGGGGCGGAGGGGAGAGCGAGGACGATGGGCACAGGGCAGTGTGGTGAGAGGCTAAAAAGTCACAAATAGGGACCTGCTCCTACCCTGCTTCCTGATAAGCTCTTGAAAATGGAAGAGATGGATCAAATGGAGCAGATGTTAAAATAACAAGGTAAAGGGGGAAAGGATAGAGCTATCCCAAAAAGCAAATGCTGTTGGTGAGTGGGGCAGAGCAGCGGTTCACGGCTGTGTGGGGCTGTGTCCCCTTGCAGCACCACAGCTGGTGGGGATGTGTGCCCGAGGAAAGAAGGTGGAGAAAAGGATAAGGACGTGCCCCAGAGTATGGCTGAGCGAGGCCAGAGGCGATGCTGTATTCTGGCTGGAGGAAGGGTGTGGGGAAAAAGGGAGAAGGCTCAGGAAGGAGCTGCAGGAATATGGGAAACTGCCCTGAGGGGCTCCAGAGCCTCCCTGAAGTCGTGTTCCTATTCCTGGGTACTGGCAGGGCTCAGGGGCACCCTGACACCGGGTGCCTTGTGGCCGGGTGACATGTCTCACCTCAAGCCGAGGAGCTGTTGTGGGAAATCCTCGGGCTGATTTCCCTCCTGCAAGAATCCGGCCAGCATCATGCAATCTGTTTTCATTCCTATTTCATGAGACGTGAATAATTGATGAGAAACACAATGCAGGGAGGATAAAATGAATACATAGCTGTGTATACACACACAAACACACATATAGAGTGTTAGAAAGAATTAAGGCTCAAATGTACGGAGGATGCTGCAGTACAGTGGCACAGTGCAGGGGCACGGGGTCGCCTGTGGCAGTAAAGGCAGACGGAGGGCTTTGGGGTATGGGGGCTGGGATGGAGGAGCTGGCTCCTGTGGAGGAGAGGGCACAAGCAGGCTCCCTGGGGGACCCCAGTCTGGGGTACCTGCGCCCGCCGGGTCGGACAGGGGCACCCCTGGGTGTGGCGGGGCTTGGGGTGGCACATCCTGCCTCCCAGCCGCGGGGTCAGCGGCTCCCGGTTCCCAGGTTTAATTTATCACCTCGCTTTTTATAAATGGGTCATTTCCCATCCCGATCCGACAGACAATTGCAAAAGGCCCTGGCACCGCTCCACAAACTCTTTTCAACTTCATAGCGAGTTCATCAAAGGCCTGAGACGCCATTTCCCCAAATAGTAAAAGTGTCAGAGAAGCAGGCGTGTTGGGAAGCCTCGGTGACAGCCAAGTGCTTAATTAGCGGTAATGCAGAGTTTACAGCCCCCCGCGCTGCCTCCCCCCCCCCTCATTTCTGGGAAGGGTGCGAGGGGTGAGACAGGTCCCGCTGCTGCTCGGTGACCCGTGGTGTCCTCCGGCAGTGCGGCGCTGGCGGTGGGGACGGGGACATCCCAGGCTGGCTGCTGCAGGGAGCCGAGCTGGGGTTTCCCTTTGTGGCAGCATTCACACCCCCAGGTCCTGCCTGTGCCCCAGCACCCCAGGGTACCCCTGCAGCCACAGCATCCTCTGGTCCCCCAGTGATGGACCCGAGCCTGGGGATGTGCTGGGAAAGCCCCGGTGCGGGGTCAGCAGCAGAAATGCCGCGATTCCCACGGCTTTGTCTGTGCAGCGATCTCGTGGCTCCCGTAGGATACCCCGTGGTGGGGAGCCGGGCCCGTTCGGGACCTGTATACCTATATACCGCTGTCACGTCCCCCCGCTTTGCTCGCCTCTCTGCGCTAATCCTCTCTTTTCCTGCAGAAATCACACTTTCCTGCCAGGCACACTCACCGCCTGTCTCTGGGCTATTTTTGCTGCATCCTTTTGGAGACACAGCAGTCAGAACCGAGCACGGCAACTTTGGCATTCAAAGGCAGACCATAAGCTTTAATGGAGCTGATGGCATTATAACGTTTGCACTCGTCTTTCCCACCGCTTTCCTAATATAGCCTGACATCAGCCGGGATTTTTAACTGTGGAGGCGCACGGAGCAGCTCCCTGCTGTCCTGTCACCCCTGACCTGGCAGGTGGGTGCAATTCTCCACCAAAACTACTATATCCAGCCAGGCCTGAAAAAAAAATGGAGCAATCTGGGGGCTGGTGGCTCCGGGGCTCTGTGCCATGTGCACAGGCTCCCAGGGCAGTGAGCACCCACGGGCAGCGTTTCCACCAGAGGTAACGGGGTGCTGGCCGGGCAGGTCTCGTGCTGCGGTGTGGCTGGGGGGATGCAGCGGGGAGGCACGGGCAGCGAGCTCCTCCATCACTTGGCCAGAAAAGCACAGCGTCCCACCCTCGGATGGAGTCGGTCCCAGCTGGAGCACCGCTGTGCCGTGTTCTCCCACCTGGCAAGAGCCGCGTTACCCCTCCAGGGACGTGCACACGAGTGACGGGAGCGGAGCGAGGTGATGCGCGGTGCCGTGGCACCGCTTGCCCTCGACGTTCTTCATCCCCCCGGGGGCTGGAGCAGCGTCGAGCTGATACAAAGCAGATAGAAGGCTGCCTTTCATTAGGCAGCAGTCTCGCAGGAGCGCTGGCTCCCACCGTGGGGCCCCGCTCGCACCCAGCGGGCTGCAACGCCGGCGGCTGTGCCGCGCTCCCCAGGCAGGCACCCCACGCCGGGTGCTGGACGGCATTCCCAGGAACATCCCGCGGCACCTTCGTGGCGCTGGCCCGCATCCTGCCCAGGACGGGATGATGGCCGTGACGGCCCGAGCCCCCGTGCAGGGGTCACCGCCACCCGGAGAAGCCCACGGGGTCCCGGTGCTCGCGGCTGAGTGTGCCGGGGCCGTCCCACCTGGCCGCAGCTCCCTGGCCTCCCGCTTCCTGCGCTCCCCCCGCCACCCTCCTCGGCACGGCTGGGGCCTCGCAGCTACAACCAGGAAACTATAAAACTTTACAGAGTGCGGCTGGAGAGAAACAGGAATTGCTTCAGCAACTGCCAGAAGGGCCAGCGTTAGATTCACAAGATTTTCCAGGGCTTGGACTCGCCAGGAAGGGATTTATCCACCTAGGAGGAGCTGTAAAAACTAAAATTAAATTCTTCATCTTGGAAAGGGAGGGGGGAGAGAGAAGAAAACGCTTGACCTCCCTCCCGAATGCTCTGCTGGAGGCCAGGGGGCTGGGGGGATGTGGGGCGCCCGCGGCTGCACCTGCGGCACCCCAGGGGCCCTGCCCCAACTACGGCGCGTGGGCACTGCATGTCCTGGGTGCTGTACCCAGCACCCCTCCAGCCTGGCCTTTGCCTTCAGGACACCATCTGGGGGGGGCTCTGGGGGGGCTAAGGTGAGCGTCCCCTCCCCGGTCCCCATCCCCATTCTGCATGGCTCCAGCACACGTACCAGCATCCCTGCTGGCAGGTGAGGACAATGCTGGACTCGGTGCGGGGGCGATTTGGGACCCCCCGAGGGGCGAGCAGGCGCGTTCCTCCTGGCCCGGCCCTATGGCGTCCAAGCCACCCACCAGGGGACAGCGGGTCCTGCAGTGGGGCCAGCAGCTGTCAGCCTGGGGACATTTCAGACACTCAGTGCAGATGCAGGATGCGTGCCTCTGCCCGCCTGCCTTTCCTGCCGCCTCTCCCGTCGGCGGGCAGGCGTGGGGCAGGCGTGGGGCAGGTGCGTCCTCCCATGCCCCCGGCTCCTCCCCGTCCCGCCGTGCTCCCGTGGAGGTGGCAGCCAGGGCCACGCGGGGGTCACCCGGCCACGGGCTGCGGAAGGAAAGCCTCCTGCATTCCTCTGCGTCTCCTCGTGGGTTTGTTTGTTGTTTTTCCTTTTATTTTCCAATATAAAGGTGCAGGGAAACGCAAAGAGCCAGCCCTGGTAGCTTTGGGTTTAGCAAAGGTGCTCACTGCTGCCAGCAACGGGGGGGCTCCTGCAGTGCGAGAGCTGGGCGAGCACGTGGTGGAGAGGGCTCCACCGTGCTGGGCTCTTTTTAGGAATGCTGTGCTCACAAGGCGATAGAGCTGGCGTTGTTGGTCTCGCTGCAGCAAGCCCTGTCCCTGCAGCCTCCGCTTGGGAAAGCGTCTGGGAGAAACCGGGCTGCTGCTCTCGACGTGTGGAGGCAAAGACCAAACGCCTCCCGTGTGGAAATCCCAGCAGCCCAGCGCCGGAGGCCAGAGGGGATGTCCGGGCCACGAGCAACCTGCAGCCACGCCGGCGGAGCCGCATCGTGCTCGCTGGCCGGTCGGGCGAGTCTGCCTTGCTGCCGGAGCCCAGCACCGCGCTTTGTGCTCGCTGGAGAACCAAGGTGGTGTGCTGCGCGCTGGGAAACCCGCATCCGAGAGGTTTATGTGCAAAACCACATTGTCCGAGCGCCCGGCTGCTCCGTGCGGACGGAGCCACGCTGCGTGCCGTCCCTTCCCGGGACCAACGCGCTAGATTTGATTTGCATCATTTTCCTTTTATCTGATTTTTTTTTCCCCCACTGCCTGCCACAGATTTTACACTGAACGCATCAGAGCACTGCTGTGAAATTATGTATCGGGGAACGCTCTTTTGTCGCTTATTCTGGTTTTCTTTCTTTTTTTTGCCCATTAGTGCCAGTGCGGGCTCTTAAAATAACTGGCTACTTTAACCCGTGTCCCTTTGTTCCCTGCCCGAGCACGGCTGGGTGCCATCTTGTGAGGGAGGGAGGTGAAGTGTCAGGGCCAGGGAGAGCTTTGGAGGAGGTTTGCGTTAACAGGGACGGGGTGCTACGCCCCAAGTCCCTCCCATCCCCTGGTGCGCCCAGTGCTGCGGGAGCTCCCCTCTCCCTGCGGCCCAGGCCATGGGATTTCCCAGGGAGAGGCGGGACGGAGGCCAGGCGGCTGCCTTGACCCCAGTCAGTGTGGGAAAGGGCTATGGCAAAGCAGGTTAGGGACCGGATCCGGCCCCGTGGGGAAGCGACTGCTAAGCCCGGGCTTACCCTGACGAGCCAAGGGCGGGGGCAGCGGCCGCAACCCCATGGGGCCGGGCTCCCCAGCACCGCTCCGAGCACTGGGATGAGCCCAGTCCCTGCGTCCTCCCGGGGCACCCCAGGAACGTGGCGGGAGGGGGGTCCCTGCGGCCGGGGGAGGGGGCCGGGGTGCACCCGGCGGGGCGCTGCCAGCAGGCTGGGCTCCATCGCCCGCGGGGTGCTGGGGCTGGGCTGGAGCCCGGCTTGGAAGCGTTAAGTCGGAGGCTTATGCCATGCCTGGGCACGTCCCCGCTTTGTTTATTCCTTCGGCTTATTATTTTGTTCGACTATTTATTCCTGGCTGCCTTTTTCTCACAGTTGCTGTGTTTATTTAGCGCAGCTCGCCTGGAGCCCTCTGGGTTCTCGCGCTGCTGCTGAGCGCAGCCGCAACCCCGGTGCAGCAAGTGCAGCGGCGGGAGCCCCGCGCTGAGATTCCCCCAGACAGTGAGTCTGCGTTGCACACAGGCGTGAGACGGTGTTTCAAGGGGACAGTGGGCAGGGGGACAGCAGCACACAGGACAGTGGCCACTCACGCTCGGTGCTGTCAATGTTGCCGGCATGCAAAGCGTGTCTGCCCACCATCATGACCCTGTGGGGCCAGGGAGGCTGCGCTGAGCGGACAGTCCCTGGGCAGGAAGGGGACAAGTTTGGAAAGTGCAAGGGTGGCCCACAAAGTGATGCCACCACCCTGCCTCGGGTGATGTTGCTGGGGGACCCCATCCCTGCCAGCCCCCCAAGCTCCCGGCTGGTCACCAGGCCCGTCCCCCCCTGGCACCAAGGCAGGCAGATGCCAGCACACCCTCGGCCCTCCTCCTGGCCCTGGCTCACCCCTCTGTTCCCAGGCCCCGCAGAGCATCTCTCCGCTGTGGCAGCCCCTGGGGACCCAAAACGCCGGGTCCTCTCCACGCTGAGGATGCGGCTGCAGCTGGGGGCCGGGAAGCCATGGCAACCCGGCAAGGATGGGGGTTGCCATGGTGACGGGAGGCGCAGCATCCGGAGCCGGCTTTGGGCGAGGGATGCTCCAGGTGGGATGCGAGGCAGGGCCGGGGTACCCCCAGGGCAGAGGAGGGGAGGTTAGGGGGGGGACAACACTTTGGATCAGGGTCCCAGAAAGCCCCCCTGCCCCACGGGCTGCCCCTGGCCCTGCATCGCCTCGGGGGCAGGTGGGGGACACGGGGGTCCTGCAGCACAGCCTTGGGAGGCTGAATGGGTGCCGCTGCCGGCAGGGAAGGGGCGATGGGAGAGAGCAGGAGGACGGCGACCTCCCAGCCGGGAGGCACGCGAGAGAGTGACATTTGCCAGATGCCGATGCTGCTTTAGATAAAGAGTGGGGGGCATTTTGCTGCCCACAGGCGCCCACATTTCCCACACCTCCCAGCATCTGGGGCCGGACCCCACCCTGCAGCCTTTTGCTCCCAGCCCCCCGATGCTGCCTTGGCAAAGTGGGAACCGCACGAGGCTGGGCATCTCCTTTCCCTTTCGGAATCGGCGTGCGCGGGTGGGCTGCGGAGCGGCAGGGAGGGGGCAAAAGGCACCAACACCGATTTTCTTTTTGCAGCAGCATTTGTCAGCACCTGGCGCGAAAGGCCTGATATGGAAGCGGACAGCGTCACCGTCATCAGTAACGTCGCAGCGCGCGCCCCACGGCAGACGGCCGAGGCCAGCTCTGCACGGCCTCGGCACGCGCAAGCCCCGCTGGCTTTTTCCAAGGTCTCGTCCTCCGCATGGGAATCAGCGCGGGAGCCAGGGCTGCAGCCACCCTTCCTCCCCGTGATGCTCCTGGCCGGCTCGCAGGGCACCCGGCACCTCGTGGGCTGGGCCCTTTCCCCGTGCAGAAAATGGGGCTGAGCTCTCCTGAGAGCATGTGCCGGCAAACCGGGCTCACGAGTGCTTGCAGCAATTCCACCCTGAAGATTGTGGCTGGGCTTTATATCCTAAGCCTGCTCCAAACTTTGCACTGGGAGAAGTGATTTGTCTGCGAATGTATGTGGTTAAAATAAATGCTGAGAATTTTAATCCTGGGAATTTGGAAAGTAGGAGATTTAAAATAACAAAACCCTTTCATATGGCACTTAATCCGAAATTAGCTGGGTTTTAAGTTTTTATGGTGGTGGCTGATCATTCCTCGGCCACCTCCTGCTCGGTGCGGGCTGGGGGCAGCTTGGGGTGCCCAGGCGGGGGCTGCTGGGGACGGGCTGCTGGCCCCCAGTACTGGGGGTGGTGACGGAGAGCGAGTGCGCTCTTCTTTGTTGACATGGAATGGATCTCCCACAGCTACTTAAGGTTTTAATTGCCCTGTGATTAAAGTTTTCATTACTAAGCAATTAGCACCTGAAATTTTAAGTGCTGAAGTGTTTAACTGCATCCTGAAGCTTGCCAGAGGTTTGGGGTGGTGGATGTGGGTGGGACAGGAGAGGGTTTTGAAGTGGGGCTGGGGAGCGGCGGGAGACGGCCTCCTCACTGGGCCGCCACCGGCTCTGCCGGCCGCCCCATCCCGCCCCATCGCACCCCATCCCGCCCCATCGCACCCCATCCC
>VXAA01002796.1:480471-491733 GCA_013399115.1 Anseranas semipalmata | reverse complement strand
TTTTTTTTTTTTTTAGTAAGGTTCAGGGGACTTTGTATGTTATCCATAGAGTTTCATGCAGTAAGTAGGAGGAAAAAGGAATTTTGCTGGAGTGATTATAATGCCTTTCCAGTCATTCAGTTGATGTCACTAGAGTTACATAAATTAGTGTAAAGTAACTGCTTCACAGCAATATCAAAAATGAAAAAGATCCAAGATTTCTGATCTTGATTTTTTTCAGTAGTAGGTCATTATTTTGATCATTTATCTGGTTTATAATCTCTTGACCTCCATCTAACCTGAGGCGTTACCCCTTTAGCTGGAGGAGAACTGAAAATGAGGGACCAATACAAAAAAGTGGCAAATCTAACCTAATTTTTCTGTGTCAATATCACTGTAATTTTGATTTGCTCTAGATGTACCTACTATTTAAATATCCTTTTTAATTTTATTATTGGAAAGATAAAACACTGTTCTGTGTTCTTTACTGTGTTTGCATGCCATATGTGTTTGGTTTGGCAGCATTTTGCAGAAGACATACCTTCAAAAATATTAACAACTATTGTCCAGTATCTTTCTTAAAGGACAAAGGCTAAACAAAGTTAACATTTTTTTTTTTTTTATCTACTTTCCATAGTTTTCATTTCAGTCACAGCTATAGAAGGAGTCAAAATCAGGATTTTTGCCAAAACCTTATTTCAGTCTGAAGTTGCCAGCAAGCAAACCCTGAAGGTGAGGAATGCAGCTGCATGGGTGACAAACAACATGCCCTAGGAAAAGTCTGAGTGAGGTGTGGTTTAAAAGCCTCGTGCCCTGGTTGGAGACCTCCTTGCACAGCATTATTGTTGGTCTGATCTCTGTTTATTTTTCAGAGGCCCAATTTAGAAGCAATCCTCTCAAATATTTATTACTTCTAATACTTTCAAGTTGTTCAAAGAAGCCATGGAATGAGTTTCAGTCCTTGGAGAAGCCATCAGCTTAGGCTGAAGTCAGTGCAGTTGCCTCAGGAACCAAACTGGTCTGTGGCCCTTGACATTTTTAATCTAATAGTAATTTCTTGGGCAGTATGCTGCGCATCACAGTATGCAGCACATGACTGCTAACAGTTGAAATGTCATTTTCTTCTCTTCATTTTTCTGCCGTGAGATTACAGATTGCTTAGAGGCTTCATCTAGCAACTGTTTGCTAAATGTCCTGTGCGTTGGATCTGGACATTCGGACTATGTTCAGACAGTCTATTCTTAAATCCTATATTTGATCATCATTTCTGCTTTGGCAAACCAAGAGAAAACGCAGTAAGCTATTAAAATCTTCTGCTTCATATGCATGAGTGAGGCAAACAGCAACAGTGAGTGTCAGGTGCACGTGGCTGTCTCACTGGGGCGACGCCTGGAGTTTTTCTATTGCCCGTATGCGCTACCTGGCAGCCTTGCGCAGCTGCATTGGAACCTTGCGGTAGATGGCCTGAAATGACCCTTGGTCATTTTGTGGCTAATGGTAGGTAACAGCAGCTCTCGTCCAAATGGAAGGAATGTGTGGCTGGCAAACTGGTCGCTTGTGGGTCTAATGTCCCAGATTCACAGAGAGCGAGCACTCAGCAGCACAGACAAGGTTGTGTGGTCAGAAATGCTTTATCAGAAGGAAGAAATCTTGGCTGCCTTTAGATTCTCCTGTAGGCTTTTCTGCAATGGCAATTAGTCTCACAGGACAGAAACTTCTAATCAGATCTACTTTCTTGTAAGATACATCAAATCACGACAACTCACTTCAGTAGTGAGTATGTATATTAAGCAGTATGTCTACTAAATGTATTTTTTTTTCCATGTTGTGTAACAGGTTTTCTGGAAACTACATACTGTTGGATGCAAATCTAACTGATTAGCTGAAGGCCCGTTGCTTGTCCTTCCTGAGAGCCTGTATCTTTTCAATAGGAGAACGGTGATATGCACTAACAACTTCGTAAAAATAAAATAAAATAAAATAAAATAAAATAAAATAAAATAAAATAAAATAAAATAAAATAAAATAAAATAAAATAAAATAAAATAGAAAAGCATGCACTAGCTGCAGGAACAGGAGCACTAATAGCTTATAGTAGTATGCCTACCTGGTACTGCAGTAAAACCTGTAAGAACTGCAGCTAAAGATGTGAAACATCTTTTCCTTTTATCTTTTCCTTTAGCATCCAAGTGTTTTGACAAGACAAGAAGAAGAATGGTAACAGTTTTTGCTTCTCCAAAGTCTTTGTTTTCTCTTTGCCATTGTAGCAATGGTTATGTCTTTAAGAATATAACAAAATTGCAGAAACGAGAAGTCAGATTTTCAATGGTTGCAAAGCCAAGGAGGCTCCTAGAGCTGTGCTGGCTTGCACCAGCTGGAGGACAACCAGCTTCAGGCACTTCTGTGATCACTGGATATTCATGCTCACAGTGTATTTCTTTCACAGCCAACACAAGGTAAAAAAGCACTAGAAAAGTTTTTTTTTTAAATCTCCATTTCAATATGTTTATTTTGATCACTTTCTCACTGGTTATGTTCTGCACTTAATGTGTGTATTCTTAAATAGGACAAAAAAATAAAGTCTGCAACCCCATGGTTCAAAAGCCTTTTCAATTAGTTTGTAAATTGCCTGGCAGCTTTTACATGCACTCTTGTGGAATCATTGGAATGGGTGTGGAAAAATAACAGAAAAAAAATTTAACAGTATTATTAGTATATTCCTATCCCTGTAATTCCTGTCTACTTCAAAGGAAATCATACTGAACAAATAATCAGGTAACCTTTTTCTTTCTGTGAAAGTGAAGCCTCTTCCTATTCTTACTTTGGCTAATTCCTTTGCATTTCAGGAAAAAAAACCTTTAGTTAATGTCCCCCCAAAAAAGAGTGGGAAAAAAATCTAAAAAAATCAATTGATATACTTGCTAAATTTGTCAATATTTCCGCTAGCTTTCAATTTCCACTAGTATTTTGTATCTTACAAAGGTGGATTTCTTTCTTCCCTTGTATTGTTTCAGAGTTTGCTGATTCCCAGCCTATAGTCTTCCAACCCAAATCCAAGATTCTCCACTCTTTTCTGCAGTATTTGCTACCTAGAAAAGTAATTTTGACTAAATGTGTTTTAAGTATTGCTCAGTGAGGTACTGGGAAGAATTCAGTGAGCCTGCAGAGCTTGATTCACAACTAGTGTGTAGGTAAAATCTGTGTTAGCACCAGAAGAGCTAGGAGCCTCCTCCTGGAGAGATGTCTTCCTGCACTCACACTGCCAGCCCAGATACATGGATGAGGCCTTTCCGAGCACTCCGACAGGATTCCTCTTGGTGCCCCAGGCTGGCTGATGCAGTTTGCAGTGCTTGCTCTCTGCTGCTCTAGCCTGCGTCCTTGCAATCACTGTCAGCCTGACCACAAACGCAGCGGAACTATGCCAGGAGACATGTACAAAAACGAGAAGCAATGGCCCAGAAAATGCCACAAGGAAGCAGCTGTAGCAACATCAGTGGTCGTGTCCCAGGAGGGAAGGATACATTTTTGTAGCTGGAAAGGTGAGTCATACACTTTTTTGCTTTGAAGTGTTTGAGAACATTACCCACAGATTCTGCTACTAAATTTATTTCTTTGCTACTTTATAGTAAAAATCAATTGTAAAATATTCCCTAAACTTTTCAGGTTTTTAGATAATGGGATATTTCACCCTTATTAGAGTAGACTAAATAAGCGTAAGAGCAGCCATTTCAACTCTTAATTCATCTAAAATATTATTTTCCAGGTGGGAAACTCTCTTTTGAGTCCATAGTTTTGAATTCTCTCATCTGGTAGACAGATGTTATCAGTGCTGGCTTTCAGCTTTCTTTCTTGAGCAGCGATGGCTATCATAAGTATTTGAAAATGAGATCTCTTCAGAAAATTCCACAAGGAAGGTAGTGACAGCAGCTCCTTCCTTCAGTGTCACAGCAGAACCCCCACAAAATGCACAGCTGTTTTGCACATCTCCGGCTGCTGCTCTCTGTGCACCATGCCAGAATCTTGGGATTTCTCGTGATGGACTTCTTGGGAAGTTTGTCTCTGTCAAGGTGGTCTGTTGTCAATGAACTTAAAATGCAAAGGAACCAGCGGAAATAGTATTCTGCAAATAGGTGCATCAAAAAGAGAAAACATTTTTTTTTTTTTCAGCTGAAGAATGGATGTTAGCTGCCAGATTTCACAATGAGCCTCCAGAAGCCTGCATTTAGCAGAAAGCAGAATATAATCTTTCATACTAACAGTGAAAAATAGGTAATATGATTTTATAGCAGTGTAAATCAGAAGTCATTCTGGTGTGTAAGTGATCCAGATTCAATAGCATGATGCTGAGTAAGGTTAGACAAGAATGAGGAATAGTGTGGTTAAATTGCTGTGAAGCAGACTGAAATCAAAAGCATAAACTTTAGTGAGAGTATTAATGCACTGAGTGCTGATCACACATTACATCTTAATATTTTGATTGTTATTAAGTTCTGACAATGCGTAAGCATCTTCTGAGTGCAGAGCAAGCATATCATCGTTATTTAGTCCAGCAATGAATGAAAGAAGCATAAACCCCATTTCATCACTTGTGAGTGTACCTGTGTCTACACGAATCTGCAAACACAGATCCACAGTAACTTCAGGAAATACATGGACAGAACTCCTTCCTCTCTCTTTAAAAATAAGTGGTGTCTGTGACACAGTTCTTTTCAAAGCACAATATTACTCAAGGGTGATGTCTTTGCCTTTGATAAATGCACATACACAAGTACACCATGACCAGTGTGATTCATAGAGGCTGGAGGCTTCATCGGTAGGAGAAATACACCTGGAACCCCAATGTTCACTTCAGCCACGCTCTCTAAACACTCCCATGGGAGCAGATGGGGATGAAATGATTTCTTTTTCCCTTAAAGAGCTCAGAATTACTAGTTTTTTATTCTGTTTAGTTATAGACATATCTTAGACTCTAAGTGGTGTTATCAGAAATAGGAACATCCGTTTACTTGAGAGCACAGAAGGCTACATAGCTCACTCTTTCAAACCTGCCATGATAGGACAGAAAAAACAAATATAAAGATACAGAAATCTTCAATCTGTGTCATCAGGTCTAATACACATTTTTCTATTAATGCTCGCAGAAAGTTTCTTGCATTACTTTGGTTTGCTTGCACTCTTAGTAATACTGAAATACTTCCCCCAGGCACAGGCGAGAGGCAGCTGAGAGAAGCAGACCGGCAGGGCTGGGGGAAGCTGTGCTGGGCAGGCTGAGGTCTGATGAGCAGGCTGCCTCCCCAGCACCACTGGCCACAGGCGTTTTCCAGGGTGCTCCAGGGATGTCTTGGGACAGGCAGGTTTTGCTTTAATTCCCTTTATCAGCATGGGTGAAAATATATTTGTTTAGTGCTAGCCGTAATTAAAGGCAGTTACTGGCAGTAACTGAAATTCTGATTTCTTTGGGGTCCACTACAAATCATAAATAGTCCTTGGGGCTGTGAATTGCCATGTGACTGAATGAAGGGGAAGGCTGTTTTGCTGTTTGAGCTTCATGCCAGTCTGGGTTTTCAACACTGTTAGCTACCAAAACGAGTTGTAAGTAAATGAGTCCTCTTTGCACTGCATTTTCTTTCAGTGTTGCTGAAATCGCAAAAAGCATACCCACTCTTATTAGAGGGATAGAAGATAAACAACAAACTAAAAGGGCTTTTTATTTTTTTTTTCAACAAAAGTCACTCAAGCTTCTGTAAGCCAGTTTTATCAATGTGTCTGTGCTCTGCAGGGATCGGTATGTGGCACTATGTAAAGCAAACATATGAAGCAGATCAGAGATTTTCCACTTTTCTTCTCAGAAATGAGGAAGCATGGAAAAAATTAGATCCAGACTGCAGATGGTGGAGAGCCTCTTGTGTTTGTTTCATGTGTGTTTCCATATACTACCCTACAAGTTAAAGCACAACTCAGCAGCCAAGAGGGTGTTATTACATTTCTTGAATTGTCCATCTTTACATCTTCTTTTTGAAAAAGACACCACAAAGAGAGGCAGAACATACAGCACATGCCCTTTAAGGGTGTACTATATTTTTCATATATTATTAATTGTTACTCATTTGTTTTGCAGACGGGAGTAGCATATGAGAACACGTATTTCTTTAACAAGTACTGTTTGAAGGATACAAAAAATTCTATTATTAGTGAAGTCATATCAAGTCAGCCAAATTTTAGATTACAAACATGTGTATAGTAAACTAAGACAATTCTTCAGATGTGGCAAATTTGGTCTATCATTTGCTGTTTTGCTCTCCTTTTACTTCAGTATTTCTCTCCTCTTATACAGGAAACAGAAAGTTTCAAGTGGGCTGTACCCCTACACTTTCAGCCTGCCTCGGTGGCAGGAATGTTCTCCATGTGAGCTGGTGACATTGACTTGATCATGCTGCCATGCACAATGCCATCATGGATGGACACATGTTGTCCCACACTCACTGTTTGGGACCAGTTTTCCAAATCCTCTTTACACCTTCTGGTTTCTGTTTCTTGTTTATTTTCACTAAAGCACTGTCTGTTTTGAGCAACTCATTCGTGTTTGCGAGTAAGGAAAATTACC
Organism: Anseranas semipalmata; assembly: GCA_013399115.1. Taxonomy (NCBI): domain Eukaryota; kingdom Metazoa; phylum Chordata; class Aves; order Anseriformes; family Anseranatidae; genus Anseranas; species Anseranas semipalmata. Next base: position 485,150 of record VXAA01002796.1, on the reverse strand, counting down.
TCCATGAGCCCAAGAAAATACAGTGTATTTTTTTTCCCCAGGTTTCTGTGTAGAATCTCTAGTGAATATTTTGTCAATGATCCCCCAAATTTGAACTTGATTCTTGCTGCTGTCAGTCATATCCTGGCATATCCATACCTTATACAGTGAGAGATCAGATGGCTTAACAAAGCACCAATCTATTGAAGAAGAAATGGAAAAAGAAATGCAAAATATAGTGCATCTGCTAACTAACATAGGAGAACTAACAGTTAAACACAATGTAGGAGTTCAGGTACCTTGATAATCACGGTGTCAAGCTCAAGATTCAGCTTGGGACTCTTCACAGCATCAGGTGACTGCCAGAGCAATGTCCCTGTGCATTCTCACTGAATTCTTCCCTTTCACTTGCTTTCCATGTAAAGCTAAATCTTTCTCCTCTCCTTTCTTCTTGCTTTTAGAGTTGCTCTTCCAGGTCATTAAAATTGATTGTATAGAGACTCCTGAGTGTGAATGAAAGGCGCTTCTCAAAAGAGATGTGGAGGCATGCTCTGCTCTTGAAGTTGGCCAAGGGAAAGTATGGTAACTGTTATTATGATCTGGAGGAATCTGTTGAAGAAGACACAAACACAGGTGTGGTGAAAAAGATAATGAACCCCTCAGAATTTGGCTTGTTTGGATAAAGGTGAGGTAGACACCGCAACATAGCCTTCAAAGGAAGGCAGCCAAGTCAAAGTCACAAAATCCCACAGGTTCAGGGGAATACTAACACCAGAATTCTGTGAACTTGTAGCTCAGGCTTGTTCTGCTTGACTTGCAGGTGAGGAGGAGGTGCTGGAGGTGCCGGGTGGAGGTGGGCCAGCAGCCTCTTAACCACAAACTGCGTGCCCGCCAGGCAGCAAGCCTTGAGGAGAGCCCCCAGAGACAGGGAAGAACGAGGCCGTCAGCAATTCCTTGCAAGCACAGGAGCTAACGGACTTGAAGATCCAATAAAATTATTCTCCCCTGGGCAGTTGCCATTCCCCCATAAGAACCCAGTCACACCAAATGTTTGGGGATTTGATACACCTAAAGGGGGCAGAAGGAATGGAGGGTAGGGGGGGAAGGATCTGTTGGGTGCAGGGGAAACCTACTAAAAGTGAGATGTTTTCTAATGCATTGACAGCTATTCTGCTTAAAAAAAAAATCACCATTCCTTTTCTCCCCTTACCCCAGCTTGTTCTGCTTTCCCAGAGATCTCTTCTCCAGCTTGTGTCAAGTGCCAGATCATGACTGTTAATCATCTGTGTGATGGCTATGGTGGAGCAAAAGCTCTGCTGGAGGAAGACGGTAAGGACAAGTGTCCAGGATGGACTTGACAGCCTCTGAAATGATTAGGAGGTGATCTTGTTATTACTGGTGAAAGCTGTGAATACTAAAAGAGTACAGATCTACCACTTTCCTAATTGCTCTCTTTGTGTCCCAGTAAATCCGAGAAAGCACCTCTATCTGTTTGTTCTTATGGGCAGACCAGAGGCAGCCCCGAGAAGTCCAGGCTGTAAGATTGTGGACTGCACTTTGAATTCTGCCATTGCTAAATAAGGAAAGGGGAAGGAGAGGCAAGCATAGCACAAGGTTCTCTCGGGGGATGTTTTACCAGCTGATAAAGGATGAGCTGTCCAATAACTACTTTATAGACTGCCCAAACCACCTGAGATGACTTTTGCTCAATTCAGAAAAAGGGTCTGTTTGAAGAGTTAGCACAGTACAACTCTCCAGAAGGGGATCAGATTGGGCCCTTGGGCTTGGATCTCAGACTAGAACAATTTTAGGAGGAGGCATTGGTGGACTTCTTAAATCCCAGCACTCAGACAACCTCTGACAACCTAACAAAGATTCTGTTCTACATTTTTCACGTTTAGCTCATAGCTAGTGTTAGAAGGAGCCAATTTTAAAGAAGCACTTGATTCTCTCACATGAAACTTCATTAATCATATTCCTTGCTCTCACAGTCTGCCTTCTAGAGACTCTTATCTCGCCTTTCCAAATGTGTCTCCCATGGGTCTCTCACATACCCACACAGACCACTCAAAGAAGGAAGAGGAAAACACATCCAAGAATAAGCAGTGTTAAAAGGTCGATGCTTTTCCAGGCTTTGATTCAGAAAATTGTCTTTTACAGATTTTCAGATTCTGAAGCCTGCTATTTTAACTCCCTGAATCTTTGAAGGCAATTTCAGGGAGATAAGATTTGGCAATAATAACAAGAAATGATGGAGGGCCTCAGTTTGAACTACTACCTGCTCCTCACTCATCAACTTCTCGACTGGGATCTGTTGGAATCTGGTAGCAAGGGGATCAGGTAAAACAACTGTTAGCAGGGCTACTAACAATACACTTTTTAGTGACAGCTGGAGAGCCCTGTGTGAGCACTCCCTTGTCCAAAAATCCTCCCTGCTGTGACACTGAGCAGGTCCTCGTCATAGGCATAGAACTGGTTGTGCTGCGACAGATGTAAATGCTAACACACTTGTGTTTGACCCAGCCCATGAGTCAACCCCAGACCACAGCCTCTGCAGTTACATCTGTACTCAATGTTTCTGGTTAACACAGCTTTTTTTTTTTTTTTTTTAATGGCTTTTTGTAATAAGTTGAACTACAACTTATTAACTGCTGTTTTCAGTTATACACTGATAATATTTGCTTTAGCTGTTGGAAAGAAAACATCATTTTTAGTTGAGAAGAGTTTCCAAAACTGTTATATTTAAATCACGGAGGCCATGGTCTCTTCTTTACTTAAACAGCAGCTGGTGTTAGCTAAAAATGAAAGAACACCTTGATCTTTATGGTTTGAGAACCATCTTGTCCCTTTGAAGGTGCCTCCTGTGTGCAGAGGATGCCTGCTTCTCCGGGTTGTGGACTCGTACAGGTGTGTAATTAAGTACCCTGCAAAACACTTCTACCTTTTCTTTAAAGAAATTACTTGTTGCAGAATTGCTTCAGCTGTGATGTTCCAAGGATAGAAGAAACCTGTAACTACTTTTTAGTAGAATAAAGCTCAGCTGTTATGTAAAAGTACTTAATACACAAATTACTTATTAAATGTATTCTATCTTCCCCAAACTTTGCCCTGTTAAGTACAAAAATGTTTCATAGAAAAGTTTATCTTAAAAACAGTGGGTGGGCTGCATATCTTGGCATCTGCACTCACCTCTCCCCAGTCCTGAGGACCAGATTCCCTCCACACAGCTTACCTGTGTCAGTCTCTGTTGAGGCAGTGTCTCACAAATGGATCTTCCATTCCAAGAGCCTTAAAACCCTTTTAATCTTCCCCTGCATTCCAGTTCCAGGCTGCATAAACAAAATAACTGATATATCAGAGTTTGGACTTTTAAAGCTAGCAGCTGGGTCCTGTTCTCTTTGTGGAGATCTTCAGCTGTTTTGTTTTCTGTATAATTCCCATTTAGTTTAATCCACAAAAAAAAATACAGCAAATATTCCAAAATTCTACCAGCATCCTTGACTTAGATCCCTTCATTTACCTTAGAAATAAGCCAATATAAAGTAACCTGAGAATATTATTGTTTATCAGTATTCATACCAATGACTAATACTGAGCGATTCATGCAGTGAGCATAATGTTATAGAGTATCACTTCCACGTCTTCTATAAACAGTAGGAATCTGGGTTCACAATGCAAAAATTCAAAATTATTTTGAAAAGATATAATTCTGACAAGGTTAGAACAAAATAAAAAAGTTAATAGCAATTTCCACTGAAGAAAATATTTTTCCTATTGCTACATCAATGGCGTGAAAGTTATGTAAGTCCAACACTTGACTCTTTGGCCAGCAGCACTCTGCGTTGTAAGGTGTGCCAAACATTAGTGCTAAATAATGTAAAATGTCACCTGAATACACAATATGCCTTCTTGTTCACAGACAGTGTAGACAGAGAAGAGCGCATTTTCAGGTGTCCTATGGCAGGGGCATGTCAAAACCTCAAAAGTAAAAACAGGTGATATATTTCTTGTAGTAAGGTGTTACAGCCTACTTTGGACACAGAATAACTGGGGGTTGCATTTCTCACATTTTCTTACTCTCTGTCCTAAATTTTTGCTGTAAATTCAAGGACATCAAACCACTGAGGAGAAATGGGAGTTTCAATGGGAAGTGAAGAAGTTGATAGGGGATTTGTGATGAGTTTACTAGCAATAATTAGAGTTTTATGACTAAAATGAGAATTTTTCAAATACAGAAAAAATGTCTATTTGCTGAACCTTTATGCTTTGTTAATGGGAAGTAGAGGATAGTATACAAAGAAACGTCTTGGGAAGGTTGCGTAATACTTTGAAAGAAAGAGCTACTTTGGCTGGAGAGACTCTATCGTATTGACGGTATATGTACAAGTGGCAAATCCTTATACCTAGGAAGGTAGGGGGAAGTGATGTCTGAGGTTTGTGTCTGCCTTATTAGAGATGTACTTTCTACTTCAGATCAGTGTAACCTCTTGCAGGTGAATTATTTACTTGATCATAAAGTTTACCAAAGGTACAGAACTATTCTTCTTGGTCAGCAGAGAAGGGAAGATGAGAATTGATTCCTATAAAATCCTAATTGATTACTATCATTTATATATATATATATACATATTATATATAATTTATATTACCTGGATAAGTTTGAGAAGTGGGCCCATGTGAACCTAATGAGGTTCAACAAG
>VXAA01002796.1:403460-480368 GCA_013399115.1 Anseranas semipalmata | reverse complement strand
GTCCAGGGCTGGGGCCCCCAGCACAAGAAAGGTGTGGGCCTGTTCGAGCGGGTCCAGAGGAGGGCCTCGAGGACTGGAGCACCTCTCCTGTGAAGACAGGCTGAGAGAGATGGGGATGTTCAGCCTGGAGAAGAGAAGGCTCTGGGGAGACCTCATTGCAGCTCATTTCAGTACTTAAAGGGGTCTTATAAAAAGGATGGAGAGGGACTCTTTACTTGGGTAGATAATGATAGGACAAATGGCAATGGTTTTAAACTAAAAGAGGATAGATTTAGATTAGATGTTAGGAAGAAATTCCTCACTGTGAGGGTGGTGAGACCCTGGAACAGGTTGCCCAGAGAAGCTGTGGATGCCCCATCCCTGGAAGTGTTCAAGGCCAGGTTGGATGGGGCCCTGGCCAACCAGATCTAGTGGGTGGCATCCCTGCCTACAGCAGGGGGGCTGGAATCAGATGATCTTTAAGGTCCCTTTCAGCCCAAACCATTCTGTGATTCCATGATTCTATGGAGATCTGAAAGAGGGAATCAGAAGTGATCTCTAGTGAAAAGGAATTTTTTGTTGTTGTTGTGATGCCCTCAGCTGGCCAGCGACTGGGAATCTCCCCTGTGACTCTCGCCACAAAGCGTATGGCCTGCAAGCTGTTCAAGGCTTGTCTTTTGATCACCAGCAGATGAATAGCTTCTGTCTACAGTTTGTCAGGCCCAAATACTAGACAGGAATGAACAGGTACCTGTCTTTGTCCAGATAATCTTGGCTTTGTCCTCAGACCACAGTGCTACAGCAACACACAGATTTTCTTCCTGCTGAGCTCTGATAGCTGTAATAAAACTCTGGAGTAAATATGAACAGGGTTCATTTTCTGTAACAGCCACAAGACAAAAAGATTGTCAGCTGAGTTTCTCTAAGAAGCTGCTCAGTGTGACGTTGCTAAAAAAGGCACAATGTTCTTCTTACCAGATGTTCCATGGTAAATGAATACTCATCAGTGACCTGGAGAGAGTAACTACTTTCACCAGCATAATTTGCAGTTACATTACCAGAAGACATTCTTGTCTATGAAATTTTAAGCTCATAGAGTGAAAATGAAGAATATGGCATGGTGAATTTTTCCAAGCACTATTCCAATTACTTCTTTGTTTTTGTTAAACTTCATCTTTGTAGACAGCTACATTTGAGGATGTTTTCTGAATCTTCTATTTCTCCTGACTTCTTTGTGCTGGATGGGTATGATGGTTTGGGATCTGAACCGAGCTAAAAGAACAAATCCATTTTTCTTCTCATGTCATTGTCGATGGAGAGAATCTCATTTAAAATACTAACCCTGGAATCTCAAAACCTGCAGTTTTGGTGGGCTTTGTTCCTTCTAGTTAGATATGTGGGACCATTGTATTTATGAGTCTACAAACAATATAACATCAGCCTCTTCCTCCTGCTCTATGACATAAAATCAGTATATTTCCAGTTATAGGCCATTGAAGTTTTACTGTTTTAGGCATTTTTAATAAAAGTGATGAATGACATGAACACTGGCTTTGTCTCAGAGGCTCCTGAAGTCCCACTTCTCCTGTAACACTTCACTGAGGGAGTTCAGGCAGAAAATGTGCAGAGAATCCTTATATAAGCTCACTGGAAAGGGTGAGGTTTTAACCTAATGTGAAGCTGAGTTGTTAAATTGTTTGCTGCTAAAAATGTGCTTTACATGCAGTTGCAAGTTTCCCACGCAAAGCCAAATAATGTTCTTAGGAAATCCTGGAGCCGTGGTACGTGGCAGGCTTTATACTCTGTAAGTTATGACAATTAACTACAAGCAAGATTTACAATTTCTTTGGGATGGAGAGAGACTCTGATGTCAGTATTTAGACTTGAAAATATTCTAAAATATCTCCCACCATATGAGGACTAGATCTTATCTTTCCAGGCATATAACAATTTCTATTAATTAAGGGAATACAGGACACTGCTGATATCTAGGTCCAATAAAAATCAGTGAACAAAGCAAATAAAAATGCAAATGAAAAATAGGATCTGATATGTAATGGTGTAAATTTTAATCCAAATAAGGCTAAGAATGAGTCCTCCATGGTGCTTCATCAACATTGAAAATGTAATTAAGCTGGTAAATGTACAACAACTGGCAAACAGTATGTGCCAAGTCCTATTTTAGATTAGTAAGACAAAACTGAAGTTTATTAAGTGGCTGCTGTGATTCTCAAGACAGAGAGGTGGAGATTTGAGAACATCTTTTTCTTTCTGATGCTACTAAATTACCATACTTCACTGGGGAACATGTGGCTACAAAAACAAATGAATACACAGAAGTTGTTGGATTGATGAAAACAAAACAAGCAGAAACCTGAGAAAGACAAATGGCCTACCCCCACTCAGTTAACTTAAAATGACAAAGAAACAGGTATGAAAGCAATTCACTACACAGTCCAAGTCATCTCCTGCACAGACAGGAATGTGTGAAAGTCAGTTTAATAACCCCTAAAGAGTTTTAATTGAATTTCTGTTTTTTAAATACTAATTACCCATCTGTCTGCAATTGGCACCAATTTTAGAAAAGCTAGTTATAGATTTTTAAAACCCTATAAAAACCATAACAAATTTATTTATTTATTTATTTATTTATTTATTTATTTTAACAACCAACTGAAAATGCACCCTGGAGAGAAAAGAGCAAAAATCTTACTTCTAGGGGCTTTAGTCATTTATTATTTCTTTTTCTGTACTTCTTCACTAACAGAAATATTAAAAAATGCTGAAAAATATTAAAAATATTTAAAAATACTATGAGATAAATGGAAAGTGTCTTTTCCATAAGACTTGTTATCAAGTTTGATTGCTTCTGGGCATTTTGTTTGACAGCAAGTTGAATATGAGCCAGCAGTGTGCCCTGGCAGCCAAAAGGGCCAACAGTACCCTGGGGTGCATCAAGCNCTTCCTCACGAGGGGAGCGGAGGGGCAGGCGCTGATCTCTGCTCTCTGGTGACAGCGACAGGACCCGAGGGAACGGCATGGAGCTGTGACAGGGGAGGGTCAGGCTGGATGTTGTGGCTGATACCCCAAAGGGCTGTGCTGCCATTCAGAGGGACATGGACAGGCTGGAGCACTGGGCAGTGAGGAACCTCATGAAGTTCAATAAAGGCAAATGCAGGGTCCTGCACCTAGGGAGGAATAACCCCATGCACCAGTACAGGTTGGGAGCTGACCTGCTGGAAAGCAGCTCTGTGGAGAAGGACCTGGGAGTCCTGCTGGGCAGCAGGTGAACCACGAGCCAGCAATGTGCCCTTGTGGCCAAGAAGGCCAATGGTATCCTGGGGTGCATTAGGAGGAGTGTTGCCAGCAGGCTGAGGGAGGTGAAAGTGAATTTAGGACATCTCCCTAAGATTTTTTGGAAAATGCTTGAAACGTGCTTTTTGTTTTCAGACTTAAATACAAACACATGACATAAACATCCTTACATGACATTTTATATACATATATTTTTCTCATTTTCAGCTTTACAAAGCAATAAACTTCTAATTGTAGAAATGTGGACAGGAAATAACAAAATAAGATTGAATCTGCAGAAATGTGGGCTGATATATCAGATGAAAAATGAATTCAAAACATATATATTCAGGAAGAAAAATAAAAGATAATTGGAAAGCAGCAATATAGAAGAGACCTAAGGATAACGATAGGCAGGAAATTACAAAGCCATTTTAAATGCAAAGTAGTATGCATTGGAATACTACATCGGAATAATAATATTTTATCCATCTGACTGAAGACCTCAAAATGATTCATGGGCTTTATACATTACAATCATTTTGCCCATAACTGGAAAATATTCATCATCAAGGTGTTTTTTTCTCGTATTTTATTATTTTTATACATATTTTTTTTGTTAATAAAATATATATTTTTATATTTTATTCTTTTAAATACATCTAGTTATTTGAAATTAGATCTTGCTGCTCAGGTCTCTGCTGCGTGGCAGTGGGGTGGGTGCCAGGACACCCAGGGCTTTGTGTCCAGAGGGGTTAGAGCAGAGCATTGATATGCTTGGAGCAGCAGTCCCAGATGCTGGTGGGATTCCCCCTTCATGGGACCTCCCACTTTTCCTTTTGAAGCTGTCTCAGTTTTGCAGAAAACATTCAGCCAGAGCTCTCCCCAGGCAGCTGGTGTCCTGGGCAGCCCCTGCCTGCACACAGCTGGGCAGTGAGGCCCAGAGGAGAGGAGTTTTCCTTGGTGGAGGTTTCCAAGCAAACATAGGGTTGGTTTGGAGAGAAAATGGCTTGTGCCAGAACACCATGAGTTTACACTTTGCAAACAAAGACTAGCTTTGAGCGATTTTGTAGCACCTGGGTGATCCATGAATATCAATAATTAATTATAAGCTTAACAGAGGATCCATTATGGCACGTTCAAAAAAAAAAAAAAAATGCGGTCTAATTTGTTATTTTTGGGGTGGCGAGCTCTTGCTGAGTGTGCTTATACTTAATCCAATAATCATATGGCACCATTTGCCTACACAGATATCTAAATCAACCATTTAGAAAGCAGCACCAGGCTTAACCTGAGGAATATGGTTACTACAGCTATTCTGTGCTAAGTCCTGTCATTTCAGCTAAGGTTACAGGCCCCTTTTAAATGTCTTGGTTTTCTACAGTCATATTTATCCATAATATTCAAATTATAAGAACTGAGTTCTCATCAGGACTCCACAGTTTTATTGACTTGCCTGGTTTAGCTCAAATGCAGTTTAGCAGTGTGTAGTAGGGCACATACAGAAAAGACTGTTTGCTTTCTACCGTGATTTTTCCAGTATTTTTTATAAGCAGAGATACCTACTACTAACAGTACAGTAAGCATCATTCTTGAGGAAACACCCAGCATTTGATGACAACAGCTGCGTGCATGCTACTGGGACGTGCAGTAGAAGCTGTCAAAGGATTTGCTCTGGGGAAAATGACTCTGACTCCTCAGTGCTCTGTGCATCTGGAAAACAAAACAAAACAAAACAAAACAACCAACGTAAGAAGGAATATTTTCAAATACAGATATGAGTACTTATCTTTCCTCTACTGGCATGTGTATCTGCATGTGTCTACTCACTAGTTTTCCATTTATGCAATGGGGATTTTCCAGAAGGAGGTATTCACCACTGAAGTATTTAGATCCTGCGGCTGCAGGTTTAGAAGCTGGAGAGTGCCCAGATGCTTCCAGCTTTTGTCAGTTCCTGCTCTCTGAACCGCGTTGGATGCTTGCCCCAGCTCCTACAGCCAACACATTGCCCTTCCTCTTTCGGGTAGTAAAGTAAAAGGGTATTGTTTCTCCTAGGCTTGCTTTGGAGCACATAAGGAGCAGGAAAAAGTCTGTCTTGTATGTTGAAAAAATATGGCATATAAGGTTTCTTATACCCTTATATAGAGAAAAGATACTCGAGAGTGCTTGAAATGCACAGAACAGCTGAGTGGGGACAGGATGGACTCTGAAATGCAGACATCATTGTGGAGGGTCTGCCTTAAGGCTGCTGGCAATACCAGCACCCATGAGGGTCACCTCTGGTTGAGATCTGGAGGCTGTGCTGACAGACCCAGTAGATGCAAAAATAATTTCAGGGTAGGGTGATTAAAATGATATTGCTTCACTGACATGTTGCACACAATGTATCTTCCAAGCCTGCTGAAATATTACCAATAATAGCATTATGGGCACTGCTCAGCCTCCCTGCTCACCCTGGGAGTCCAAAGCATCCAGTCTCTGCAGCGCCTCAGGTACACACAATAGTAATCTAGTCCTGAGTTAATTGCTAAAAGCGTCCAAACGCACTTGAATAGAAGATAGTGCCATTCCTGAATGAAAGTGAATAAACACTGTGGAGTTGCTTCTGATTGCATTAGTCACAGACTGACAAGTTAAAAAAAAAGGCTCAAAAATAATTTATGAGAGAAACATTATGCATGTCTGTATCTGATGGCTGATGAGTCAAAATCAAAGAGAAGAAAAGTGTTGCTCTAAACACTGGACTGAAAGATAACCAAAGAAACTGTTCATGAGAATAGCTTAAATGGTTCTATGGCTCTCCATTTCATTAAATGTAGGGAAAACAAACATTTCCTGGGAGGTGGCTGTATGGCTTTAACTGGAACTAAATTTAGGCCTAAAATTAGGATTGTTTTTCATAATGAGGGATTGTTAAAAAGTAATGATTTAGTTGGTCAGGAGTTCCTATTTGGTAAATACTTCTGTTGGATTTGTATATTGAGACTAAGTATCTATGCTACATTAGCGCACAGATGTATCACATCTGATTTCTTCTGATGGCTTGGAGGTTTGGAGTCCACTGAAAGTGTCAGTTTGATTCAGTCTGTTATTTCAGTTTTCTTATGGGGAGCTCAATATGGAGAACTTCATGGGAAGTCAGAGTGTACTGGAAGTGAGTTTTGATAGCTCTGGCCCTAAAATGCTTTAAGCCATATTTCTCCCAGTTTGTCACATTTAATTACTCATATTTGTAAAAAAATATGTTTCTAAAGATATAAGTACCCACACATCTCTTCATCTTTTTCAACACGGTAATATGCAGTATACACTATTGGAAGTCTTTTACTAGAAAGATCTAAAATCCACAGGATTAGTAAGTAGATGCTTCTTCAAAGGCATGATGTATTTCTATAAATATAACTTTCCAGCATAGCAAGATGTCATTGCAGGCTGTTGCTGATAATTATTTAAAGTAGCCCAACTTTGCTTACTTCCTTTTGACATTAGGGATATTTATGAGATGATTGTTAAGCTTGACAATGTTAACAACATTTTTGTTCAGCTTCACTTTTTTCAGCTCAGAGTAAATGGGAATTTAACCACTTGTTTTCAATTCATACTAAAAGGATTGAATGGTTTAGCTACAAGATAATGAGTTGGTTTTTCTGTTGTACTTAACCCTGAGCACTAGGAAGCAAAGTTTCTTGATCTTGTGCTCCAGCCAGCCATCTGGTACACACATCAGTGTTGTCCAAAATGTGTCTGACATAGGTCCTTCTGGCCTTCAAATTGATCTGGGGCATGGAAAGGTGCATTACTCTGTCCTGAATAGCTACAGGAGTGGCACAAAGACACCAGAAGCGATACAGAAGATGCCAAACAGGACGGCTCATCCTATATGCAGAACAGCTTCCTTCCAAAAACTATTGGTTAAAATATAGCTCATGTCATTATGTTGGTTGTTGAATGTTGTCAGGTATTCAAATACTTTATGGAAGGCGCATGATCCACTCAGTCCACTCCAGAAAATGGATGTAAGATGGTAAGCCATGCTCTGTTGGGCTTGATGAAAGATCTGCCTAGCCCAGTAACCTGCCACCGGATCTAAGCGGGTGCCAAAGAAAGCATGTAAGGGCAACGCAACTGTGTGACTGTACTTGCTCAGCATGTTTTCCCTGTTTCTGGCATGACATGACTGAGGGGTTTCCATAGCAGTAGGCACATCTTTGTACATCACAGCCCTTTGTAGCCTTTTCTTCCAGTGGTCTATCTGTTTGCTTTCTAAACCCCTGTAAAGTTGTAGCTGCAGTAGCTGCAGTAGCATTTTCATAGCTCTGTGAGGCATTTCCCAGTTCTTTCTCTCCATCATTTATGACTTGGGGGACTTTTGTCAAATCTCCATCAATATTCTCTGTTCCTGAGCTGAAGTGTGCTTGTCCATTTTACTGTCCCCGTTCCTGATATGGAAGCTGTTCCATATGGCTGGGGTCATGCAGGTAGCATTTCTCTCCACATTTTCCAGATATCCTATACCTTTTTAAGATTAGGAAATCAGAACTGTGCACACTGTACAAGAATCAGGTACTGTATGGTTTCATACAGGGAGCACAATCACCTGAATACATGAGCCCTGTGCTGCTCACAAAGCAGCACAAAACAAAACAAAACAAACAAGCAAACAAACAAACAAACCAAAACCAAAACAGGGCTGTCCACTAGGGGCTTCAACCCACATTCCTCCCTTGTTGCATTTGTTCTGAGGGTGGAGAGAAGCCCCATACTGCAAAGTCACCAGTGCAGATCCTGCTGAGTGCTCAGCGCCACACAATCAATTGAAAAAAATAAAAATAAAAAGAACCCAATATATAAAGAAAGGATCATCGTGACAGAAATCACAACATATTTCAGAAAATCCCTTGAAACCTGTTTGTGCAGTCAGATAATTTCTAGGCCTACCAGACAAAATCACTCACTTGTAACCTGTGGGGAATAAGTGCTAGAATAAAATGGATTCAGAAAGTGAACTTGACAGGGTCGTATTTTATGTCTTTATCTTTTCATCTATGCATTTTTCTGTAGGCTTCAAACTATTCAGCAATAAATCATACATCTTGACCTCAGGTGTCTTTTCCTCTAAGTTAACCTCTTCGGGTAAATACAGCACTTTGGAGATCCCTATTAATTCTTTCTGGTTATTTTACCTGTAGTGCAATTTACAGTGTGGTTGTTCAGTTGTCCACTTTTAACACCACTTGTGCTCATGTTGGGAGCTTACCTTTCCCCACGAAGGAGGAAATAAATGTCTGGGGCAAAAACTTTTAGCTATGATTTCCACACACAAAGCAAATGTAGTTAATCACAGCAGAGAATACGAGGCTGTGTGGAAGTTGGCATGTTTAAACAACTTTCCATCATCCCAGGCTGCTATGTCTTTCCTGCTATGGTTGCCCATGAAAACTGGATGAAGCTGGCAGGTGCTATTATCATTCTCTCCTTCTGCAGCATACACATACCCGAAGCCTGTTTTATTCTCCTAAGTGATTCAGATGAAGTGACTCATTTGGACATCTGATCCTAAGATAATATGTTGGATTCTGATGAAGACTGTGGCCCTTGGGGCTACAAGGTTTCCCAAGGTTGTGAAACAGAGGCGCTTCCTCTCTTCTCCAGCTTCCCTGTGACTTTGGATGTACTCGGCAAAATTGCCAATCCTTTCTTTTGCTAGTCTTCATATAGAGTGGAAAACTGATGGAAAATACATTTATCAACGGCTATGGATGGCATTTTGATGGTAGAAGAGTTTTCAAATTTTTAGCAGTTCAACTTGTCTTGTCTCTTCATTTATTGGAACTGTAAATAGAAACAAAATAACATCAGTGTTAGTAATACATGCCTTTAATCAACTTGGCCTAAAATGATGGCTTCCTAGAAATATCATGCAAACACACAAGTTGATGAAATATTATCTAGCAGTGCAAAGTGAAGCACTTTGAAGTTTGGAGAGGTTACAGGAAAGCTTTAGCATGGAATGTGGATGTGTGAGTTGGAAAACAGATTTTAAATTCTCCTGCTTGGCTGCCTACACTCTGGTTGCCCAAACACTGCCGAGCGCTGAATATTTTTACTCCAGAATTCCCCAGGAGCTTTCTGTACAAATGCAAAAGAGCTTGGCACCTGACTCAGAGCTGTGTAGCTAGAAATTATGTATAGAAAAATACCTAATGGTATATCTGCGCTGAGTAGTCCCAGGGGAGCACCCTCCCTGCCAATCCATGTGCCATGGGAGATGGAGGAAGGGGGAGAGAAGACAGGAGTGCACATGTTCATTTCTGATCAAAACTATTAATGTACAGAGAAAAAAAAAAGTGTATATATAATATGTGTGTGTGTGTGTATATGAATATATATATACAAGAATGTGTGCAACAGAGTGTGAGACAAACCATAAGGACCAGAAATCAGGCCTTGCCTATTTCCCTCACTCCAGATGATTTTCCGTGAACTTGAGAGGGTAAAGAGTCAATGGAAAAACTACAGCTAAGCTCCAATAAAACTCTATTGTTCATGGGAAATGGGAATTTTCAGCAAATTAGTGATTTTCTTAGTTACTGTAGGAGTACATCCTAGCTCTCACGCTTCTGCTGTGCTCAAGTCCCTCCTTCAAACTAAGCAGGCAGAAGAATTTCCTAATAAAATGCCTTAAAGAATTCTTTAACATAGGCAGAACATGTATTTTCCCTTGACCTTATCTGGGGCAACAGCCACAGCTGGGTTTTTAAAGCTTTCTTCTCAAAAAGAGAAAAAAGGACCAAATTCCCTATTGACATAAAAGTGTACAGAAACTGCATCTGCTTAAGCTATTGGCAAAACTGGCCATTCACATCTTTCCCAAAAACATTGCAGGAAGATAACACTTTTTAAAGTAATTCTCAGAATGGACAATGAAAAAGAGTGCTCGAATCATGTTGGCTTAGGTAATGTTTGTCACACAGCACTGAGCATTATGACTTTTTCCATAATGGTAACAACCTATCTGCTTTAGCAGAAAATGTGTTCCAGACTCTCCGTGTTGCTCAGTTCTGCATTTTAGTCCATTGAATCATCCCAAATGGTATCAGGATGCACTTCTGCAATTTTCATAACCTTGCCTGCTGCTTTAAAAGACACAAATGCCCAGTATAGTTCAGCCGTATGGAATTCAGCACAGTAATAGGTGGCAAGAGAAGATGACCTGCCACAGCTTTGTGCTGAAATTAGAAACACCAAGGATGTGCAATGAATGCCTGCATGGAAATATGAAATAATGATTCTCTTCTAAAATTCTGGAGTTTTTTAAAAAAGGTTAAAAGGCTATATTATATTCCTATGCCTATTTTTTAATCATCAGCATTCTTTAAAAGAATATCAGGAGAGGTGATTCACTCAGCCAGTGAAGGACGGTGACCAGAGCCTGGCTGTGCTGCCCAGCGATGCTGGCATGGCCCATGCTGGGGTGCCCGCTGCGTGCCCCTTCCAGGGAGCTGCAGGCGTTTGGCAACATCTGCTTTCACCCCAAAAGTGGCAACAGATCTCAGATAACAGAGTTCAGCAGCACTCGGCACGCACTTTCCTTGTTTAGCCAAGTCTTTCCCTAAACAAGCCAGCTTTAGGAAAATATTTGGGGGAACTTCTGCTATTGAGCTGGGTTTCAATGGAGTCAGCTTTGTTTAAACACAGGAATTTTATAAAGAGAGCATTGAAGAATGAAGCAATGCCGGTCAGAGCTCTGCTGGCCCAGGGGCGCGTGCTTTGCATCGCGGGTACCAAACGGGGAGGGAAATGCAGCAATGCTGCTGCGCGTCTGTCCCCTCACGACTGCAGGCATGTCACTGCATTTGCTCAATGTTTGTTTTACCGCTTCCCCTCTAAACTCTTTGCATCATCTGGCTGCGCTCCCGAGCTGCAGTTCATGGATCCGGCTTGCTCACCGGAGCCCTCGCATTGCCTTCGGTGTGGGCATGCAGCGGCGTTGCCATGGGAAAGGCTGTTTGTTACCTGTTACAGCAGGGAGGATGGAGAAATGCTATCGTTTAAATAAAAAAAAAAAAAAAAAACACGCGCTTGATGAGTGCATGAACTTTTGTTATCTACACACTGGAAAAAAAAAGGCAGGTTTTGGCTGCTCTGAATGTACTCGAACTGGGCAGTGCCCATTCCTCAGCTCTGACTAACCTGCTTGGGATCCCTGGGGACGGCTTCTCCTTCCAGGTGAAGCACAGCACTAAGCATTACACCTCTCAGAGCAAAAATACCTCAGAGGCCAAGGGCCATGGAGAGGAGGACTCCTGGGTGGCAGGCCGAGCACCTGAGAAAATCAGCCCATGGTGCTGCAAGCCCGGCGGTTCCTCCTGCCTCGCCTGCTGCAGCCAGCACAGCCAGCGAGCTCTGCGGGCAGAGCCCCCATCACACTGAAATTTTGCCTGGAAATTAACTTCATCCCATTAATAAGAACAGGAAATACTTCTTGTTTTCTCTTGGGAGGGGAACATTAAGTAATGGCTTTATCTTAATTTGTCAGGCTTTGCCCTAGGGACCAAAATTAAATGGCTGGAAGCCAGTGGAGTACTCGAGAACCCAAGCATTAACACTCCGATAAAAAAAAAAAAAATTCATTTTAATTAGTTTTCCAGCTGAAAAATAATGAAGTTCTACATGCCAAAAATCTGCAATGGAGTAATGGAAAGGCCTGTGCTTATACAATAGGTCCTGATTGTAATCTCAGGGCTGCATTTGTATTCGTTTGTAGCATGAAACAAAGGAAGGTGTTTGGATTCTCTCTCTTTATATAAAGCCTCTGCTCCAGCACTCAGGGCTGGTCTTGAACCAGGCTTCCCACAGTCTCGCTGCCAAATCTACAAAATTTTCCTGGCTGACATTCAGGAAAGTACTGCTCGGACTCTAGGATGGAAAGTTAAAAGACTTTGCCTGGATACACTGAAACACATACAAACAGTGCTTGACGTATGGTGTTGATTCATCCTGCACAGGCTGTCCCCGCTGTATCCCAGGGGAGAGAATTGTAAAGCTCCCTCAGATCCCTTCAGCCGCGGGTGTTAGATGTTAGCGAGAGGAATCATCTTAAACACTCCTGGAGATGCTTCCCTGTGGGGGATTAGCGGCGTGTAGCTGGGCTGCAGCACTCGGCGGGGTTTAGCCTGGGACAAACAGCTCAGATGCATTAAAAAAAGTAATCCTATGGTCAAAGACACCATTAGTCACCATGAGTAAGAGGCTGATCTGATTGTTGGAGGAGTGATGGGCATTTAGATGCTTACAGCTCCTACTGTGTGCTGAAGAGAGCTAGCACAGCTTGAGTCACAAGCTGGTATGTATTTACCATACCAAGTTAGTAACAGATGCCCCAAAAAACCTCTCTGCCCAGAGGAGGGTGGAATAGGAAATGTCTCCCTGCTAATAATAATAATAAGCGAGGGCTATTATCAGCTGCCCGGCCATCACCGCTGGTAAGCAGGATGCGGGCGGCCGTCATGGTGCCGCAGCGAAGGAGCTGCACAGCGTGGGCAGGCTTGGCTGCACGCCTCCGTGGGGCTTGTCCTAGCAGGGGTGGCACAGGGCTGTTTCAGCCCCTGCCATGCAGTCCCCTCCGCAGAGCACATCTCCCGTGCAACGCAATTTTTCAGCTTGGTGATGGTTTCCCATGGTGAAGGTGAAGCACTAAACCCAGCAGGGTGGCAGTAGATGTGGCTGTGGCAAGGAGAGGAGAAGGCTCTGACCTGCCTGAGGGTCAGCCGCAAGCATATCCCATCTGCGTGAGCAGCAGAGCAGTGCTGGCCACTGGCGGTGTCCTCGAGCACAGTGGCAGTGTCCCCAGGAGCTTGGCAGCCCAGAGGGAGCAGCACTCCCTGCGCTCTGCGTGGGGCTCTTCCAGCCCCATGGGGTGGGATTGGGTCCTGCCCAGCTTCTCTATTTGCTCCTCCATAAACGACCTGGACACATGAGGGCAAGGATTTACCCTTTACTACTCATTCTTAGATCTACCTTTAGCAGAGAGCAGAACCTTTAGTTTTTTCCATGCTCAAAGAGCACTTATGCTCTCTGCACTCAAAATGACACTGAGGAGCCCAATGCAAAGGCAGCCATCTCCCCAAAGCAGGACCACAGGAGAAAGCACAGTGCATGCTATTGTCCATTCTTGTGGTTAGAAAAATGTGAGTTATGCAGCAAAAACCATCAGAACGATCTTTTTTTTTTTTTTTNNAGAACGATTTTTTTTTTTTTTTTTTATGTTTTTATTTGCTGCCTGGCATTTTCAGGCTTTAGGTCATGTTGTTGGGAGCTGGGATTTCTCTCTAGAGGGAATTCAGTTTTCTGTACAAACTGTGTAGACCTGGAAGTCAGGACTTCCCAGACACCAGCAATATAAAATACAGCAAAAATCAGCCATTAAAGGGAAAACAGTATGAAAGATAGGGGCTAAGAAGAATGTATTTATATCCCATGTATTTGCCATATTGCCAATTCAAATAGTCACAAGTATGAAGCAAATAAACAACTCTATCCATAACTCTAAAAGAGATGAGGCATCAGTCTATATTTTTATTTGGTTACATTGTACAATGTTGTTTATAAGTGATGGTTGGTACTCAAATTTTGGATAAGCATCTTTTTATTTAAAAATTAAAAATATAAAAATAAAAGTGTTTCATCTCATCATTTTGTGACTGATCCAACAACTTACCTTTGCTTGAAGTACGTATTTCTGAAACACATCTGATCTTGATTACAGATGGGAACAGATTGATAATAACCACTTTATGTGATAAGTTTTTAAAATAATTCTATATTCTGAATCTTTAAAAAAATAATAATGTTATATTCTTTTTTTGATTTTGTCTGTCTGTCTTCTGTTGGTTCCTGCTATGTTTGGTCTCTTAGAACCTTGGAACATCTTTCAGTAAAATGTTTATGTCCACGCATGGCAAGAACACATGGTGATTTTTCATGGCCAGTGTTTTTCTCAGGAAAAAAAAAAATAGAAAAATGTAATGTTGTATTAGATTGAACTAACCTGTTATGAGGAACCTTCTTTGTGGTAGATATGAATTATCCAAGGAATCCATATCTTCCTGTCAGCTCTAGAAAAACTAAGCCCTAAACCAACAGGTCACAAAAGACGTGAATTTTTATCATTTAAGTCAGTGGCTGTATTATTGATGCATGTCATCACAGATTGAAAATTCAGGAATAGGTCAAAACAAATTAAATTTCTTCTTGAAGTTACAGAGGTGAGTTGATTCTACTTTTTGGTGGTCAGACATACCGAGAGCTGCAGCACAGCATGGCCAGGGCCAGCTGCTGCCTCAGCAGCTCTGGTGCAACCTCCCCTCAGGATGCTCCTCCAGGAGAAGCATGGCCCTTCTCCTCATGCACACCTTTATTAAACATCTGAAAAGGCTTCGGTCATTATTCTGGTGAATTACAATTTTATAACATTTGTTGTGACAGGTTTTTTCTGTGATTTGCCATGGATCTCTAATTGAATGTTGCACTCACTGTTGTCGTTCTGAGTACAAGTGTTTAACAACCCGGAGTTAGGCAGTCTGGCAGATCCAAAATGGTGTTAAAAGTCAGCTAAAAATGAGTTAAGCAATTTACAAAGAGCATTTCTTTGTATCAGCAATTGCTGTCAGGATATCATATGTCCATAAATAGAAACTGTCCATGGCACAGCACAGAGAAGCATCAGTGAGTTTTAAGCCAGACCCACAACTTTGTGCCGTAAGATGCAGCAGTACAAGTATAAATCTTATGGACAGCTTAAATTTAAGTATTGCAGAAGAAAGGCCAATAAAATATTGATTTGATTATAGTCTGTTGCCCTTACACTTACAAGAAT
Source organism: Anseranas semipalmata (assembly GCA_013399115.1). Lineage (NCBI taxonomy): Eukaryota > Metazoa > Chordata > Aves > Anseriformes > Anseranatidae > Anseranas > Anseranas semipalmata. The sequence goes on along the minus strand of VXAA01002796.1, from coordinate 465,217 downwards.
GTTATCTAGCTAAGCACAAGTGTAATCAGATCTGGAGGTTAGAAACTGATTCCAGCAAGGTTCAACAATGAGGGACACTTATCAGCTGAACAACTGTGACAACCTGGTAAGATATTTACATCTAATGGGTAATTTTGTTTTGTGAAAATCGATTGTAATTGCAGTGTTACTGACCAGAGTAACAATTTTCACAGATAGAGCTCATGTTTCAACAGCACTTTCACCTCCCAGCTTCAAGTGCTTGGTTTGGATTGGTAAACCAGGTTGCTGGGTTTGGAGAAGATGATGCAGGAAATCCCCAAAGTCAAACTGAATAAATGAGGATGCTGGCAGGCTTTAATGTTAAGTCTGTGTTATAGCTGTGGCTAACAGCTCTGTGCCAGGGCTACTCTGGCACTATTTGTGCCTGGAAAACTTCACACATTAACAAATTGTGATGTTCAGAGAAGTTGCTGGAGCTATCACAATGCGAGGACCATCATTCAAAAAAAGCCTGCAGGACTTGATGCTGAGGCACCCTACTTCAGAACAGTGTTTCTGGTCAAAAGTTGGCTTCATAATAAATATCCTCAGTTAAGTAGGCTCTTGCTCTGTCAGCAGAATATCACAGATTCAAGGTCAACAAAATAAAAAAAAACACACCCAGGGTTTCCCACAGCACAGATACGTGAACTGCGTTTTCAGAATGGCACATAAACTCTATTCACTTACAGTTTTCAAATCAGGTGTTAAACAGTTGAGAAAATGAGCACTGTAAATACAAAAACAAAGCAAAACAAAACAAAACAAAAATAGAACTCATTTTAGAAAAGAAAAAAAATTGAACTGCCAAAAACAGGAAATTCTTGAAAATGCTTGAATTCATACCTACTATTCAAATTTAACAATAGACTCTGTGAGAGTGACGTTCCCAGTATAATAGCTATTAGGAGTATCAGACACAGAAAGGAAAATCTGCTGCTGAATGAGAGGTCTATCCTTATAATCTTCAGCATGTCAGGGATTTCATTTCAGTGTTCATTTTTGATCATCATTGCTTGACATCTGCAAAAATCACCTACAATCTTCTGGTCTAAAAAACAATGAACATAATTTCCTCATTACTCACACCTATATCACACAGGAACAAGCCCATGCAAAGTCATTTGAAAGAGACAAAAACAACTGAAAGGACAAACAAGTCCAGCAGGCTTGTGGCTGCAGCCAGAGTGCATTTATTGGCTTAATGCTGGGTGCATTTGTAGTCTCGCTGTCATCATTTGTAATCTGCTTGCTCTCGGTGTTTTTAAGCTGGGAATGCTTTTGGTAGGGTACTTTCACTTATCATGTTTTCACAGCACATAGAAAAGAATGTTCAGTTTGTTGATGTTTTACTACCACAACAAGATTAAAATATGTAATGCATGAGGCTGCAAAAAAAATATTGCTTAAAACTGATTTAGGTTGGGATTTTAAAAAGTTATTTTTCTAATTTGAGGACTGTGTTCGTGGACTCGCAACTTGTGTGTCACATCCTGCTGTTGCATCCTGTGTTATCACGGGCACCTGGGCCTGGCCTCACCCCGCCTCTGCCTAGCCTCTGAGCAGAGATGGCAAGACCAGAAGTACACTTGCCCTGCAATCCTTGTGTGCTTCATGTAGAGAGATGAAGAGCGTGCTTGAAATCTCTTGCCTGTCCAAAAAACCTCTAAACAAGAATCTGAAGAAGTGACTTCCATTTTCCTCAAACATAAAACAGATGAGAGCTTGTGAGACTTACATCATCCAAATTTCTGTTATTGATAGATAAGTATAGTCATAATGAGGTCAGAAATTATGATTCTCAGAGGATTTTAATACGTGGAAATTTGACATTGCTGCAGAAGCTAAAAATTCTTTACAAATATTTGCAAAAACAATGCTTACTATGAAAGTTTCTTGGCATATTGTTTTGAAAAATCTTTTTTATTTTTGACTATTTGTATAAATTCTTTACTTACAAAATAAAAAATCTTCAAAATGCACAAACCAAATATTCTGTTCTGAAAAAGGAAATTAAGCTCACCTGAATGTTCACCTTTCTTTGAAAATGATTTGATGCATCATTTTATGAAACATTCCAGATTGTAGGAACTAAGTTATCTTTTGGAAAAGAGCTCTTTTGAAGTCTTTCAGCTTGTTCTATCTAGAAGATTATAGTTCATGCTATAGACAGGTAAGAAATTAGTTATTAGAAGATCTTGTCAAAACTATTCTGATAAATTCATGTTACTGTACCTGAATTTCAGTCCCTGGGAAAGACAGTCTGTTGGGAAGGGTTGTAAAGTAAGCCAAAACCACATTCTGCTATCAAAATTTCAAAGTCTGTATGTTACACTATTTTGCTAGATCAAGCTAATCAGTGTTTCTCAGGCTTTACATCACCAGGACCTTCCTGGCTCTCTGTCTATCTGTTGACAGCTATCAAACACTTATTCAGAAAGTTAATGGATTGCCTCTGCCAGGTGAATTTATTTTGGGTGGCTTGTTTGATAGCAACGGATAAGTTTCCCAGGGCAAAAGCCGTATCTCCAAAACCAGGGTGTACAAACACAAATGGGCTTTATGGTAAGTAGGATCACAGGTCTGATAGAAATTGTAGGTTTTTTTTGCCAGTATTTGGGATAGTGAACCTGAGGAGGGTGGGTTTTCCAGCTCAGTGTATCTGAGGAGGTCTGGTCTGAGGCATCATGAGAAGTATTGCTGCTGCCTAGCTTTACACATCTAATGTTAGGAAGCTAGTTTCCAAATTGTCCTGATATTCAGAGAACAAGGTACATCCACAAAGCAAACCAGAACAAAAACTCTACTGCTTTGATGAATATGTTAAATATTTCCTCTTACTAGCTTTCTTTTTTTGTAAGTAAACGCTGAGATAAAGCTTTCCTTCCTTTAACAACACCCACATTTCTTTAGTGCAAAATAGTTCATTGAAAAAAATCTAATCAGCATTAGAGAAAATTCATAAAAGGTCAGGGTAAATAAACAGTGGAACAAATTTCTGAGGCATCATTAGTTGCCTTTAAGTCAAGAAAACAGTTCTTGCTAAAAGATATATGATCTTTCGGCTGCAACTTACGAGGCTCGGTACAAGAATTACTGGATAACATTTGATGGCTTATGCTATGCAGGTCAGATTAAATGATCACAATGGCCCTTGACCTTAGCAGCTACTAATCTTTCATGAGAGCAAAGCCATAAAAGACAGATGAGCTGTAATAGAAAGGAACTGGAGTCTCTGGAGGACTATTTAAAAGGTATCTTGAATTAGCTAACGCAAGAAAGAGACCTTTTCTGTAGAAAAGCCTTAAAAACCCTGCAGTTCCACGGATTTTTTTTCATTTTTCATTTTGACAAGAAGAGAAATTGTATATTGGTTAAAAATCATTTGTTAATATCCTTCTTATTCTCTATATTTGGGGTGCGGTCTGAAAGGGAGGAGATTTAATGAGGAATGAGAACATGAAAATGTTGGAGGGTTTGCCCATTCACAGATTTAGAAAATGTTTGTCACTCAAAAAGCCAATTCCATTTGGGTGGATAGTAGACACATAGCGTCTCCTCTGGTATTACCAGTATTTACAGCCCCACGTAGGCCAGAGACAGTCTCTTTGGACTCCCCATATCTGTTCCATGTTGCTCGAGGCGGGACTTGGGAGGGAGGTGTTCCAGCAGCTCTGTTTAGGAGTAGAACCCAAGAGTTCACTTAGGTGTCGGTGACACCCAGCCCGGAAGGCACCATGTTGTGCTCAGGAGAGGCTCAGTCAGGAGAAGTTGAGGAGGTGTTCAGGTCTTTTGTCCTGACCACGGTGAGCTGGAGGGGTTGATGGAAACCCGATGTGCTGCCCTGTAAGCCATGCTGAGGAAGGAAGGGGCCCAGGAAGCAGGAATACTTTCCAGAGATGCCTGTGATTTACTGTAGGAGGAATCTGGATGAGAGAGGACTAAAGAAGCTTCATTTTATTTACTGGAAGTCTCAACCAGCAGGACTGTGTTCCCTCATGAGATGGACTGAGGAAGTCTGATGATGGCTTTGAGACAAATAGGAGACGTGAGAAATGTCTTCTAATGGGTCAGAGTTTCTTGCCTAGAAAGTGCTGCGATTCAAAACTACCAAGAAATGAAACATCAGAAAATGAAAGGTGTTTATGACCCATGGACCCTATGTGGGGAGGAACACCATAAAGACTTTGCTGCAAATGAGTTCCAGAGAGAACCATCCAGGAAACTGATGCAGAGCCTGCAGTGCAACTGCAATGTGGTTGGGATAAGTCAGTGAAGAAAGTAAAGACGTGAAGGGTACAAAAATGGGACACTGAAATCATGCACTCTCATGTGATGGGGAGGGCTGGTGAAATGGAAAATGAGCAGAAAGCAGAGGAAAAAGCAAAATTGCAATTTCATGTGTTTTAAGAGTGCAAGGAAACAATATGAAAAAGTGATTGTTTCTCTGCCAAAAGAAAGCAACTCAAAAAGATTGAAAGGTAATCTGATAGTCTCTTCTGATTGTTTTCACAAAAGAGTTATAGCATTATGTGAATTTAACAACATACATTGGTGCTGACAAAATGAATTGCTGTGTAGGGTTGAGAAAGATGGGGAAGATTGAAATGAATTAACCAGGGAAAGCTAGAGCAGTGGAGAAAGGAAAAATGGAAATAAATCAGACTGATTAGTTTCCAAAACACACAGGATGTCTATCACTAACTGCTAGGATGTTTCAGCTCTTAAAATTTTTCCTGATACCTGTAATTAGGGAGTTATTAATTCAGTTGTTGCAGTTATTACCTGTCCCTTTTGATTGCTTTTCTCTGTCATGAGCTACATTATAATTTGAATATATATATTGCAATCTAGTAGATGGTATTGTGTGCTATGGCACCTGAAAAGGAAAAATGCATCTCTCCCTAAAGATACTTATTAACACCTGGCTCTTGAGATTCATTTCCATCATCTCGTGGATCTTTCATAACTCTATAGGGACTACTTCTGGGGTGATCATTAAAAATCCTGGGTGTACTGGTACCTTGTAAATAAGTGCTATATCCTGAGCTGGGGCAAATGATAGTAGTGAAACTGCAGCAGCTGGTTCTCACAGGATCTGATCTGACTAATATACAATTTGCCACATAACCATGGTCAGAGATGAATGCAGGGAACGCAGGTCACCCTGTGGCATTTTGGAGCTGAGGTTACCTCTCTGAGCCCAGTTTCTGACAGCTGAGGTAAAGCTGGAAGGAATTTTCTTTCTGGTTGTCCCACCACAGGCCAGAGAGCTGAAGGGGACAACTCACGATGCAGTCCCACCTGTGGCAGCTCAGGCCCTCACAAATCCCAAGGCCAGCTCTCCCAGATGCTGGCTTGTAGTCCCTGCATTGGTTAGAGGAACAAACCTGTTCTGCCTTTTCCACTGCTTCTTGTGGTCCCTAGACCACATCATTCCCACAGTCATATAATCTTATTATATGCTTGAAGGAATCTGGTGGTTTTTCTAATATCCACATGTATTTTGCAGTTATTACATAAATAAGGTTTCTCTAGTGAACTGTGGTTGAAGAGTGCTGTTGGCTGACAGGTTGAGATCTTCCCACAGGGATGTTTAAATTTGATGAAATTAGAAGATGAAGTTAGGTGAACGGTTTTTCTTCTCTGTCTGGTTTCCATTCAGGCTTGGCTGAAAGTGCATCCCAGCAAGTGCTCAGGTCCTCGCTGCAGCTTACATTCCTGTTGTTTGGGTTGCTGACTCATGCTCACAAACTGAGTCAAGATGTAGGAACAGTTAGTGAAGGCTGCCCATTATGTTATTAGCGAAAAATTTTGGGGTTGGGTTTTACAACAAATGGCAAAGGAGTTGAGCTCAGCTTGACAGCTTTATTTCTTGTCCTTGAAGAGAAGTTTTCATTGTAGTCTCAATTGCTGCACGTTCCTTTTGTATGCTTATTCATCAAGGTTTGAATCTCTGTTGTTCTGAAAGGGAACTGAGTTGGGCAAGCACCTGGCAAGATTGGAGAAAAATGTTCCTCCACCAAAAATCAAATAATAACTTGGAGGTGAAGGGAAGTGGAAGAAGAAAAAATGTTGCTGTGATTCTTATGTGATGTCCTTTCTTGGAAGAATATTTGCTTCCATTGTCCATGTTGACTCCTTTTGATCAACACCTCATTCTGCTCTTCCTCACACAGCATACAGAGATGGGGACATGGCTGCATGCCTCAGACTTTCTGTCCATGGTTTTATTCCCGCTTAAAGGTTATTGAATAAAGTACGTAAAGAACAAAGTTCTTTAAAGAGTGGCAAAAGACTGATGGTGTCATTTTTCAGCTGGGGAGGATTTCTGAGAAGCACTTATTTCTCAGAATGCTCTTCATAACAGGGTGAAGGCTCTTTTATTTCATATATAATCCATCTGCAGTGGTTTGTCGTTCTCCTCTGCAAAGAGAACACAGGCCCATATGAATCTTGTCTTGGTTAGCATCAGCAAATAAACCCATGCCTTCTCTAGCTAAAACACAGAAGTGTTTATCCCTGAAAAGCTAGTAAATTCCTAATTTTCCAGGCTCACTTCCTCTATTATCTGGGAGCAGTTATGCACATACCAGTGGCTTACACAAATGAAATGATTATTGAAACATGATTCCTGTTCATCAGGAACTTTAGATTATTTCCCTGATTTTGCTATAGGAGCATAGTTGATAGTGGGCAGAGACTGGGTATTCATGACAGAATTTATAAACTGTGCATCAGTCTTCCAGACTGGCATGATGCTGTTAAAACTGAGCACATAATACAGCTAAAAGATATTTCTTTACCTCACAGTGCATAAATTACTTCTAGATGGTTTTCTCGTGTGTTTAGGTGGTGCTTTGCACATGTAGGATTTGCGCCAATAAATTATATTGCTCCCAAGTTCACACAAGTGTTTAGAAATCTTGCTGGGTTATTGCCTTTGGAAAGTCAGGAACTTCCCAATGGCAATTCGGTTTTGCTGCAATAAATGCATACAAAACCTTGTTTTCCTGAAGTCAGTATGGAACAAAAGGGGGCAGTTTTCTCACTTTACAGACAGCAGTTGGTCTAAAAGAAGCCTCTCCTGGCTGTTTCCTCCATGCCACACTCTCATTGCTCATCTGCCTTTCTGATCCTGGCTATTTCTACCATATAGACACAGCTTTGGAGCATACACAGCTCCAGCAGTCACTGTCAGTGCCTGCCCTGCAGAAGCCTATAACTAAGCTTTTTCTCCTGGTTTACACTCAGTCTCACCAAGTGAGCTTGTTTGAATTCTTACAGGTACTTGTCTGAATGAAAAGTAGAAATATGCTCAGGATCTGATACTGTCATGAGACAGTCAAAAAAGTTTTATTGGATAAGTAGCGCAGCACATTTTTCTTACTATTATAATCTATAGTCAGATACAGGAGCTTGAAAACGGTATTAGGGATCAATAACAGGAAAGGTGATATTGTAAAGGTGCAGGAAAACTATATCAAGCAGAAAGATTACTTGGCAGAAATCTGCCCAATAATAAATAGCAAAAAGAACAGTAATAAATAATGTTATCTTATTCTACTAGTAATTGATTTATCATCATATTATTCAAAGTTGGCTTTAATTAACTGCGCTTTTTCTTCTTTTGCATACTGCTCAAGGCAAATTGGTGGCCCTTCATATCTACTGTTGCCATTCCTTCTGCTTGCTTTATGATTTTCTTTTTCTTTCTGTGCCACCGTCTTCTGCTTCTGACAGGCCCTTATCTGAACTTTACTAATTATTCATTTTTTCTGCCATACAATACAACAGTATAGGGCTTGGAGATTTCAACACATAGAATCATAGAATCATAGAATATGCTGAGTTGGAAGGAACCCACAAGGATCATCGAGTCCAACTCCTGGCTGCACACATCNTTTTTTTTTTTTCCAGCACAGTCAATTCTCTCCTTTGGCTTTTCAGTGTTAGATCTTTGGTAACGTCTTTGCAAATGATACCCTGAGATACATTTCCTGCTTTCCTGTTTTTTCACATGTAGACTGCATAGAATCACAGAATGGTTTGGGTTAGAAGGGACCTTAAAAGTCATCCAGTTCCAACCCCCCTGCCATGGGCAGGGACACCTCCCACTAGACCAGGTTGCTCAAAGCCCCATCCAGCCTGGCCTTGAACACTTCCAGGGATGGGGCATCCCCAACTTCTCTGGGCAACCTGTGCCAGTGCCTCACTGCCCTCTGAGTAAAGAATTTCTTCCTAATATCTAGACTGTCTACCCTCTTTTAGTTTAAAGCCATTACCCCCTGTCCTATCANCCCTCAGCCTGTCTTCATAGGAGAGGTGCTCCAGCCCTCTGATCATCTTCATGGCCCTCCCCTAGACCCGCTCCAACAGGTTCATGTCTTTCTTGTGCTGGGGGCCCCAGACCTGAACGCAGCACTCCAGGTGGGTTCTTATGAGAGCATAATAGAGGGGGAGAATCACCTCCCTCAACCTGCTAGCTGCACTTCTTTTGAAGCAGCCCAGGATACAATTGGCTTTCCTTTGAATTCTTCATATTCTTTTCCTCTGGCTCTGCCCTACAGCTCAATTCTTACTCCAAATATACTTCAACTCCCATCCCTCTACTGTTATGGCACAAAAAAAAAAATTAATCACACATGATGGTTGCATAAATCAGTTTTTTTTTTTTTTTTTTTTGTTGTAGGCACTGAGGAGGAAGATGAAGGCGATGACCTGTTGTTGAGGTCTGTAGATGAGTTTTGGTGGTTTCCCCATATGTGGAGTCACATGCAGCCNTTTTTTTTTTTTTTTTTTTTTTTTTTTTTTTTAGCACATTAAGGACACATGCCTTTTCCCTGATGCTGGTGCCTGCAGCTAAAATGTGACAACTCTATTTTGTTCACCTTTCTTTTCAATTCCATTACAATTTCACAATTTCACAATCTACAGCATACTTAGTAAGCTAGCTTTACCCTATTTTCATTCCATTTGCTCAAGACAGGAATCTGGTATCTGTCATTGTGTATTTTTTGTCCTTTCTGTCTTATTTTCATTTGCCAAGGGTCCCAAAGGAACCAGTTTGTCTCTGACACCCAGCTCAGAGGCAAGTGAGAAAAGAAATCACCTGGAGTGAGAAACTTCAAGGCTGTATGCTGGCTTTATCCTCCTAAGTGAGGCCAGACTATAGGCAGAGCTGGTAACTCAGTGGAAAATAATCACAACACTAAGAGAGCACTTTGCTCACAGACCTAGGCTGTCATATCTGCAGTAGCAGTGCTGTTACTGCCGCTGTGCACCTTGCCCTTTCTCAAAGAGCACGTCTTGAAGTCAGCTCTCAAAGTCTGTACATCAGCATAAAGCCTGAAGTACATAAAAGCTCATCACCTTTACAGCCTCTCTTGACTTGGAGAAAGCCATGCACCATCAAGCACTTGTTTCACTGACAGCAGTAGGTTTTACACTTTTACCACTTCCATTGAGAGTATTATTCTCTGATCATTCTGGCTAATTAAGGATTCTGAGGCCTTGCCACATCTCATACACAGAGATGCAATTTACGGTTCTGCAGAGAGAAGACTGTATTCCAAATATATATGTATATATTTTCAAAGTATCACCAGAATCACAGCTTAATATCTGTTGCAGTAATCTTCTCAAGTTTGCTGGAAGGGAACCATCAGGCTGCTTCTTGTCTTTGGGCCTTGCAAACTGAGCTCAGTCTTCAGCTTCCCTCGATCTACAGCACTCTCCTGCTTCTTTTCCTTTAGTCACGGGATGTGGGCACTGCTCTCAGCTTGATTCTTCTTGATGGAAACTGGGGGACCCTCATCCAAAGAAACCCAGTAGTAGTGCAGGTGCCAAATTCATGAACACAGCTTGAAGCCCTCCAGCCTTGTGTGTTATGTAGGCTTACAGTGCACCTCTTTAGAGACTTATGATAGGTGAAAGAAATAGTAGCCCAAACATTTCTAAAGCTTCTACTTAATTCCTCATTTTTTAGTTTACTTTTACTTTTTACTTTATTCCTCATTTCCTCTTATAAATGTGGCCACAAACACAAAGTTATAAGACTGGACAAAACCTTCTTCGTTATTGATGTTTTGGGTTCTGTCTCTTCACACTCCTAGGCCTTTTATAAATTCAAGTCAGATTCCTCCACATGTTTATCATTTTTCATCTGCAAGAACATCCCTCAGCTGGACCCTGGGTTCCTCTGTCTCTTAAAGAGCCATTTCTGTTCATTGCGTTTGTGGCACGTTCCCACTCCTTCAAAGGCTGTCCCGAATGACCCAAGCCCACAGATGTGTCCAGGCATTTAATTCTGTGGGGTACAAAAGCCAAACTTACAAAATATCCAAAGAGACATGGAAAAAATTGAGCCCAATATGTTGAAATCTAGAAAGAAAGAAGAACAAATTAATGGCAACCATAAGAAGATTTTAATTATTTCTTTTCAGGTCAGCTCCTCAGCATTAAACCCATGGTTTATTCCCCATGCCATAGTTTTCAGGTTATGGCCAAGAAGATGAAATTTGAAATGAATTAAGCTAGCATACTTTTATTTCAGCCACTGAATCACTTTTATCTGCCTGCTTATTTTTATGGCTCCCTTCATCACTGTATATGCAAACCTCTCAAATAATTATAGGTTCATCATGACAACACTTCTTCAAGGTGGAGAATTATTATGAGCTTATTGTAACTGGGGAACTGAGGTGCAGAAAAATTAGCTCCTTGCTGAAGGTCAGGTAGGGAGTTTCAAACAGAGACTTAGTCCCAGTTCACTGACTTCCCTCCCCAGCTTGTACAGATTTATATATATCTGCTTTTGTGTTTTTGAGAGTTTTATAACAGTTAAATGACTGATTAATAGCATCTCATTCATTTATTTAAAAAATCTTAGAACATTTGGTCCTGCTGACAGACATACTGAATTGGGATTCTTGGCACATGAGTCACAAATTACATGTATTATTCAGAGGTTTCTTAGACAGTGAAATGACTGCAGTTATAATGCTGCTCTCCCAAGGGACAGACATTAATTTGTCCTGATGGAATCACCAGGAAAAAGAAAAAAAAAAAAGTAGTTATTTATATCCACACTAATGCTGGGAAGACAGGTGGTTGTGGTATCTGAGCTTCCTCTGTATTTTTGTGACTGTATAGGCTAAATATCTTATTGTGCTTTTCTGCATATTTCTTTATATTTCTGTACATATCCAATCATCATTATGTGGTAACAATTGAATGTGAGAGGTTGCAAGTATAACAAAAAGTGAAAAGACCTACTTTCTAAGACCATTGTTTCCATTCCACTGCAGAATGAAACATTAAAAGCAGTTATTAAAAAAGAAAAAAAAAAAAAAAGTAGTTTTAATGTGGAGTTTCTGGATTCTATAGAAAGGCAACTCAAAGCCAAGGAAACACATGGAGATGTGTAAATAAGTTTTGTTGTTGTTGTTCAAAGGCTGAATTACACAATTTAATGAAAAAATTGCTACCCTTAACATATTCATTTTTATAAATGTAAATAAAAAGGTGTTCATTTAAAATATTTGAAACAAAGCAAATGCTTTGTTTTCTCAGAAAAATAACATTAGGAAATGCATAACATTATGTATAGCATAAAAACAAATAAAATTTAGTAAAAAATAGGATACTATTTTCCAAATTCAGCACTGTTAACCTTACTCTCCAAAGGTTACAACATTCAATTACAGTGCACTAGAGAACACAGATGTACGTTCTCCAACCAGTTTTAAATAACAATTGCAACTATTTTGGTTGGAAGCAGGTTGAAGCTGTTCTGCTTTGTAGACCCATGCAGGGTCTAAAAAGCTCTGCAGGTATTTACTTTCTTCTGTGATCATGATTGAGTGTTTGACTACAGCATCATTCTGTTTCTTTTTCTGACTGGGACATCCCCATCAAAATTATTTGTAATCAGGTGACTGGAGAACTAACTTAATTGGGGGTGAAGCTTTTTTTATTTTTATTTTTTAATTATTTTTAATAAATAAAAAATAAATTCAGGGGCTCAGTTCCATGATGGGTTTTGCTGCAGAGGGTTCCAGCTGCAAGTTACGTGGCTGGCTGATGATGTAGATTCTTGTAGATGGATTGACAGCTACTTTGATCCTTAAGCAGCTATTTTTTTCCCTCATTTCACTTATGCTCAGTTTAGATGATTCTTCTTACATGTAATTTCTGAGTATTATTGGTGGACCATGAGCATTTGTGGCTGAGCATTCAGGCAAGTTAATTCTAGGAATTAAACCTTTGATCTTTAAGGTCCTTTTCAACCCAGGCCATTCTATGATTCTATGATTCTATGATGATTCTATGATTCTGTGATTCTATGAAATGTAGCAATGGTGAGCTAAGAAGTTACAAAGATCTTCCTTATCCTGATGAAGAAAATTTCTAATGGGCTGTGATGTGTCTTGGTAAGACCTGTACTTAAAAACAAAGATCTTAGCGAACTAGATAGTTTTGATGGGTACTAAAATAAGCAACTGGGGAGTGAGGACATTTGGTGAAATCCTGGCCCAGTTACTGTCACCAGGAATTTTATCAGTGGCTTTCATGGATGAGCAAATTCACCCATTTAAAGAAAAGAAATGAATGAACTTTTTTTTTCAATTGTAATGTATTTTTCTTACATCATTTTCAAGATACTAAGCAACCATTTCATGCCACCCAGCTTTCAAAGGCCTCTTGGCTGAGTGTAGGTTTCTCAGGAATAGAATAGAATAGGATAGAATAGAATAGAATCATTGAATCATAGAATATCCTGAGTTGGAAGAGACCCACAAAGATCATCGAGTCCAACTCTTCAGGGCTAACCCAAAATTAAAAGTTAAAAAGAAGACCCAAATTCAAACATTAATCTTTATATCAAAACCTCTGGCTTTCTCTGCACTGGCCTCCTCAGGTTTTCTTGTTCAAAAGCCTCCCATCATTGTCCAGGCGTGCTTCTCCAGGGCTCCAGGAGGAACCTCTGTTTGCAGTATGTTCTGAAGGCAGCTAATGGAGAGGCAGAGGAGAAGAGGGTGTTTATTTCCACAGTGGCTAATTTCCCAAACAAAGAACCTAATTATTCAACTCCCACGCTAAGTTTGTGCCTGTGAATACAGTCAATGTATGTCAGTAACCCCGATAGAGCCGCCCCTCAGTTCTGGGCAGCAGCAGCTGGGGGGTTCCTGTGCCCCAGCAGCACCTGTCGGACCGGGTTCTGCTGTTGGGTAACCCCACTGTGGTACAAAGGGAGGGTATTTTAGTGGGTACATTTTAATTCTTGCTGGTATTAGTCATAGCCTCAGTGACTCATCACTCTGGCTTACAAAGTAAAAGCAGATTTACCCTTTATAGGGTTTGGCAGTTGTCAGATGATTGTTTCCCCTCTGAGAATCAGGCTTTTATTTATTTAGTGTAATCAAGAAGGAACTGTCTGTTTTGTGACCTTCTAGGTCAGTGAAAGGGAACAAAGGATTTCTCTTTATTATTATTTTTTTGGCATCATGCAGTTAGCAGAACAATGCAAAACTATGATAAAGGATCATACTCTGGTTGGCAGGCAGCTTGGGCTATAGCTGCATGTTACATTATCCAAGTTGGTCTGAAGAATTCCTTTGCCTTAGCAGAAATAACTATTTAAATGCAAGTAAAGTAGATTTCATACTCTTTAGAATATGTCAGGAAAAAATACTCCCTTCTAGCAGATACCTAGATAACCACATAACATACAAGGCACTGAAAGTTCCTCAAATAATCCTGCTAAGCTCTTGCTGGACAAAAATTAATGAGAGAGTTTTGCAACATGCCTGGTTCTTGGACAGAGTTCATCCTGCCAGATTACAAAAAAGTCTCATGCAAATTACAGAAAAAGTATTGGGTGGTAGGCAGGGACTGAGGTAAGCAGCTCAAGGACAGCAATCTGGACAACAGATCTAAAATGCATCTAGAGATTGCCCAGTGACAGTGGAGCTGATAGAAGTTATAAAAAGCTAAGAATAACTACCCAGAAATAATTAACTAGTTACTGTTTCTTATCCAGATAAGGAAAGTTCATGCAGTTCCTAAACTTTGTGTTTTTTTTAAAGAAAATGTCTTCACCAGCATGAAGCACACTAAGTCACTCCTCGGTCCTGGCACTCTGTAGGCATTTTACTGAGATCTGTAAATGATCTGCAATATTTTCAGGGAATGCCAACAAGCATTATTCATCGCTACAGCTGCATTTGTTGCATAGCTTTCAAAGACGGCTATTTCAAAATATTTTTCCCTTAGACTCTTAGCTAGAGAAAGGTTTCAAATGCTTCGAAAAACCTTGTTTCTCAGTGAACCAAGCTAAACTGAATGATGTGGAATGAAACACCACCAACAGTGAGGTCAAAAAGAAGGCTTTTTTTCCATCTTTATTTTAAGAAACTTTAAAGTATATCTGGGATAGGCTAGTTGCATGTGGGATGCACTCCCCACAGAGTGACCACTGGTGGTGGAGATATGTGGGCTTTAACGTTGCATCCACAAGGGAAGGGCTTTTTGTCCTCCTGACTGCGTTTTTGTATGACTACATTGTGAAGATCATAAATGTGTTGTTTTATTAAGATCATCAGTTGAGGAAGGGTATATTTGGAGGAAAAATTGGAAAACTGGAGGTCATCAAGCTACATACTTGGAAAGGTATGTTGCAGATTATCCAATGCTTCTTTTAAGTCCATGCTTTCCAGCACAATAAAAGGCTTCAATTTTGAGATAGGGAAAAATCTTTATTAGGTATAAATAAAACTTAATAATTAAATGCTTAATCAGTTTAGAGGGGATAAGGACATTACAAGGAAAGCTCCCATGCAGTTTCTTTATTAAGCAGATCTTACTAGGATTTTGGTACTCTGACCAATTTGAAAGTGTTTGCCAGCAAAAATTATTCTTTGCTTAGCAGTTTATGGTCAATGAATTATTATCAAATCATCAAGGGATATTGCAGTTTCTTCTTCATTGGGATCTGTAAGGACAGGTTAAACAATCATCTTTTGGGAATGATTTCAATAGCAGACAATGAGTTAGCGATCTGCTAAGATCTCTTTCAGCCCTATATTTTTATCTAATAAGCGAAAGATGAAATAATGGAAAATCATAACTGTGGATCTGAATCCAGAGATACATGATTTGACCTGAAAGAAGATTGATTCCATACCCGCTGAAGCTAGAGGGAGATCTCCGAACCACAATTCATGCTCAAAGCTAGTTTTTTTTTTTTTTGACTTAGAAAAACTTAGAGTAATGCTTTTATCGAAGAATGTACATAGAGCACATTCCCAAATTCTTTACTGTGACCCTGGCAAAAAAAGTGAAACACCACTGAGATCACAGTTCTACAGAATCACAGAATTATTTAGGTTGGAAGAGACCTCTAAGATCACCTAGTCCAACATACGCACGGCCTATCTAGCATGGCTTCAGCTGAAATACTCCCAAAGAAAATCTTACTGAATTTCATAGTGTGGTCTATGAATTTCCTGTTACAAGTAAAATGATCACGAATACAACTAAACCAAGGAGAAAAGTACTTGTGAGATACTTTACTTAACTGCACTTTGCTCTTCCACTTTCTTTTCCTCAGAAGCATAATGTTCCTGAGACCAGCAGCTGTCAACATGGTAAAATGAAATTATACTTGGTATTGGTTCACTGTTGTGCTAGGCACTGTGCAAAGATATAGTAAGCGAAGTTAGTAATATTCATGATTTTATTATGACTCTCAAGACTTTTAGTGTTCCTCTTATAGTCCCTTTTCCTGTTTTCTTGTGATATTCAGGAGTCTCTACTATTGCTTAATAAAAAAATGTTCCAATTCATACAACCGTGCAGAAAAACCTTCAGAGTTTGAAACCAGACACAGAATAAAAAGAAGACAGATTTTTCTTTTCTTAAACATCACAATTTTGAAGTCAATCTCAAAGTTTATTTGAGCTTGCTTTGGATTTGGAGGACTACCAACACTGAGAAAAAGTAGACCTTATCCCAGAGAAACCATTCTGTCTACAAATACAAGACAAGCAAAGAGTGGGGGAAATAAACTGTTGTTAAGCACGTGGAAATTAAGCACAGAGAGATTAAACTGCCCATTTTTTCAACACTTGGCTATGCAGAGACAGTCAGTGCCCAAGACAACACAGAGGCAGCCTGCAGGAGAGCCGGGAACTAACCCTGGCTGCTCCACGTGTAAATGAAGCAGTGATCACCAGCACTAAAGCTGAATCAGCTGCAAAGCCTAGCACTTTCTTAAGCAGAGTCACTGTGAAAAATCTCAATGAACCAGCACTGCTGTCAATATTCTTGCCTCTCGGTTTAGGGAGGTAGGTGTGAAACAAAGGAGAGCATAACTCTTATTCTTCACAAATTAGCTCAGCTTGAGAACTGCTTGCCACAGGATGCTGTGACTGATAAGCGTTTACACATTATGGGGAAACTGGAAAAGTCCATGGGTAATAAACAAGTGAATATTGCCAAATACAAGCAAAACAAAACCCCAACCCAACAACACACTTGTATTCATCTCAGGAAAATGAGTTGAATTTTATCTGAAAACGGTTCAAGAATGAGAATGCATTTCAGTGAACTATCTTCTGTTTTCCTTGTTCGCACACTCTTCCTTAGACATTGATTTTGGTAGCTGTCAGAGATGGTATGGTGGACTAAATATTTTTTTTTTTGATGTGACCTACAACAACTGTCCCAAGCCCGTAATGTTGTGAGTGACACTTATCTACAGCAGCTTAAGATTTTATCCATCAGCTGTTGGAAGTTCACTTAGATATTATGAACTTTTTGTGTCTACCAAGATCTTTCCAAAGAACTTTCAAATTCTCTTCCCTGAATCCATTAGCCCTACAAATAAAGCAATTCTGCGCATTTTTAGACACATTAGACTATCTGTGAGTCACTGGTAAGGACTGCAGATTATAGAAGGGGTCAAATGCTTCCTTAGCAAGGGTAGGCTGCACCACACTGGAAAATATTTTTTTCCTCAGTATGCCCTTGATAGTTCTACAATCTAAGAAATGGGTTTCTACAAATAAACAACATCTGTGTATTATCAGTATTATCTATCTTCAGGATGGAACACATTCATCTTGGTAGAGCCTGAAAGCCCTCCCAGGAATATTTTAAATCCATTTCCTAGGCAAAGCAAACAAATACTTATGTCCCAGACCTACATCCCACACTGACTCCAGCATTCACAAGAAGCCCCAGTGACCTCACTGGGTCCATACAGGCTAACCATACTGCAAGGCATTTCACCACCTTTTATAATTAGTACAGTAAGTTTCTTTGATGGGTATACTTCAATTTTATCACTTCTTCTTAATGAGAAAATTCAGTTTAAATTGATGTCCAAAGAATGAATTAAAATGTACAAAGGGTCTTAAATACAAAAACACTAAGTATCCATGTAAGCTCAAGTCAGATATCTAAATGATCAGAGGAGGTGTGCATTCCTTGAAAACAAAGACACATTAGTAGGTTCATCGTGACCACACTTCTGTGTGATTTAAAGGAAGACTTGGAGATGATATAAATAGTTTGGAAGCAAAATAAAACATACTGTAATCAGGTATTAAGAAGAAATAAGTGTGAATCCCCGTGACTTGTGGAAATATATTCCAAATTTGGGAAAATAATCACCTCAATTTTACCATAAATAAAAAGTTTATTTTAAATATCACCATGCTTAGGGAAAACACAAGAAAGAAAAAGCAAGTGGCACTTCAATTTTCAGTCTTGATTCAGCAGAAGGAAGTCTATGATTAAAAAAGTTGGAGGATGCAAATCAATTGCTTTCTTGAAACCTCAGGTAGGCATTACTCATTCAAGTAACTAACCCTGTGTGAATCATTCCTTCAGCAGACTAACTTGTGGATTCAGACAATTTAATCACACTATGGCTCAAACTCTAGGGCATAATTACACTGTAATATAATTAATTTCCAGGAAAAAAAAAAAAGGAATTGTAGTAAATGGAAAAGTCTTACCTTTCCCCACCCAAAAAATCCATTTCATTGGTGAAATAGTCAGAAGTTCTTCAGGTTCCCAGTTCTAATTTGTTTTGCCTTCTTGTCTGCAAGATGCTACTAGCTATCAACTAACTGGTAGTGACTGCTCCATGTGCCTTCCTAGCCTGTTGTAAATGCAAAGAAAAACAGGTTTATAAAAAAATGACCCGTGGAGATTGGCTGAGTCTGTTTGATGGCACGTTTATGATGGGCTAGAACCATGCATACAACCAGTCACTGCAATTCAACTGACAGGCAATTAAGCGTACTCACTTGTGCCTGAGGGAACCTATCTTTAAATTGCCATCTGGTACTTCACACTAAAAAAAATACTGTGTCAAGGTTGAGATAAAAGTTTTACTTTATTGATACTACATGGCAGTTAAAGATATAGCCATGCACCAAGTGAAATTTTACATCTTTTATCCACATTTTACTCATCTTAGTTTCTTATGATTAATTTGTCCTCAGCCTACTGTGTCTTCCTTCCAGTACTGAATGTTCTTCCATAGAAAAAGACATTAGATATTATCACCTTTTGAGGATTTTTATTAGCATTCAGAAAATCTGAGGACCACACAAGGAAGTCTTTGGCAAATGTCAAATATGGAGTTTTCCACAACACTGGGTGCCTGCTTTTTTGAGAATCTTTAGCTTCAGTTATGACCAACTGGTGGTTATTTTTATATGTGAGAATTGAAGTGCTGAGCAAATTATTAATTCATTTTTAACTGAGACTCCACATCTAGATAAGAGTTCCACTCCCAACATGCAGCTACCTCTCTCTGCCTGAATTCTTTCTATCAGAGAGCTAGATAGAAATTTACCTTCCTTTTTTTCTTTTTTTCATCACTATGGATGTGACAGAAATCTGCAGATGCAGTAATAGATAGGAAGAAAATAAATTGTTCCTCTCTGAAATTTTGATAGCCAAGTGATTTCACCCCCTGCATTTCTGCATTGTCTGTAATATTAAAAAAAAAAAAAAAAAAAAGGAAGTAGTTTAGGAGACAGATAGCTTTTGTTTTCTCTTTCTGTTTACATATGATAACAAAGATATCTTAACTTTGTATTAAAATTATATCAACATTTCGAGCTAATAAGATTTAATATTTTAAATGTAATCCATAAAAAAATGTGCAATAAATGTGAAACCAGTACAAATTCTGCAGAAATGAACAGAAAATTAACATTAATTACTTTGACTCTCAGCAAGTCAGGTGTCCACTCTAAGCTAAAGGTCTATCATCAGGAGACGGTGAGAAGGAGAGGAACACATGGGATGTGATTCAGTTCATTCAGAAATAAGGGTCTAAAATAGATGGCACAGAATGACCGCCAGAGATGCTTACCTCCTCTCGTTAGCACAAGGTTGAGCTTTGATGATTAGCTTCAGTTTGACACCTTACTTTTAAATGGCTAAGATTAAGTGACATGAACATTACCCTGTAGGTATCTGTTTTCACCCAATACAGCAAAGCATTTAATAGCAAGCTTATACTTAAATGGAAGAAAAGTACCATAAATCTTTCTAAGTGTTTTGCTGGAGCAGGGCCAGAGTGCTCATCCCTTTGCAGGATCAAACACTGAATCTCTAATGGTGTTCAGCACTTGAAATTCCTATTGATATCATTGCTCTAATGTGTTGTTACAGCTTTGAAATGTGAAGGCCAGACTTGAAAGGATTTGTTTATCACCCATCGGTGTTGCTGGCTTTACCAGAGGGAAGTGAAGGTGTAGAAACAGAGCCTGCACATCTCACATTTGGCTCTACACAGAGCATCTGAAAGTTATTCTCATCAGGGATCTTCTCACAAAGACAGGAATGTTTAGAGCACAGACACTGAAGTGGGAACAGATTTCACATACAATTATTAAATCTACTTAATGATCTACTAAGCCCATATTCAGCATCTACGTTAGGTGCAATTCAGGACATACAAGTTTAGGAGTCCAAATTTCCCTTACAGTCGGTGGGAAGAGACACTCAGAAGGCCAGTGAGAACATCAGAGTTAGCTGCCCATAATCTTCAGCATTACCCATTTTGCTATTTAATTGCAGTATTAATGCCTGGTTGTTTCCTGGCAAGGTATAAAGTACACATGGAAAAAATAAGATATTGCATGAACACAGAACACCTTTCTGAGTCCATTAAATTCCCCTGTAAACTGGCAAGTAAACTCTGCTTTCACTGAAGTCTTGTGTCTAAGCAGCACAAAAGTGTTTTTCACGCAGTCTTTAATATGTTTTACAGTACTATTTCACAGCAATCTAGATAAATGGCCTGCAAAAACTATGTTGCAGTCTGTGTCTGAGATACTAAGCTCTATCTGGGTACATGTCACAAAGATAAAATAGCAGCAACTTAACAATGTTATGCCTTGGTTTTGAATGTGGTGAGCATAGCATGTTATCATTCTGCCAAAACAAACATACTGCATTTGTGACAAATTTCCAGAAAAATAAATTTTGACTCATTAGCCACCCAGTTTAGTTTCCAAAATGACCTGAAAGAGTAAAATACTTCTCTCGCCTACATTACTGTTGTTTTAGGCCAAGGAGGGGGTTGGCTTAAGCAGCTCTGTTCTGACATTCATTAAACTATTTGACTTATTACAAATCTAGTCCAAACAAAGGAAAGAAAACACTTCAGTCAGTATTACATACTGACTTATTTGCAACTTTTATAAAACAGAGCTTTACGTTTGCATCGCTGACTCTAGTTGCCACAATAAATGTAGCAGTTCTGCTCATCCAAGATGACTCACAGAGTTTGTTAGGTTCCACTGCAAATAGCTCTATTCTGAGAAAAGTCTTTTCTAGGACTGGGGGCCTACATCTTTACTCTCCCACCCATGGTGGGAAGTGAAATATCCGTTTAAGGTGGCAGATGCTGACTGGTCAGTCAGCTGGACAAGTGCACCAGCAAAAAAGAAATTTAGTGTGGGATGGACTGATTCCTACACTTCTATCACTTTCTTGCACAAAGGGGAAGGGAAATTACCACCTTGATCTATTTGTTGATAAGAAGCATTTTTTGTTAGTTTAAAGAAGAGACCTTATCCTGAAATGTAAAATGTGGATGTCAGTATCTCTGATAACCCTCAGATGTACTGCAGAATGGAATTCAGTAATCTGGATTTTCATACCACTTCTGATGAAAGTAGGCCAGAGACATCACAGACAGCATCCAATACAATTCAGTCTTAGAATTAGACTGAAACACAGGTCTTTAGATGTTTGCTTCAAAGTCTACATATCAGAGCAGATGATGTAAAACATGACCTCAGAAATTTGCAGAAAATTATAGAAATTTTCTCTTCATTAGCTCGTCATGCGTATGTGTCTATGCTGACTTTGTTGAGGGGTTATAAAAGTCAACTTAATGTCAGGGCATGCCTAAGCTGCTACATAAAAATGACCAGAGACAGAATTAAAGCACTCGTCTCCTCATCTTTCACACTGTTCAGTAGATTTTTTTTTTCACTTGCTCTGCTTTGGTCGTTTTCTAGTAGCTTCTTCTAAGTCAATACCTAGTGTGGTGGACTCACAGACAGTTAATTCTGGGGACCCAAAGGCAACATGAAACCACTTGTGGCTTCTTCCCAACACAGTCGTCTACTATTACTCACCAGACTTTACATCATCACTTATCTCCAAATGGTCTTATGCCAGTTTTCCAGGAATATAGTGCATACAGGCTCAACGTCATGCTGAAAGTAAGCTGCTGCACTGTCCTGATATTAAGAGCATCTAGCAAGCTTTGTTTTAACACAAGAGAAAGTGTCTGCTGCATGCAGACCTTCTGGAAAAGGTTTTTTTTTGGCCTTTTGTTCTTAATAAAGCAAATTCTTCTCCCAGACATTTTCTGATTTAAGCACAAAAGAAAGAAGTCCTTCCTAAAGCTGAGAACTGTCAGACTTGTGCTACAGTATGTGTTGTAGCTGGTTGGGTCCGATTTCTGTGCCTCCCCTTCTAAGTGTTGTTTTTGTAGGGGTCAGTATTAACAATAGCAGAGATTGGCAGGCATTGGTTCGGTGTAAAAGAACAATGTTTAAACAAAAAATATACCTTCGTATTTCTTGTGAACTTTATGTGAAGTGGAGATTCCTGTGACAGTGCTTTCCTGGATTGGATTACTCACATCCACTGTTGCTTCATTTATGGATGCTAACCAACCAATGTGAAGTGAAGGATGTGTGGTAGCTAATGGGATGGGTTTTGACATTCCTCAAAGGCTTCTAATTCCTGTCCTGTTACAGCACTCTCTAGGGGACCCTTCCCTGGACCTCCCTCTTCCTGTTACCTCAGTTAATGGGACTGAGACCTGTGTACCACCACGTAATACCAATAGTGACAGACTCCTTTGAGATGGGAGTCTTAAATTCCTGCTCTGTTCCCATACACTTGTGTCAGTGGGAACGTGTTCTTATGGATTTGAAAGATGAAGAACTTGCAGACACAATATTTACATGCACTAATGAGGCCTCTCACCCAGTAAAGGTTCTCTGAATGATTAGCAGTAATAGTGTTGCCACAGCAAACAATACTTAGAAGCAGGCAATCTCAAGAAGACCATTTTGGATAATTTTGTATATATATATATATATATTTAAATTAAAATGATGCCACACGGTAAGTAAATAAATAGCTGCAGTTAATCTGGGGTGCAAGTTCAATTGGCTGAATTAAGTAGTGATAGTTACATGCTGTGATGGCAGTAGGGTACTTCTGAAACGCAAGAAACTGCAACTTGAACCACGATTCATAGCTTGGGAGCTGAGAGGCAGGGTATAACGAGACTCTTCAGGCTCATGTGCAATGAGTGAGTTGGTCAAGAAAACCTCCACCCTGAGTCGGATGAAACTGGAATGTTGAGAACACAGGCAGACACCTGGAGCAGAAGAACTTCTACCACTTTCCACCTTCAAATTGTTTTAGTTTTTAATCAACTCTGGAAGATTCCAGAAACGCTAGGGCTGCCATCGTCATTTAATAAAACGAGACCACAGAATTAGAGAAGCTAACGGTTTTCTATAAGTGGTTAGCAGTGAAAGGAAGAAAAGCCATCCCCAGAATGATACCTCAGAAGTTCTGGTCCTGAATTAATGCCATTAATTTTGTAATTATCAGTGAAAGTAAGCGTGATATTATTATCTTTCCTCAGAATTTCATTACTATAATTTTAATGAAGCTAATTAACTAATGAACTGATTAACTAATGCAAATATGCCCGATGTTCAGAATTTTCCATCCTCTGTGGACTTCACACTTTGTACTATGAAACTGCTTTTCTGACATAATCAAAGCCAGCAAAAATGTTACAGAATTTGGTTCTACAATTTTTTTTTTTCCCTCTACCTCTTCCACCATAAGTAATTCCAGTGAAAAAGCAGTATCTCCTCTGAACCACTCACAA
Source organism: Anseranas semipalmata (assembly GCA_013399115.1). Lineage (NCBI taxonomy): Eukaryota > Metazoa > Chordata > Aves > Anseriformes > Anseranatidae > Anseranas > Anseranas semipalmata. The sequence continues at coordinate 441,729 of VXAA01002796.1, read as the reverse complement.
TACAGCCGGTGCTGTGCCTTTCTTTCTAAGTGGAAACAAATCTGCTGTGCAGGGTATCAGGTTTGGGGCAGGTTTGGAGGCGGCACAGCCTGGAACAGCGTGTGCCGTCCAAGTCTGGTCAGATGCACGTTGTACAACCACGCCTGAAGGCAAGTGGCAGGGGTTTACATTAACAGCAGAACTGGGTCTGGGACAGCGAGTACAACAAGCATGAGAATAATGCTTCTTTCTTTAGTGATCTCCAGGCTCCACCCTGTTTCTCAAAATTGCTGAACTGTTTACAAATGTTTAAGAGAACCTCTGTGTTATTAGAGGAATGTTTACACTGCCATGCATTTCAAATGCAGGCAGAGCTATACAATCAAGGCCCACCCCAAAGACAAGAGCTGCACTGTATTATCGAAATATGCACTGGTTCTTCTCTCTGCTACCATACAAGGCAACCCTGCATTCCTGCTGGTAACCTTTTATTACCTCCTAAGTTTTCCAGATCACTGCCAGATTTCTTCAACTTCATGGAATGATTACAGGCTTCATAAATATAAACCTCAGATTCTGTTTGGCAGTTTTGTATGGGAATGCCAAAAAGAAGAAGAAAAAAAAATTTTCAGCAAAGACTGCTAAGACCTTTTACACAGTAACAGCTGCAGTTATACAATTTACAGCTCAATAAACTTCACCAGCTAAAGTGAAGCAAGTCTCAAAATACCACTGTGATGTTGCTATTACACCCGGCTTACATGGGATGCTAGCTGAGGAACAGAATGCCCAGGGAATTTAGACAATGTCCCATTGCATTCAACAGAGGCCTGGAATGAGATGTCAAATGTTTCTGCTTTCTAGTCATGGTCTGCAGTCTACTAAACCATGCCTTTAGAGAAGAAGAAAGTATTACATAAAAGGGATTCCAGCTTATATTAATGCTATTGCATGTTATGACTGAGTTGGAAGGGGCCAAGGGTCTATTTCTTTGTTGTAAATAAGAAACTTGTAAGGGAATATTCGGTTTTAGAGAGCATTCCATCAGCATATAAAACAAAATACGAAGTGATGGAATAGATGCAAGTGCACAAAAGCAGTCTGAAAAGCATCTGAATGCATTTCATATAGAGAATTTTCTAATTTAAAAACATGCATTAAATTCCTGGAATGAGAGAGATACTGTTTGTATTCTGCTCACAATGTTCTGGCTTCCTATTCTGGAAGGTCATTAATATGTTTTCTAAGAACTGAAGAACCCTTTACTGATTTTATTCTTACTGATTAATCCTGATTTCTGTCCTGAATATAGGAACTTGAAAGCTATGGCTTGTTTTTTTTTTTTTTTCATGTTTTCTTGGACAAAGACCTGTGTTCAACTGAAAAAACAAGTAACCCCCCAGTAGCTTCCATTGAGTCATATTCCTTTATAATCTAACTTGTTTGTTTATAGCTGGGGACCCCATAAAGGTGCAGATACCTAAATCTTGGCTGCAAGAACATGTCATTTTTAGGTCCAGAATTTGAAATATGGAAAAAGATGGTGACAAAATAACCAGCATGTTGAGCAGAGAGTCGGTCCACGAAAACACACTGGTAGAAAGTGCTGAAAATGCTGACCACGGGTTTTTCAGCCTGTTCTGAAGCTTACTAGTATCAGATTGAAACGGGTGCAAACTCCATTAAAGTGCCAGTTAAGGCACTTCAGAAAGACTTCAGTTAGACAGAGTCTTGTATGGATGCATTTTTCATGTGAGAATGTGTGTGAGAGAGAGACAGGGAGACAGAGGAGTTCCTCCTGTAACCTCAGCAAAACTTGGCAGCAGGATAGAGCTCTAACACATATTAAGTTTTCTGAAACTTGCAAAACAAGATTCGTCTGCTAATGCTGAGCCTCTGCTGAGCCTCAGTCTCTGAAAGACCAGAGAAAATTCACATGGGCAAATAAGATGTAATGAATTCCCTAACCATGGGAAATGCTTTAGTCAGAGTTTATGTATTAAACAAGAGAAAAACCTCAGGCTGGAGTTCTCTCCCATATGGATTCTCTGCTGTCTAATAAGATGCAGACTTGGGTAGAAGTCATAAACACATTTGTAAGTATGATTTCCCAGTTAGATTCTCTGAAGTCTGTAAGGCATAAACAGCTGCAGCTTAATATAATACAGTTTGTTAATTAATACAGATTGTTAATTAATCACAAAACTCCTGGGAGCTAAGCTGCTTTGGTTCAGGTACTGGGGAATGATTCTTGAGTCCTAGGATCCAGCTGCAACTCTTTACTGGGGGCTTTGGGCTTAATTAAGGAGAACACAAAGGAGCAATGACCTCAACCAGAGGGAGAAATAGCACCTGGTGAACACCTTTTGTGGTATGTGATAGTTAAAACCAGAGCAGGCCATGAGGTCCAAAGAATTAAATTGCACCCGTTTGTTAGAATAGTAGGTCTGTGATTATAGCAGGACAAGGCCCTGAGCGACTTGATACAGCCTCGAAATTTGTCCTGCTTTGAGCAGGGGATTGGACTAATGACCCCTCTTCAACTTAAATCTTATGAGCCCTCAAACCCTGAATTCACAGCTAAAAGGCATGTAACACTTTTGCTATTATTTCGCTGGAGTAAAGTCTTACCATTTCATGAACATTCGGTACAAGGGTTGGATGCCTTTAGTTTTTGGAAAATTTAAATAGACATTAGTGTCCTGCTTGTTTTGAAAACATAAGAATCTACTCAGAGGTTTTCAAAAGCCAACTGTGTTATACTGCTGACCAGATTCCTCAGAATCAGAGCCACTTCCTAGGAAGTGTCATAAAATTAACCCCAGTCTGCAAATCTCAGCATAGAACAGGAGCCCATTATCACACTACAAACATTTTACCTTTTTTTTTTTTTTTTAAATTTAAATGGGGCAATCTATTAATCAATGTACAGGTGTAACTGATTTGATTTTAGATACATCATAAGAATGCAGCATTAGTAGCACAGAGCACTGCTGAAGAGCAACCTTTCCTCATCACCTGTCTTCTGCTTACCTCACATCTTGATTATTGCAATCTGATCCCTGAACTCATGGTCACTTAACTTTTCAACCTTTCTATAGCATCAAAATTATTCCAGAGTACTTTCATGATTCAGCATTATCTCCCCTTGCTTATTTCACTCTTTCTTCCCTTTTCCCACTCTACTCATGATCGTCCTAAATACTTCCCCTGTGTTTCCTCCCCATTCTATCCAGTTTTGTGATCATGCTGTTTTCACTCCCCCACAGATTCCTGGACTTACAGCCCCCTCCTCAGCTCATTCCTTCCTTAAAACCTTCAGAACATCTCTTTTCTCTTTCAGTTCAAGACTTCTTTTTTTCTGCTCAGCATTTCCCAGGGTCTTGCCTCATCTCTGTGTGCTCAGCGTAACACAGATGGCATCTGCTGGGAGATTGCAGAACATCATGTGGCTGCTGCAAACATTTCACTTAGTACGAAAATAAAAATCAAGACTTGATTCATGTAAATAACTCATCCAGGGCAACCAATAAATATTTTTAATATTTTAGTCATATGCTACTTTTTTTCTTTTTTCTTTTTTTTTTTTTTTAATAAATGAAAAGTTAGTAAATATATGAAGCTTGACTGATGTCTCATAAACTGGATACAAAAGTTTTCTACAACAATGCTGGGCTTGAAGCCAAATCTAACCATGCTGGGCTTAATCTGTAGCAGATACATACTCTTATTTGGGTCATTTTTCACGTGTTGGGGGAGAGGCAATGCAAACTCTGATCTGTTGTTTTTTGTTGTGAGTGCTCATAGCAACAACAAACCCCAGCATTGCTGCTTTGGTGCTGGCACAGTGAAGCAGGTACTGCCTAGGTGTAAAGTAGAAAACCACCTGACTCATTTTTTATGATTTAAACAGTGAACAGAGGGTGGCAATGCACAATCTGAACCTAGTCCTGGCTCAGATGATTTTGGACTTTTGTTCCCTAAAGCTCATTTATCCATCATTTTGTTAATAGGAAAATAATAATAATAATAATAATAAAAAGACTGAATATATGAACACCTTATTTTCAGTACTTTCACTTTATTTTTTTTCATTTTTTTTTCTCTCCACTTCTCTTGGATTGCCGATGATCCTTGGATGATTTGTTTTCAATTTAACACCTACTTCTGGGCCTCTGTGGCAGTACATTTAATTTTATTAAGTACCATTCTTAAGTCTTATACTTAATCAGTAGACTAATTTGCTTATTTACTGAAGAAGCGAGTAAAACCAAACTCAGTAAGTATTGGGCTATAGGCATTTTTGGCTTTAGCATTTCAGAGCAGTAGGGTAATAAGTGCAATATGTGAAAGTGGATGATCAGTTCCCGTCTTCATAAGTGTGGAGTCTCCAACTTTATACCATTAGCAAGCAGCTATTTGCAGGACTGCTCTGAATGAAATCACTGACCCTCGCTCTGTGTGATGCTACTCACTGCTGACGGCTAATGACACCTGTGGTACAACTTTAATAGTGTAAAAGGATTTCAGCTAACATTCAAAAACAGGCTTTAGCTGCCTCATACATTGTTCAGGTTGACTATGACACTCCTCCTAATCACAAGGACCTATGTCCAACAGCTGGCGTGAAGAGGTCTGCACTGAGGTGACACCACATCTTAGTGCTTGGGACATTCTCCCAAAAGGTGTGAGGCAGAATTTGGAGCTAAAAAGCTTGAGGACAACCTAGAATCCACACTTCCCATTGCTGGAAGCAAATGATTCACTCGTCTAGCAATACTGTGGAAGGTGAACACACCTGACCTGTGTTTCACACAGAAAACTATAATGAAAATAATGCTTGAGCTCATTACAGTGGGTTTGCAGGAAGCAGGCCTTACACCAGCAACTGGATTGCGTTCCTGTCAGTTCTATGATAAAATAGTGCGCTCTACTGTCTTGACATACGAAGAGATGTTAAGGTCTAGCAGATTTTCTATTGGCCTCTCACATTCTTTTCCATGCATAAAAGCATTCATATATATTGGTATGAATCAGACTAGAATCTTCTCTAATACTGCTTTACTTAGGCTGGGAAAGACGACCACACTTGGCCCCATTGACCCAGTAGACTGCTCTTGTGGAGGTGATTTTTATGATGATTTTCTGCTGAGGGTATGGGTCTTTACTGTAGTGGGAGAGGACATCATATGGGAATTGGCAAATTTTTAGAGCAAGTCCCTTCCTTTGAACTGCTGCATTCTCATACTAGCTGTCTTCATCCCATTCTTACAGGACTGCCATTTGTGCCCACGTGCCCTTGGAGAGCCTGCTGCTAATCGCATTGTTGACCCTTTCCTGGACTGCCAACCCCACCTCACCAGTTCTTCTAGGAATGGATGATCTGCAGCTTCCAAGCACCTTGTTAGTGCTGAATGTAACTGTTTTGTGCTGATGGTCATTACTCCAACAAAGCCAGGTAACTTTGCTTCACACCGGGAACTGTGTTCTGTAACACTCATTACCTAGGACTGTGCAGGAAAAGGGGAAGTTGCCATTTTGGCTTTGCTTATTAGCACATATTTTAAGAGATACAGACTTTAGATTTCTAAGGGTAAAACATACATATATAAAACTACTGAAATTACTTTTTTTTTTTTTCTAGTATGTGTATAATTTTAATAAATTTGAGATGCAATACAAATCTCAATAGAAGTTACAGGTTATTCCTACCATGTGGAAATATACATACTAATTCAAAGATGCATTTTTTTTTAGCTTCATTCTTTTAAAGTTATCAATGTCATGGTTTAGGCAAATCCTTTGCCAGCCTGGACTTTATAGATCCTCAGGATAACTTTTATTTAATTTCTTCTTTTATTTAAACTCTTCTTTTATTTAAAAGGCAGTATCAAATTTTGGCTATATAATGCAAAGGAAAATTTCTTAATAGTGGTCCCCCAAACCCCAGCACAGAAAGCCTACCGTATTCTGGGCTGCATCAAAAGAAGCGCGGCCAGCAGGTCGAGGGGTTCTCCTCCCCCTCTACTCTGCTCTCGTGAGACCCCACCTGGAGTACTGTGCTCAGCTCTGGGGTCCCCAACACAAGAAGGACATGGACGTGTTGGAGCAAGTCCAGAGGAGGGCCACAAAGATGATCAGAGGGCTGGAACACCCCTCATATGAAGGCAGGCTGAGAGAGTTGGGGTTGTTCCCAGGCAGCAGGTGACCTTATAGTGGCCTTCCAGTACCTAAAGGGGGCCTACAAGAAAGATGGGGAGGGACTCTATCAGGGATTGTAGCGATAGGACAAAGACAATGGTTTTAAACTAAAAGAAGGGGTATTTAGATTAGATGTTGGGAAGAAATTCTTTACTGTGAGGGTGGTGAGGCACTGGAAGAGGTTGCCCCGGTGGATGCCCCATTTCTGGGTGTATTTAAGGCCAGGTTGGATGGGGCTTTGGGCAGCCTTGTCTACTGGGTAGGCACCTCTACAGGGAGGTGTCCCTGCCCATGGCATGGGAGTTGGAACTAGATGATCTCTAAGGTCCCTTCCAACCCAAATCATTCTATGATTCTATGAAAGATAACTGTGCCTCTATGCCAGGGTGCACTCCAAAATACCATCCTGTATGGATGACTCAGTGTATGGTCAGTGACTCAGCATTGACCATACCTCATCCCATAGAAAGGAAATGATGTGCCTGGAGTTCACATAACATGCGTTTTTGTAGCAGTGAGCCATAAACAATAAGGAAAACCTTGTTCTTTGTACTATAAAAGCTGTAATGGCATTACCACTTTTTCTTCATTCAGACTGTACAGACCCTCATTAACATGCTAATATTTGGAAACACATAAACAAGGAAATTTTGCTATATAAAGTGGTTTAAAAAAAGATAAGCATCCAAAAGGTCTTCATGTACACACACATCCATATCTCATGAAGAGCAGCAAGAGTTCCACATGCTCACAGGGCCTCAGCACTCCTTTACTCCCACTGAAGAGGCTGTTACAAGACCCGTACAGGTGGCCTCCTGGTGCTGGTGAAAGATCCCAGGCTCTGCAGTCAGCCAACAGGTAACACCTAGGCACTCCAGCCAGGGTTACCAACAGGCTAAGTGATGCAGGACTTCACTACAATCTCAATAGCATTTCACTTTGTCTGTAATTTTTGGTCACTAGGCAAATTTGAAAATTTCAGGCAGTGCTAGAAGCATATGTGAAGAGAAATCTGGTTGTTTTAGGAGGTCTTTGAAAAGCTCGACTGCTACTGCCATACATCAAGTTCTCAGATGTCCCAATTAGGTCAGTGACAGGATTGTCTCTTTGATGCCCTCTACTGCTTGGCTTAAGCCAGACAGAAAAGTCGCAAGTGGGTGTTAATATAGAACAAACAATGTCTCGTAGGTCACTCAGGAGTTTGAATAAGACACCTTGAAGAGAACATCCCTGATGCATTGTTCATATTCTTTAACAACTCCCCAGAACCATATCTGTCTGCTCTCACTATCAGTCGTGGCTCTAATTAAACTGATGTCCACAGATCCTTCTTTATGCCAGGATGAACAAGTTCTATTTGTATTTCAAATCCTTTATCAACCCTTAGAAAGGGTATAAAGATCTATTATAACCACAGTAGTGTTAACACCCACACTAAATCATTCAGGGAAAAGGCTGCATTCACAAATGGGTGTTCACTGCTCTGCAGAACTTACACAGCTTCTCTTGGATTCTCATCTGTGGAAGATATATACATGTCACATGAGACTCCTCAAAACTATTTATCATAACTAGAATCCACAAGCACATATGAGGATTAATGGATCAGATGGTGTAATCCACAGAAAAAATATAATAATTAGGCACCTACAGATATTCGTTATCATATTCATTTTATATGCATAGACACTGGTTGGAAGGTTGCATGTAAGTGGTGTATTATCCAGACATGAGGGAAAAATGCCAAGAAAGTTTAAAAAAAAAAAGTTGTTTGCACCTATGAAGATTGCTCACCAAAGAATTTCTCCATTGCCAATTCAACCATGTCTCATGCATTGTTTGTTTCCCAGCTCACTTCTGCTCAATTCCTATTAAGTTGTTCTACTGTACAAACCTATTTGTTCTTCACAGCCTACTTGTTCTTAGTTACGTTGCTAAAAAACACCTATCCACTCCAAAAAAACTTCAACTTTGAGTCATAACCTACATTGTCTCAATAGCTACATGAAATACAAAGCTGAACATAAAGACATGCAAAAAGCTACATCCTGAAGGTAAATCTGGGCATTTCCTTCTCTTACATAATGATAACAAGGCTCTAGAGCCAAACTTGTCTTCTGCTGTGAATCTTTGTCTTCATTTGGTACTCATAAGAGTTAAAACCAAGTATGATACTCTGGCAGTGACATGATAAACAGAGCTGCCTAAGTGCCTCTTCAGGCTGTCTCTTGAAGAGAATTAACTGTTCCCAAAAAGAAAAGTATGTTATAATGATGGCTTATAAGGCTTTCTTACCAACAAACTTAGTAGAACTTCAACTTTCATATTTGGAATTCAGTTTCATCTGCAAAGTGTGTACTTTTACTCTTAAAGTATTCAAAAGCTTCCAGTTTCTACGTTTAGCTTGCAAAGATAGATCCAAAGGGACCTCCATGATAAATCAGCCAAAAATTATGAGAGAGAAAAAAAAAAAAAGAGAGACAACTGCCGATAATTTTTATTATGGTAGTGACAGAATGAAATCTCCTCAATAGTGGTTTTCAAGCTCCAATATGCTGGCATCTCTCTCAGCTACCAGGACAAGCATTATCCACAGGAACATAAATCCCTTCCTCGTTCCTTAGAAGAACTACTTAGTGCTCCCAGTTATTTCCTCATCTATTTCGCAGTCACACAGCAATATCTGTGTCTCCCCTCTATCATCTGCACATTACACTTGACCTGTCTGTGTCATGATTCTTTCTAATTGTCCATCTCTGTCCATGGACATAGATTAAACTCTGGCTACCCCATAGCAGAAACACCTAGATATATCAGATTCCCAAGAAAAGAGCCAGAAGGGAGCAGACAAGGGAAAGAGCAAGCTAAGGACAGCAAGCCAGCATGCTTCAGGAGAGGCATGGAAAAAGCCAGTCCCAAAAGATGGACTGTTGAGATGTTTGGATGATGACAGTTTCCTCAAAAATTCTGTCTTGGGAGAATGGACTGAAGTAAAGCTTGCTTATCCTCTTAAACAAAGGTTACACAGCAATAAAGTTCAATAAACAAAACTGTACAGAACAAGCCTTAAAGTGAAAAGTGCTTGCACTAATGATGGTCTTACCAATCACATTAAGGAGAAACAGAGTAGTTACACAGGGTGGCAGGAGAGGGTGAAGGAAATTGCACATCTTTTCACAAAAAGTTATAAAGATCAGCTGCATCTTCTAGAATAGATGTTAATGAATGGGTGAGGACAGATGCACTCAAGACAAGTAAAACCCAAACACTGTTAATCATTTAGTGAGACCTCATCTCCCCATCGGGATGGCATTCTCACAGCATATCCAGGTATAGATGAAGGAACACTCAAATGGAAAAAAGCTAAAAACTTTCTTTTACTGAAGCATCCTGGTTTTCCTTGATCTAAAGCTGCAAGTCTAGTGAGAATACAGACCCACTGGTATGAGCTGAAAGATGCATACTTTTTGGTTCATCCTGAGGATCCTTGAGAACAGCTGTACATGCTTCCAGAACCTGGACTTAAAGTTTACATCTCCATTTAGACAACATACAAAGTATGTAAGACATTGGCATGAGATATATTTGCTGCACTCAAAGGATCACAAAGCACTTCAGTTTCTCAGCACCCAGCTATTCTCACAGCTCACCTTTGAATTCAAAACTTCCTGTCCTATGTCTTGAAATATAACTATGGCTATCACTGGAAGCCATAGTTTATGTGAACAAGAAATGAATGTGAACAACAGTTAATGTGAATGTACTTTTTGTTCACAAACTTTTGAAGTTGTACAGTTGTTTGAACAAGACCCATTGGTTTGTACCTATGAGTACATCAACAATATTGCACATGACAATAAGCACTTAATATTATAGGCCTTAAGTCTTGCTGGAAATAATGCCAAAGCTAAACAAATGTTTAGGAATACTTCTCTTCCAATTTGTCTCCCCCCCAAAAAAGGGAATTCAGCAAGAACAGAATCAGTAGACAACTCAAGTAAGCAACACTAATTTTTATTTGCAAGTGTTACAACACAGGCATTATAAACCAAAAAACAAATGAACAACAACAACAAAAACCTGAAAACTTGCATAGCTTTTTTTTTTTTGATGCCAAAGATGCTCTACTCACTGGCACAGAGACAGCTAACAAGGTTTAACTGTAGAAGCTTAATCCTTAAGGGGTGGGGGTGGGGAAAAATAACACAAGAAGCATTTCATTTGGTTTATCTAGTAAGCAAAGCTGATACAGTTGCGATTTTTTTTTTTTTTTTACTCAAATACTGGAAGCCTTCTGGTAGAGACTTTTTCCTTCTTTTGGTAAAGAAATTACAATTCAAAAGCCTAAGTATGAACCTTTTGCAGCATGACTTATGCATACGGTATTCTGTGCCATGTCCCTCAGAGAAGGCACAATGTGTGAAAAGAACATTCATGAAAAACAGAAGACAGTTCTGAAAGTATAAGAGTGACAACAACCACAAATGGTGGTGGATTTTTATTTTTATTTTTTAAACCCCTCCCCTCCAAAAAAAACCCACAAAAGACAGAAGCAAAAGAAACCCCTAAAAAGTAACTCAATCATAAAATGAAAGCTTCTCCATGCATGAAAAATTATAAGAAGGAAACATGAGCTAAACCATTTTTTCCACTGGTGTAGAGTTTCTTTACAAACTACATGCAAGAATAGTCACTACTCCTCAATAATCCATGTGTCAACAACGAGCAAAAAAACTACATGCAGCTTTTTTAAAAAAAAAAAAAAACAAAAAAACAAGAAACTTCGTTCTCCCTTCCCACTTGAGGTCTACTGAACAAAACTATGTGGCAGTAAAGCTGATCGTTTTTGTCTAAAGTGCTTGATGAAAGCAGGGAAACTATAAGACACGATAAATTAATTTGTCAAACTGAAAGTGGAAGAGCTACATGATCATATAACAAGAAAAACTGGAGCACTTTCAAGTTGTCTTCTTTCATTACACAAGATACAGCAAAAAGATCCTTCACAGTGAAGAGCTCCCTTAAAGCGTACAGAGTTCATAACACACTTTTCTGGTATATGAAGACATTTGCCATAAGACTCAGGAACAAAATCCCAAACAAGAAAGTATCACAACTAAGGAATGAAGATTACAAGTTTTAGTCACTAAAAAAAAAATCTTTGGGAAAATGCTATTAAGTACTTTCAATACCTTTAAATGCCCAGATACTATATACTTTTTTACAGTAGAAATGCAAGAGCCTTTGGAACACAGCAATGCTTAATTTTGTGCAATTTTGTTCTCAAGACATCATCTTTTTCTTACATTCCACTGAGCAAAAGACCATCCCTTCCACTGGCATAAACTTCTGGCCAATTAAACACTTGCTACAACAGGAACACAAAAAACATTCTTGTGTAGCATGCCAGTTGAAGTTGTTGTATGTCACACGTTGAACTTCTGGATCTATAGCATTATGACAGCCTTGGCAGATCTGTTTAGGAAAAAAGTCAAACAAAAAGAAGATCACTTAAATGAAGCATGCACATCCACTCTACAATTCCAACAGAAGCTGGAGTTCTTAGATGTTTTCAAAGAATACAGACAGATATCAAAAGAAGCCTTTGAAATAAGTCTTCAGCTTTTGATTTTTCCTTTTATTTTTTAAAGCACAGTTTCTGACCAAAATGCAGTTGAGGAAAAAACCAGAGTAATAAAAATGTACACAAGTCAGTTGCTGCTGGGACTAAGCTTAGACAGTTATGGTGGTTATGATTTCCTAATGCCCAAATCGGGATAAGAGCCTGTCATGCCAAATACAGCAGATCTTCATATATTAACCCACACTTTGGAAAAGATCAGTTACAAATATATGTTCCTACAGGCAGCTATAAAGGCATGCCAAAGAATTAGAGGTTACTAGAAGGTCTTGGATGGAATTCATCTTAAGCTCTGGTTGCCAAAGATTATTTTCTAGATCTCAAGGTAATAATGTTTTAAGAGAAAAAAAGCCTCTCCAAAATATAATTCCTTACATCTACCTTAGAAAAATGTATCTGCTACCAGCTAGAGATAACATTTTTTCCCCCTCCATTAACTGTACAAACAGTCCAGTTGCAGATTAGACTGAACTCCCAGCTAATAGCTAGTTAATGGGTAGAGATGAGTGGACTATCATCTCAGATTAGAGCTCATAACTAGGAATTGAGAACTAGCATCCTTTCGCAAGCTTTTGCCTTTATCAAGTGAGTCAGTCTCCTGTGTAACTCATGGGCTTAGAAATACGCAGAGAAACAAAGTACTTAGATTGCAGTTGCCATTACAAGCTTTTAGCAAACCAGATGAAATTGAAACCTGCTGTGAATTATCATTGAGATGAACTACACATTTAGCAGCATCACTCATCTTCACCTGTTTTACTTCTCCTATTACACAATCTTGCTTCAACACTGGTAAAATTAAAGATATTTTCTGAACCCTCTCCCACTCTTAGGGTAGCTTTAGGTCAAGTTTATGAATTCACAGAGCACCTGTCTGCTTTCAAAGTTTCTTTAAAGGGGAAAAAGAGATGATCAACTTGGACCTAAACCTGTATTGAATTTACACTCTTCAGATACTCCCACTCTGGAGAAAAAGATGAGAGTTTCAAGCTCTTCAAGTTGCCTTGCTTCAGAGCACTGTGTCTGCAAGGATCTTACCGCAGCATGGTTCTTCATGTAGCATCGTTTACAGACTGGCTTGTCATTCACCATTACATAGATTTCTCCAGCCAAAACACAATCACAGTCAAAACAGCAGAAGTGTTTCAGATGCCAGTTTTGACCCTCCGCTTGAGTATATTCATTGCTGAATATAAGCTATGAGGAAAATACACAAACATTAATGTATGTATTTGGATAGTATTTTCTTTATTAAAGCTAGCCTCAGGATGTTCTGTAATTTGCAAAGAATTGCTGGTGATTCCACTGTTTCAAATGACTTCAACAAAAGAGAAAGTACTCACTTGTTTGACCATTTCCCAAAGCTTCCATTTCGTTTATTAAGAGCTAATAGATACCAAAGACATCAGGCAGGCTGTTCTCTGTACGCTGCACAAGGTGTAATTTAGTGAGGTGCTCCCCCTAGTGCCCTTCCCGAGGAAACAATTGCATAACTTGGACTTTTTTTTTATAGAAGAATTCACACTCATGTATTACACCCATATCCTAAGCTCCTGTAGCCCACACAAGACCCCCACCAAATCCAAAACAAAGTATGGAACCTCCCGGATGCAGAGTGTCCATATCAATTACAGTTTCTTGCAACTATGGTCAGCTAAAACTGGTAAAAGGATGTCACACCCCCGCACCAAAATATTTTTTACTAAAATTGTATTAGCTTTTCAGGACCACTAACTTTTGCGCTAAAACAAAGGACTGGGATATTTCCTACCTCATCACATCCAGCACAGCGGGGTTTTTCACTATCACAATAATGTCTTCCACAGTACAGATTGCCATTCTTCCAGAAATAGATCATGTCTACTAGAAGTTCACCGCAGGTGCAACAGACAAAACAAGCTGGGTGCCACAATTTGTCATATCCTGCACGTTCTGCGTAGACAGCTGGGTCACCTTCTTTCATGCTCAGTTTGCAGCGATAGCAGGACTGGAAAGAGGTTATTACCAAATTAAACAATTATTTGAAGAGCTATGTTTATAGCAATTACATATTACCTAAACATTTAATAAATCCCACCTGCCCATCCTGAACCTATAGTATCGATTTACATCCACAATCGGATAGCAATGTGACATGTCACAGCACAGCAATTGTCACACCAAGCAATTCAAGACGATGCATATTGTTATACTGACAGCACTAGTGCTACTTAGATGGATTATTGTATTTTGCAATATTTACATTCTCATGACTACTGTCCAGTACTTGTAAGTTTTAATTGCCTGTTGGATTTTTGAGTATGTGACACTCACAGAACATAACATAAGAGTAAGGAGCCTCCGTCAAAGGTAACCAACTAGATCAAGACTAGTATCTATAACAAAAATATGGCTGTGTACTACTGGGCCATAAGGAAAAAAAAGCCATATCTGCATCACTGGTGATGAAAACAAAAGTTGAGAACACCTGAAAAACTCATTCTATTTAAAGCTGCATTTTAGGAATGCTAGCCCTTTATGACTAGCATTATCCAATATTGTGTGATTAACAATCTTGGAGTGGGAAAGTAATTACGGAAAAGGGACTACAAGGTTTACAGACACAGCTACAGTAGAAATAGTTCCAATGAGTTCATAGTTGGTCCTCTGCTCTGTACCTGCTTATAAAAAGGGTTTTGTCATCAAGTCAAAGAACACAGGTGGTTTATGTAATGGAAAAAGAGATTTTAATCTATGGTTTAATCATCAGTCTGGCACTTCTTGCACTCCATTTAAGTCTGTGGATTGGGTTGAGCATCCTGGAAAGGTCATCTCCACAATCCACACTACAAGTCCAGCCACAAATGGTCTAAGTTTTTAACTGTGTGTGTACATACATATGTACACATTAAGTCACATGGCAGAAATCATACAAAATGCTTAAAAAAAGTATAAACCCTAATTATTTAGCCTAGGGTTAAACTTAGTACCTAACAACAGACAAGAAACTCAGATGTTCACTTACACTGTTAAACACTTTTAAACCTCTTCCTAAATCACTGCACACAGTAATGAGTTATGTCTGGCCTACGCTGGCAGGTATACTCAGGTGCTTGAGGAAGAAAATTTAGGAGGTGAGAAAGAGGTGTCATGTAAGAACAAAGCACCTTTTCATACAGTTATTGAACATGAAGGAGTGCTGCCTTCCCTTGAGTCAGTGTAGAGTAGTTCAAACCAGTTCACCAGTACGGCACAATGCAAGGTGTCTATTTCTGTAGGCCTTTCTCAAGGAGGTATGTGAAGAATTGCTGTGGTGAAACTAAAGTGACCCAGCAGGAGATGGCTGACACAGTGACAGCAACCTATGAGGCCATGATGAAATAACTTAAGTACCTTAGAAGCTCCAAGACAAAATAATGGCAAAAATAACTGGATAATTAATTTTAGGAAGTAGCCACAAGCAACCAAATGGCACAGCATGACTGATTATGTTAAGTGGGCATGTTCAAAGCTAAAACTGAAGTGTTAATTTTATATTCCATCTGAAGTACACCAGAAGTAATATACTATGTTGATTTAATAGAAAAAAAACACATACAACAGAACCCAAAAAAACTCCACAATAACACTGAAAACCTTATTCTACAACCATGTTAACAAACATACTTCATGTAGACCTTGTATATTGATTTTCTATAAATAACTTGGAGACAGTTTTTGCAATTCAGAGCACAGAATAGTAACATTCCTGGAAATCAAGGTACAGGAGCTTTTGTCACTGATGTGAAGGTCTAACATCAGAAAACAATGAATGCATGGCTTAAGGAGCCACTGGAAAGAAACTAGTTTAATATTACTTCAATTATCCTACCCTTAGTTTGTGTTCATAATTGGTAGCTCAGACATGTACAGCAGAATTTTACCAGTTTTGTTAGCAATGCTTTATCAAGGTTACAGTTTTAGAAATATTAATGAAGATAGGGTAATTTTGCATAACTCATTCTTTTGTTGAGCTATTACAAGGCAGAAATCAGATGTCAAAGGGGAAAAAATACATCTGATTATGAAAAGAAAGCTAGCCAAAACAGCAGTTATATGGCTTGGCTTGTTGGAGATGGGAGGGAGAGGTGTTACCTTATTATTACTTAATTTCATTTAGTTTTAAACAATTTGACAAGTGAGCAATTTTGACGTTCTTCTAAGAAAGAAAACTGTCTATCACAAACTAAAATTAAACTAAACTCTTCAAGAGGAGAAAAGTGCAGCAGTAAGTCCATTAGATTACACAACTTTCTTGATTGTTATTCTGTAAAAGCCATCCTGCTATACTGTATTTCCAAGCTAACCCATTTTTGGGGATGAGCATGAAAAAGTGGTGAAAGTTATGGAAGTTATTTGGGAACTTACTTGCTCCAACATACTAAATACTGTCAGAAACCAGGGGTTCTAAGCAGACATTAACAATGTTTTCCAGTTCCCTTTCCCTCCCCAGATTTTCACTATTCCAAATGAACAAATTCATTGAGTTAAAATGACCAAAGAGAACACTCAAAAGGAAATCTACTTTCTTGACTTGTTTTTTTTTTTTCTTATACTTACATACTGAGCTGCCTTCTGATCTGCTGACTTGTCCTCCATTGCTCCTACAGCAGCTGAGGTGCTTCTGTCACCACTGTTCACGTTACTCTTGTCAGTAGCTTTAGTTTCCACCTCACCAGGGAGCTTGACATCTCCTACACCAAGTGCCTCATTTTTGTACTTCTTCACAAATTGTTCCATCTGTTTAACTTCATTGGGGGATAGCTCATGGCATTTTGAAGGATCTTGATCATGAGCAGGCAGCTGCTTAGCCAACTGCTTCTTCCTGTACTGTGCGCCTTCCGAGCCAGCAACGGGCTGTTTCTCCTTTGGTAGCATCTGCATATACTGTCTAGCCTAAACCAGGAGGAATTAGATATCAGATGCCATTTCAACTATAGACCCAACCTTTCAAGCAAGCAAATGACTAAAATAATTTCTACTGTTTTTGACAACTTTCTGTTGCTAACAACAAAGTTCTTTTCATACACATTAAGCTACTGAAACACAGTAGATGGGGACAAAATACAGCAGAAGCATAAATTGGTTTCTTCCCAGAGTAAGAGACAGGCTTCCTTTTAAGCTTTTTAAAACATGCAGAAATATGTAGAGTTACTACTTTTCAGAGTAAACAATAATAAACATTTACATATCACCTTGTCTCTTCAAAGCTGTCTGAAACTACTGATTACCAGTACAGCTTTAAGAAGTTGAAGCTGAAATAGCTTGCCTGAGGCACACAGCCCATCGCAGAAATAATTCTAGCAAAGAAAAAGTGCTCTGGTTTTAATAGAGCAAGGACAAGTGTAAAAATGGAAATGGTAACTCAGTGTTAAATAACAGTCAATTTAGATGCACAAGGTTATATTCATTCACTGAAAAAGGCTACTTAGAGAGGCAGGTCAGAGATAACATGATTCCAGCATGGATCACACAACACTGCAGTACAAATAACAATAAAAATTTGAAAAGTGAAACAAAAATCCTCACAAGGCTATCTACCATCTCATCTACTTGAGCTGCAAACATACTTGAACAGAGCTCTTCTTTGAGATGTCAACACTGAACTTGTTCTTACCATATACAGTAAAAGCCATATACAAGACTGTGTTCCCCTTAACTTTAAACTGTGACATGAATTGTTTTGTTCTGGGGCACGTGTGCATGTGCGATTCTAAGCACACACTCCGTGCAAGTTTTTTCAAGTTTACTGACAGAGACAGGTTAGAGAAATTGCACTCCAGAGACCTTAGACAGGATTAAGAGTTATCTGCTATTGAAAACCATCTCATCTCCCCAGTTCTCAAGAAGTTCCACAGAGAAACATCCATATCTGCAAGACAGTGCAGGCAAGACTCATTAAGCGGACACTGTATTTTTAGTTTTGAGGAGGAAGGAAAAAAAGAAGGGGCACACACAAGAACTACAACAGGCAGATTTACAGTTCTAGTAAGCTGGACTTCTTTATCTCCCATCAACTCCTGCCTTGAACACGAAGAAAAAGAGGGTCTGACTTACAAGTGTCTGGTTCTGAACAGGAGGAGCCCACTCATAAGTCACAGTATTGATGGATATGTTCTTCTTGGCTGGCACTGGATTAGTTAGTATCATTACGTTACGTTTATACATGGGAATGCCATCATTTTTCAGCTTTGCAATAAGGGTTGTGTACTTTGTATCTTCAAAGAGTTTTCCCACTTTCCGATCTTCCTCATTGCTTGTGAGAACATCATGCTCTTCCTGGCCACATTTGCAGTTGCGGCATATTTTCCTGAAATTCATGGAAACAACAACAAAATTATAGTCTCAGTTGCAAACTACATCTCACACTAGCTGCATGTGCATTGACAACATCACCAGGAACCCAAAACCTTGTTTTCAGTGCTTTGATTAGGAATATACAAGTTCTTCTGCAATTTGTCAAACATCTTTGGAGTATATCCTTTATTTCTACTATTATATTATTTGTTCACTGAGATTATGATCAAATCAGCCAACTACATTAACGTATTTTTAATACGGTATTATATAATTTCTTCAGCTATGTCACAATACTGACCATGTGCATATATGTCCATGATCACCCACATATCAGATTTATTATGGGTAGTCATGCATGACTTATACCTTATGTACGTCAACATGACCCTCAGCCATCATTTATTTGTGCTCTTAACTTTTTAGGATTCTCTTTATACATTCAAAATTACACACGCTGTATTATTTCTCCAAATGCACGGTATTTGGTTATCACAGGGTTACCATCGAGTGGAAACAAATATTTCCTAGAAAGGAAAAAAGCATACAGCCATATATACAATGCAAACGGAACATGAAAAAAACTTGAATAAACTTTAAACATTAAAATTTAGCACTTAAAAGAGAAGGTGAAAGAAGAGTGACTAGCTTATATGGACGAAGCATTTCAGACAGCTCTGGACCAAGTCAGAAGTAGTTTGGTGCATGCTGTACAGAGAATTTTCACAGATAACATCCTTAAAAGGATGAAGATTTCACTTGCTCAGATAAATGGAAATATTCTTTCACACACAACAAAACACATCAGAACTCCTTTGATTAAGGGACATTAGATAGCAATTTATTACCTTAAGCATAACTAAACAATTCACATTTAATAAGCAGAACCTTGGATTAGACAAGTTAGTTCACTATTTATTAATGGCTTTCCCAGAGCTTCCACTCAAAGTAGTCAGGCTGGGACATGGGAATTAGTGAAGTTGGGTGTTAACTAATGGTTGTTCCTATATCCTAGAAGGACAGATCAACCTTCTGGATCTCTCGAGCACGAGGAATGACAATATTTTACCCCATTATTTATTCTTCACATAGCAAATAGCATAAAGCTGCTATCTATAAAACACTTCTCAACTCTGCTTGCCAAAACCCGTCTAACTCACATTGTTCTGCAACTTGCTATCTGAAGCCTTGAAGACAAGATACATACCTTATCTTAACGCATAGAACAGGTACATAGCAGGAATGTGCCCCTGACTACAACAGACCCAGCAGGCGATGGAAAAGGGAGGAAGAGGGAGGACATTGCTATAATTGGTCATGTGAAGTGATGCACAGCCAGCCCCAAAGTTATGCACTTCACTATACCACCATTTCAGTGTGTCATGGATGCAGCCCTGGTCATGTGATTATACAACAACCATAGTTTCCTAAGTTACAAAGCCCACTCCAAACAAAAAATAGTCAGTTCTGCTACAGAAATGAGTCACTTCACTCTAAAAACAGCTAGCAAAACAATGTTAAGCAGAACAGACTCCGCCTTACAACACAGAAAACTTACAGATAACCATGAAGTGTAGACTGTCTGATGGCTTCTATGACTTCCAACCTGCTCCCACAACAGGAAAAAGGCATAAATGCCTAAATACTAAATGCCTAAATACTGTACTATGCATCTCAAGCACTTCAACAAAGTTCTGTAAAATCTTTAGCATCGGTCTACACAAGTTCCTTACCAAGCTATTACTTCAGTCCATTTAAAACACTAATAAAGCAATTTATATTCAATTTGCTCATCTTTTAATGTATAGTCATATGCACGCCTTCTTATCAACTCTTAATCATGCCTTCTCTGAGACCTAATGCTGTCTGGCAGTATCAGACCTTACTTTTAGCAGGTTTAGTTCATCATTCAGTGATGAACACAGCTCTATGCTCCCCAGTGTGCATGCAACTTGACTTCAAGCAGTTAGTCCACTTGAACAATAGCTTACCGGGTATTTTCTCCACTTTTTCAACTTAAGCCTTTAGCAATAAGCAGCCCCAGTTTCAGTCTTGCCTCTTCACAGGATGTGCTCCGATAACACAGGTGACTGACCAGACTCCACAGACAGCAAGTCTTGCTGTCCAGAACTACTCTGCTTGCAAAACAAAACTCACTGAGAACAATTCAGATGGTTGTACTGGCTGTGTGGTCACGACAGTTTGCCTAGCTCTCCCTGCTCTGTACAGCATTCACCTACAGTGAAGTAGCACTGACAGCCTGCAGAGATCAGAGCCATCACCAACAAGCTGTGGGGGAACTCTTCCCCTCAGATTTTTCAGCTACTGGACGAGCCACAAGGGCACCTTGGTTTTGCTCATACTAAGTCATGAAAGGGCATTTGTTTTCTGTTACATTCTTGAGATTCTGTTTCTGTTCCCAGCTAGGAGAATAACCTGACTCGATGGCTTTCATCTTCAGTCCCACCTCAAAGGCTTAGCATCTCTCACTAGTTTCGGTATCCTTGAAAGATTTTCTGTTGTCCTGATAAACAGATGAACAAATACTTGCAAACAATGAAAGCATACAACCTGTTTTCAGGTCCTTCCTGGGTCCCACTGTGAAAAGTGGCATAAAACTACTGTGGTTTATACTTGCATTAAGAAAGATCATCATCCTTACGCCTGCTATCTTCTCCTACCTCACACTTACTTACATTAAGATATTGACCGTGTACATTTCAGTCTAACGTTACCTTCTTGCTCTTTCAAGGAATCAATGAATGACTCTTTGCAAGAAGCTGTTACAGGGGCTATATGACAAGACCGTAAGTGCGACTGTGCATTAGAACATGGATTACTGGCATTAGATCTTGTGGATAAGTCTCTGAATGCATAAGAAAATAATCCAGAAAGAATTTGGAGAATCCTGACTCACAACTGATGTCAGCCTATTGTGGTAAGTTGCAGGAAAAACCCTGAGGCTGGTGCCATTTCCCCTGCTCCCCAAGGCTCTGCTGGATCTCTGCCACATGAAGACATCTGTGCACTGCTAACAGCCAAAAAAAGGTTTCCTGTCCCAATTTGTAATCCCTTTTCTTGATTAATTCCCAGCCCTAAATGTCAACTGGATATCTTTTACACATACAACTCTTAATGCAGAGTACTGCTTACAATTTAGTCATGCCTTCTTTCTCCAAGCTACCATATCAGAGTCCTGTTCGTCAGTCACTGCCCCTTGTGTTTTCTTTGACTATGATACAGCTATCTTACTGAAGTGACAACACATTACCCTGAACTCGGCAAGTCTGTCTGGTAACTGACACTTAATTTTTCAGTTTCAGTGTTAAAACAAGGACCTCACATGTGCTGGGACAGCCAGTTGCTTTTATATAGAGACAGATGGATGGACTTAGATTTATCTCTTTTGACTCTACCTAGAAGAGGGGCAGTGAGACTTTGTTCTCTCCACCTACTTTGTCAATGGGTGATGATAATGGGGATAGCATAGGAAAAAAATTCTCTCACTTGATGGCATTCAGCAGAATTCCTGTTAAAGGAGGCATTAGAGACTCCTGTTTATGTGTTCACAGTGTTAGAACCTCAGCAAAGGAGTCCTGACTGTTTCTCCAGCCATATCTCAGCAGTCTGGGAAGCTTTTCGTATTCAAAACATGGCAGGTAAGGAGGAAGCTTCAAAGTTTATGGAATTAGAAGTCACGTATCATTGTAAAAGACAGAGTTAGTGGACCGTGTCTTGCTTCCAGGTCTTGGATTGGTAGAAAGAAGGAAAATAGATTCCATATTCTCTTACTGTCTCCTGGGCCTATGAATTCCCATGTCCTGGATTTCTGCTCACTACAAGGTTCCTTCTGCAGAACAAAATGTCACCCATCCTCCTACTTTTCTAGGCTTTTGTGTATGGAGAGGAAAATTAACTCAGATCATGACTTTCTATGCTGGCTTTGCAGTGACAGGAAGAAGCATCTGCAAGCCCAGAGAAGCTCTCAACCAATATCTTGCAAGTCTTGAGGCTTGTGTCCTCCACTAAAAGAGTAAACTCTTCCTATGATTCCTTCCATTATGTTTTCTTGTTATTAATGCAGCTGTAGTAATTGCCAATGCAATTAGTACTGTGCCTCAGTACTTGCCTGACAGCCTTAGCATCAGAAGATGTTAAAGCCCACCTTACACTCTCTCTGCCTTCCAGGGGTTATGTCTGTGCAAAGAAGTCAGTTGCTGACAACGGTCATTCCCAAGCTTAAGATTCTTGTCTCCAGGAGCTTTTTAACATCTCGGCAATCCATGCCAGATACAGTTATCACTTCCCGGTACACAGAACTAAGATAAATTAGAACATTACCTCCCTCTTACAAGATCTGATTCCTGTCCCACACTTCCCTCTAGTGGAAAACATGTTCCCAAAGAACAAACGTTTATACTAGTAGCAGTCTTTTACAGGTAGCTTGCCCTGTTAGTTTTGTAGAGACAAGTTTTGCAGTCTGAAGGAACTATAACATCTGAACTGAGAAGACTTTGTCCCCTGTTTGTGCTGAACCTGGACAGAAGAATGATTCTGAAGACAATTTTAAAAGCAAAAGCTATCAGCACACTGAAATAAAGCAGGTAATTCTTGACCATTTGGTTACTATTGTAGACTGCAGCTCTCATTGTACTGATTTGTATTCATGTCACACAACTGAGGTTTTTGGAACAAGTTCTACTAAGGGCTTTGGTGCATCACTACTTTACAGATGCAGAACTGTTAATTTGGTATAGTCAGACTACTCACTGTGCCAAGAATTATGGCAACAAAGTGCTTAAAGGCTTCAAGTTACCACCTCAGAAGATATATTTTCCAAACACTACCACTATAGAGAAGAACGGTGTAGCAACTCTGTGTAAAGCTTTGCTAATAGACAGGCATACTTTGATATTTTTGGTGCTCTTTCCAGTTTGACTTCCTAAAGGCAGAACTGAGGCTCTCCTACGCAGAAATGTAGAGCAATTACACCTAGCTTTGAGGTACACCAGAGTTTTCACATACGGGATGAGAGAACAAGAATTACATGACCTGCTGAAGCACTTCAGCTCCATCCACGAGAGGGCAGTGTCACCCTTAGACAGCAGCACAGAGTAAAGCCTACCCACGCTGTAGCACACATGCAAATAAAACTGCTGCCTCAGCTACTGTACTGGGTCTGGCTGGCATGGAGTTAGCTTTCTTCATAGTATCCCTATGGAGCTGTGTTATGGATTTGTGGATAAAATACTGTTGACAGCACATGTTATCAATGTTAGCACTTGCTGAGCAGCACATGCACTTTATTTCATACTCTGCCTCCCCCTCTGTAAGCAAGGTAGGGGTAGGCAGGAAGGTAGGAGAGGACACAGTTGACTTGAATTGACCAGAGGGACACTCCGTACCATACAACACCATACTTAACAATAAAGTAGGGGTAGAGGATGAAGGCGGCAGGGATTCCGGCTTCCAAAGCAGCCACTGCTTAGAGACTGGCAGGGCATCAGCCTGATCATGGGAGTTGGTGAGTGACTGCCTTTCGCAGGAGTTGCTTCTCCCCCACCTTTCCTTCACCTATTAAACTATCTTCATCTTACCCACGAGTTTTCTCACTTTTGGTCTTCCCATTCTCCCCAACCCCACTGTGAGGGGGACAGGGAACGTGCAGCTGTGTGGGTGCCCAGCTGCTGGCTGAGGTCAACCTACCACAGTAATACTTTTTAACTTGCAACAGTTGTTTGAACTTCAATCCCTACTTCAACACCTACCTTTTAAAGATAAGTAAAAGGTAAGTTAGTCGCTATATTTGAACCAATTTTAATCATTCATGTGATAAAGAGAATATTCTGTCCATTTTGAATTGTTTCTATTTGTCTAAGTGTCCTGGTTTTGGCTGGGATAGAGTTAATTTTCTTCATAGATGCTGGCATGGTGCTGTGTTTTGGATTTAGGAGAAAAATGTTGATAACACACTGATGTTTTAGTTGTTACAGAGCAGTGCTTACACTAAGTCAAGGACTTTTCAGCTTCTCGTGCTGCCCTGCCAGTGAGGAGGCTGGGGGATGCACGAGGAGCTGGGAGGGGACAGAACCAGGACAGCTGGCCCAAACTGGCCAAAGAGATTTTCCATACCACGTGGCATCATGCTCAACAATAAAACCAGGGGGGTCAGGACATGGGGTGGGGGCATGAAACCAGGACACTAAACAGATATCCAGACAGCCAGGTGAACAGATGTTCAGAATCCATCCTTTTCTGTTCCAGTGATGAACTCCTGAAGTCTCTGCATCATGCAGAGCTACTCCTACTTTGAAAACTGTTCACACAAAACTGACTTCAGATTCACACCCTTCCTGTTCCCAGCTGCAGATCCAGTGCAGAAAAGCTATGTTCCAACCCATTCTAGAATTGCCTTAACTGCTAGGTTTTCAACTCTTAATATGCCACATTTGTCCAACACCTAGGAGAAGCATTTCCAGCCACCCTGCCGCCTGGACTATCCTATGTCTTTTCAATTCCCAAATTAAAACTTCAACCCAAACTAAACATGCACTCTTTTCATGTCGTCTTACTAGCTCTTTAATGCACTGCTCTCTACAGGCTCTCGCTTTCTAAGAGACAGTGCTCTGAAGAGCTATTTACTTAGGACCTAGCACAATGAGCTCTAACTGCTGGAACAGTGCAGTGAAATGAATAAGAAAAAACATACCTAAAATCCTCCAAATACACACACAAGTAGACATGTTCGAACTTGGCAAATATGCTATTATGTGACTACATCACCTCAGACATTTTATTTCTGTTCATCCTTAATTCTTCCCTGTTGAAGAATAAAGTAGGAATTAGAAGGTATCTTAGAAGTGGGAACTAAGAATAAGAGAGGACAAAAAGAAGGATTTGAGGAAAGTTATTTGGACTATTTTTTTTTTTTTGCTACAAGTTCCAATTTGTGATTTCCTTATCTGTCAAATTGGCCCTAAACAAAAGATCTTTCTCTCAAGTAGTAAAAGACATGATTTCCCATGTTATGGGAACATAACACAGCACAGATAAATGTATTTAACTCCTGCAAAATTTGTATTCTGTTTCACTGAATTACCTATACGCATACAAGTTAACTATTTTCTGTTTTCTTTTTCTAGTACCTCTCCACAAGCCCCCTCACTGTCTGCGTGTTGACAAAGACTCTTTCCATAAATTACCCATTTCTTACACCTTTAGAGAACAGATTTACCTATCAGTGTATTACCGTTTCTTGCTCAAGTTTGTTATTTGTAAGCTGCTTCCATAGTTACATATTACAGATACATAACTGAGAAGCTATTTCCTCATAAACTTAGAGCAAGTTTTTGCTGTGGGCAGCCTGGTTATTTTCTAAACCGAGTCTCAGCTGCACTCAAACACTTGGGCATAGATGTAAAACCTCCTAGGCCTTATCTGCACCTCATGCCACTCTGGCTGTGTTGTAAAGACTACAGTCAAAAAAAATCATCATAAAATAAAACCCTATCATGGATACAGTTATGACTGTAGCTAAATAGCATTGGTGAAAGGCAATTGCTTTCACTAGGTAGCATGTGCTAGTGCTACTAACAATCATTTATGTTTGTCCTTTGCAGGCTTTTCCCTTTGAGAGGGTTTTCTATTTTTTAAATCAGAATCACAAAGCTAGATCTTAAAGTACACCCAGTATGATCTGTGAACTCAGCTAGTCAGAGCTATTTGTTAAGGTTTCAGTAACACAAGCAAAGCCTTAAGGGAACACAAAATTTCTGCAGAAGTAATGGCACAGACCTATAGAAGGGCCGATTTACTGCAACTATCATCAGCTCTTACTGGTTTAGGAACATCATCCAAGGTGAAGAACTACCTAACTTCCTTGAAATATAACACCTCTTCCCCCTCCAAGTAATTTGCAGATGCATACAAAGTTTCACGTTCCTTTCAACATAGATAATTTTACCTAAAAATCTCAGATCAAAGCTTATGTATTTTACCAGAAGCTGAGAAAGCATTTTATTACCAAGATGAAGCACTCTTCTTCCCTGTCATCTCTCTTACAGTAGAGATAAAGATGGTTTTACAAGCCTACTTCAACTGTTTAATAAACTAATACAAATGCTTCAATAGAAGTAGTACCAGTGCAGGTGAAATGTATATTCATACGTATTTATCTACTTAAACACTGTTGCAATGCTGAGAGAAACTGCAGCTCTGAAACTAGACATAGGTTCTTTAAAACACCTGAATAGTTTAATGGGAAAAGAGAACAAAACCAGGTATTTACACATTTGCACACGTGCCAAGATCTGCAGTGTTCAGTCACTTACCTCCAAAAATGAAGCTCAAATCCTTCACACTTATCCTTGCATTTTAAGCAGGGGGCACCAAATCCTTGCTCATGGCCCAAGCCCATCTGTTTAAAGATCAACAAGAAAACTATTGTCAGCTTCAGGAGTTATGCTGCATGAACGATCTCACTGCTTCCTTTATAATCACAATCCACAACTAAAGCAGAACATTAAGCATTTGACTGAGCTGACATCAGGACAGTGTTTTAGGGTCCACTCACTGTTCTATGGTATCTAGAGAAGTGACACTGTTCACAGGGCTGAACTAGGAGGTAGAAAGTCAGCCTTAGCCAAAACCAAGGGGGTTTTTTGTTGGTTTTTTTTTTTTTTTTTTTGGTGACTTGTCTCCCCAAACCAGCTCACTCTGCAAACGTTGTACAAAGGAGAAAGCAGACTCTTTGCAGCCCTGACTTAGGTCTGTAGCAGTTAAACCATAGTGAGAGGCCGTAAGACCTTAAGTCCAGGCTAGAAGACATCTAATCCAGCTGTCAGGACAAAGTGATCTGCAGCACATGACTTGACAAAATACAGGAGATCAAGAAATAAACATATTCCACTTCTATATCAATAAACCTGAGCATCAGATAGGTATAAAGAAAACATTTAAGTGATTAGTCTAATATTCCTGAATATATTTGAAACTACTCTGACAGTGATGGAGACCAGAACATACCTTTTATAATTATGTTTCAGCTGGACTAATACCAGCTTACCTTCCAAGGAGAAAGACAAACAGCACAGTTAGTGAGTGCAATGACCATAAGTGATATGCAGAGTGTTTCACTGAAGAGATTAAAAGGGCACATGACCAATTCATAATGCGGAGGAACTATGAGAGAATATAAAATCCAGCACAGAATAAAGGCCAAGTATTCACACAATATATCAACATATTAGCAAATTTAAATGGATAACAGCTCCTGAAAGTTTGAAGTGAAAAATAGACACCAAGCACTGTAAATTATGCATCTATATAACATACTAAATTCAAAATGCGTCACTCCAGCTCTCCAGCCCTTTGGGAAACATCAGTCTTAAATCAGAGTGATTAAGGACTACGGAGCTGCGCTCACGGTTGAGCGTGCAGGCCAAGAGGCAGAGGGCAACCCATCCCCACACCCGCACCCACTGCTCCCAGCGAGCTGCGGGAAGGGCAGGGATCATGGAGGAGACAGCTCACCTCCAGTCTGGCATGATTTACCACGAAAGGAAAATGAACCAGGGGCTGATAAGTTCTCGTACTAATATTAGTTCTGACAACAATAATACAATGCGTTAATTAGATGTGGTGATACATTTTATTTTATTTTAAACAAACAAGCTTGCAATTTAATCTGAGAAGTCATATTGCTATTGTTGCATTTACAAGGATATAAACAGTTCATCTTTCAGCTTGCTTCTGTCCAAAATGAAGGAACAGACTACTTGCAAACCACTTGCTCAAGACAAAGCACGTGGTAAAATGCAGGGATGACTATGGTTTCAGTCATTTTGTAATTTGAATGATCACTGCCTCTGTAGCAATTAGATATCCCCGAGGAAACTACAAAACCTTCCTGCAGATTATGGGCTATTAGGGAGAAGTACTTTGGCAGCTATTCAGCTACTGCTTGCAACTACAAGGATGAAGAGAGGGATATGAAATTATTTCTTCCTTTCTTATCTAGAAGAAACACAAGCCTGCCCCGATCATGGTAATATCTTTATCAGCCTAAGGGCTCAAAAAGTTCACATAGTAGAGAAGCTAACCTGAAGCCAGATCAGCAGACATCTAAAACAAACATAACTTTAAAGATGAAGTAGATCTTTTTCATCAACTACATTTTGCCTGCATTGGATATCTAAGCTAACAGGCTAATAAAAGTCTGCCTCCCCTGAAGATGAATGTTTACAGGGGTCCTCTCACTGGGAATCCCTAGATCTGTCATATGCACACTGTACATCAGAAAACAACTGTGTGCTCTTGTCAAGTCATACAAAAACAAAAAATGTTGGCCAGGATGTTCTCTAAAGAGGAAGCCAAAACAATATAAAACAATTTTTTTTTTTCCCCAGGATAGTTTTTTTTGTTTGTTTGTTTTTAAATCATCCTCCTTAAAAGCCGTTTAACTCGAAATGTGCTTGCAATTGCCCTCACAAAAATGCAAAGACTACGTTAACCCATTCTCTCTAGCTGCTACTCCAAACTAGCAGTACCTCCTTATGCTTGGCCTCTCATCTCCTTTAAAACATAAAAAAGGAAGGGGGGAGGGGAATGAGGAATAATGATGATTTTATTACAGTGTTATAATAGGCTTAGAAACCTAGGATCACTAGTGTGTGGAGACCTATTGCACAGTACACATAGATACATCCTTAACATTTCAAGAATTCCCCAAACACAATCAGAAATGCAAGCAAGAGAAGAGAATGGTTTTCACAAGTGAACTCATTGTTTCCAAGCCTTGTAACATTTAAGGGTCTTTCAGGCTAAAACCAAGTAAATTAAGTAGAGGAAATTTGTGCTGCCTAAGCGCTCCACCCAAAACACACTCTCTCCTGAGAAAGCTGACAGCAGCCAGCCAGCCTACTTGCATCTTCATAACCATCACTCTCAACACCGATTTCTTCAGCAACATAGGATTTCACATTCCCTCTCCAGTAATAAAAAGCACATGATTAAGGAAATGCTTATGCAACTTGAGGCAAATAAACTGAATTAGTAAACAAGACGGACTTGTTTCATTCTCTTCCTCAGTTTGCTGAAGAATACATGAGATGGCCTTCCCATGTGATGTCTGGTCACCTTACGGAAAAGGTTTAGCCTGGAAGTAACAGGCACATTCAGAACTGAATTAGACGCTACTCCGCATATACTCGCAGCCTCTGCCTTTGTTCTGAGGGAGAAGCTGGGTGGCCACTTGCCAGAAATACTAAGGATGTAAAATAACGCTTGCAGACAGCTTTTTGAGCTCGACTCTGTAACTGTCAGTGTACGTCAGGTGTTCTTCTACAGCATCATAACAGGATCTGTTTCAGTCGCAGGGAAGCATCAGCCTCAGAAGTGAGCATTTCTTTTCAGTAGCCGACGCTGCTGTAACTCTGGAAATTCAGAGAGCCTCAGGTGCAGTGTGTTTCATCACTGCTGCTGCCCATGTTTATTCCCCACGCCTTCCAGAGGACATGGCTGGCTCTGTGCTGGAGCACCCAGAAATACAGAGTGTGCTGAGCGTACACTAGAAGGGGAATGTGCGTCTGAAAACAGGATGGAATTAGTTTTCCCCATAAATGGAATTATGGGAGAAGCGGCCCAGATAGGTCAACTGAAATACTGCCAGAAGAAGGTTCCTGTGTGTCTACTGACATTAATTTTCATTTTACAGCAAAAGCTATCTAAAACCATCTGGTATTACTAACATAGCCAGTACAGATTTAAATAGTCTGAATATGGAAGATGACATAAATGAAGGACATCATCCATTGCATGCTGCTTTCATGATTAAAGAGTTCTCAAAGGCAAAGAATTTTAAACGGTTACAGCAAAGTGGGAATTACTGCAAGTCTGCCCTATTTCACTTCAGGCTAGAATTCAGCATGAAAAGTTGACTAACTTTACGTTAAAGAGCCACATGTAGAAGCTTACTGTCATCTTAAACTCAAATGGTCCAATGTGAGCGTCTAATAGTTTACTCAGATAAGCAAACTTATCTGAGCAAAAGGTAAGAGAAGCATGGCAGTTGCTATAAAATAGTCTAAGCCTGGATTACCAGAAGTGTCTATGGTTAGCTTTATTGAACATGACCAAGATCAAAAGTCCAGGAGATCCCTTTTCCCACCCCTATTAAGTTAAATCCTCCAGCAAATGTTAGTCTGGCTTCTTTGCCGTTTTAGAATACCAATTTCAGAATTTGTGTTCCTGTAACTGTAGTAGACTTCAAAGAGCATGAGACAATAAAATATCTCCTTACATGGGATGCAAAAAATTCACGGGCAAAAATAATCATGCATGTGGAGGTAAATAGTCAGCTTAGTCTACAGGCTAATGCAAATGAAATCATACTTCGCTAGCTATGGCTTCTGTTATGTGGAGAAATATTGATAAGTTCGTATAACAGGTTTGTTCCTATGCAGAATGAACTGTGCCACCATTCACAGTGCTGGTAAAAAAAAAGTTGTGATGAACGGAGAATTATCTTTAAGTAGTTAAAGAAGTGCAATGTTGCAAAACTCAAGATTATTGTTGATAATTACAGGAAAAACAAAGATAAGCCCTAAGAAGTCTTGGCTGAATTAAAATATAAACTCTCAGTGGTAGTTTTTAAAGCTTGCATGCACTTGCTTTTAATGATGATAGATTATTTCAAGTTGAAAGGGCTCTCTGGAGGTCATCCAGCTACCCAGAAAGAGCAGGTGCAACTAAATCAGTTTTGGCAAGGCCTTGTCCATTTCACAGATTCAACGACCTATTACAATGCTGGACCACACAGGAAAGAAAATCTGTATGTTTAATCAGAATTTCTCATGTTGCAGCTTCTGTTTACTTTCTCGTTATTATCACTGCACAGTGACGGGTCCGATTCTGTCTTCTCTATTTCCTCCCACTAATTAGCTAGACACAAATGGTACCAAGAGTATTCGGACAGAAATCCACTGGAAGTCTTGAATTACTTTAGTAGTTATCATATAATAGCCATCATACTCACCTCAAATACAGCCTTCAAATAACGCTAGCTGCACAGAACTTCCTGCCCGTTTAAAGAGGAACCACGGAGGTACAGTGGTAAGGAGAAGGTAAGAGAGGAAGCTGTAGCAAAATGGAGAAGCTCAACCTGACATTTCTAGGTCTCTCTCCCACAAGGTTGCTTTTACTTCCTCTGAGCCTTGCCAAAAGATCAGAGGTACCCGGGGCTTTCTTCCTTGTCCTTTCTCCTGCCACGAGGGAACTCCGGCAATCCCAGTACTGACTCTCTGCAGGAGAACAGAAGTACTTACGCTGTTTGAGACCTCTCCTGAATTTGAAAGGTTGTATCTATACAGTAAGAAAGTTGTCATTAGCGCACTGCAATAATTAACCATTGGGCCCAAAACAGACTTGAGTAATCTTCACTATCCTTTTTGCAGATCTTTCTCCTGTACCCTTGAGCACTCCAAGAAGAGGAGATTTCTGCTAAAGCCATTCCTGAATTTACTACAAAATCCCAGGGCTCCTCTGGTCTGAAGATTACCTAGCTATTAACTCATTCAGATGTTAGTGGGGCCACATAAGATGATGTTTCCCATCTCCAAGGTAGAATTGGGGGAAAAAAAAAAAACACAAAATCAAAATAAACAACAACTGTACAGCACAATAGAAGAGATTTCTAACCGATTCTAACAGTTTAAGAACTTCCAAAAATGTCAAGGTTAAAGCCAAGAAGAGGGGTAGGAGGGAAAGACAGTGAGAACAAAACCACATTAAAGAGAAATCTTGCGTTGTGCTTGCTTTATTGCTGAGAACTGACCTTGTATTTGTGCAAACCATACTAGCAGATTTCTTCTCTGGTAGGGAAACGCAACAAATTGGAATTTGAAATCGGTTACAGCATTTAACATAGCTCTTCTCTTTTTAAAGTTTATTTCTTATGATTCCAGAATAGACAGGACAAAACACAAACATGCTTATATGTGGACAATGCTCACTCTCATAAGACTTCTATGAGCACTGTATGAGAACAGAGGAAAAACAAATCTGTAGTGAAGAGAAATATCCCATGGATCATTCTATATTTGTTACTATTTAACATGTCTAATTTTAATTGATGGCAAGTCTGTTCTAGGTTTTTTGTTTTTTGTTTTTTTTTAAATATGCATTTAGATCTAGGGAAAAGTTGACCAGGATTAAGATGCAGAAGCTCTTCTAAGGAAGTCTATTTGCACAGAAAGAAGGATGCCAAAAAGCGCCTGCATCCAAGAAAAATATTTGAAAGATAATTTCAGCAGAACAAACATAAGTATAAATCAAGGAGCTACAGCAGACTATGACAGTACACAAGTAGTAAGAATTTATTTTATTGTGATGTTTTTAGCTAAATATCAAACAGCTCAGAATATAAATATTTAAGACACTGCTCCAGTCTATGTCAAAAGACTAACAGCTATTAAAGATCTCAACTGGATAGAAAATAAGTGATGTTTATTCACAAAGTCTTGTATTGTGCTAACTAAGCTCGAGAGCAGTCGACAGGCACTACAACACTGTCTCTCCAGTTCCCCGGTACCGCACCATTCAACACCCAGTGCTGCAGAGCAAACGTCCCCTGTCCTTCCTCTGCTGCTCAGTCTTACACCTCTTGGAAGGACTGGACCATGGGTCACTAGGAAAGCTAATCCACTACAAGAATGCAAATCACCACTGCCTGTTACTTCCAGCCTTATATAGCTTAGTGGCTTATGATAACCTACAGAACAAGGAATATTGAGTACCTGCCCACACAAAGAACTTCTTAGGGCAAACAGTTTTGTAATTACGTCTGCCAAGTTCACCGACTTCTCTCAGCAACCTATTTCAAGAGACTTTGAGATGCATCTGTCATCTTGTTTACAAGAGGGGATAGTAACCAAAGAAGTGAAGTATTCATTTTCATGATAAACATGTATTTTCCTTTGAAATCAGCACCCTTGCTCAGCTGCATCTTCTAATACTAGGTTTTGAGAAGCAGACCTGCAAATCTGGCCCAAGCCAATGCTTTAAGAAGCAGCAGCTAGACAGCCTCAAACTGAAAGCAAGGCACAAAGGGAGAGGCAGACTTAAAAACAAACAGACCAGAGATGCGCATACAGCAGTGCCTAGAGTACAGTCCCATTTACTGTAATCTGGAATGGCCGTGACAGATGCCTCCTTGTTCTCTTGACCCGATTCATTTGACCAAGTCTAAGACCTGAGATAACAAGCATGCAAACTTTCATCTTCACAGCCCTACTCTTCCTGCAGGTCTCTAGAACCTAGAAGAACCTCACCAATGCTTCATGGTAGCAAAAGATACACACACAATAAATATATATACATATAGCATACATATCTATTTAAAAATATATCTTGCTGTACAAGTGTTATACTTCACAATGTATATTTCACTTCCACCCCATACCATCTGTGAACTTTGCATTTGCTAGGAAGAAATCATTAATTTGCAGAACATGTTCACTGTATTTCCTTGAAGTGAAAGGAATGCATTTTTAGCCACTTTTACCAAAAAAATCTTGTTCGTGATTGCTACTCGCACTATTAGTTTACCTAGAGGAAATAAAACATTTCTTTTTTTTTTTTTTCCCAGGAACACTTGCAAAAGCATGCTAGTTTTCCATCTCACTATTTGTACTTGGCTTATAATTACGTCAGTCAAAGAAGTTTTACCTGATCCTACAAGTCATGCACTCCTGCATCCAAGGAGTTCCTTGGCATGCTATCTAGGCATTTCATGATATTTTACGGTCAAACACCTGGGGAGTACTTTCACCATAGAAAAAAAAGTCAAAGAAAGTTTAATTTAGCCTTGCTGTATTAGTTACTTTTTTTGTTAGTCCTGTATTTCAGCTTGGCAAAGGTGTGCATTTAGACAGGCATTCCAGGCAACAATTCATATGAACACAACGTTGTCACTCTCTTCCCCCGAAGTTTGAGGGTGAAAAAAAAATGCACAAAAAAACAGGAAGCACTTTATTTCTTTGTTAAACGAACTTAATCAGTTCCTCTCACATCTCCATACTTGTTTTTATACTTCTCCTTGTAGGCAAATAATTCATGTGTGGATTTTATTGCCTTGATTTTACTACACATAGGGAACAGCAAAAAAAGCTCTCCTATCATGGGTTTCCACAGCAGTAACACCAAAACAAACAGTGATGTCAGCAGGAAGCATAACTCAACAGGTATTACTAAATCGTGCTTTGCAAAAGATGACAAAGTTGACTTTGCTCCTATGCATACTTAACTTACCATTCATTTATCAGAAAGCATTACAGCTGTTAGCTTAATGATGTCTACAGAATTCTTTGTTTGGTTTTCCACAATAACAGAACAGTCTTGCACACACAGAAAACTACACAGACATTCCACACTTGAGAACAGTTGCACCTCTTCCCCTAAACTCCTTTGCCCCTTCCTATCACAAAGTTCCTTTCACAAAGCAAGTATTATACCATGAAAGCTTATACAGAACAGACTCAATGTCCAATTCTTATTCTCTCTAGTAAAGCATGAGACCATGCTGCCAGCAGGACTGTGACCCACTGATTCATTTTAAGAAGTTCACTGAGGTGAAAGACAGGGCAAAAACCCAGACTAGCAGAACTTTGTTCTAACAGGGTCTCTAAGAAGCATTAAATCTTCATTTTTCCTATACCCCCCAAAGTGAAGTTCAAGAACACAGTGTATATTGTATTTGGGAGAAATAGCGGTCTGTTTGCCGCACAAGTACTTTTCAAGCCAGAGCTACTGTTCTCAGGCTTCAACTCTGTTGTACAATCTCTTTTATATACAAAACTATCTTCATGACCCTCAAATACAACAGCAAATTCTATTCATTCTAAGAAAAAGAAAAAAAAGTGTACGGTTTGCCTAAAACTCCCCCTTCCTCTTTAGAGTGTAACAGTAAGGAACTGGAGAGCATTTACATCGTAGCTAAAAAAACTGCCTCACAACTATGCTTTTCCCACATTATTAACTGCTAGAGGTCTTACTTTCTGTCTAAGGAGCATGGCAACCAGACTACTTACAAAAAAGTTACACATTAGTCCACATCTATACATAGATGTTCTGCATATATTCTCTGTCCTGAAAATTCAGTCCAAGATTTGTGTTTTTTTTGCCAGCTGTGGCTGTCCAGAACCCAGGTTTCATACCAAAGAGACATCAGTCTACACAGCAGACTTGCCTCCTCCAGCCACTTGTAAAGAAAGCAAGTGGAGTTTTACAGCATATAAAGGAAACAAAACAGAGGAAGTTAAATTAAAAGTCTGAGCTCAAGCAATCGTGTCTTTACATTCCTCACAGCCAAACACTCAAGAAAGATGTTACACAGGACTGCTGTTTTTCCTCTCACAAGACAGCAAAAATATAAGCTATTTACTGATAAAACGATGGGTTTGAAAATGTGGTAGGTGAGGCAGCAGTTCCTCCTGCAGTGGGACAGGTAGGTTGTTTCAGCCCTATTGGTCTGCTGCAAGGGGAGCAATTCCTGCCAGATGAACTATGCTAGAATTGTTAAGTTCTCGGGGGAAAAAAAAAAAAATCTGATGTGAACACTGAAAACAGACTTTCCTGAGCCATTTTGGAAGTGTAGGATTTTTTTGTACAAACCCAGACACCTAGATATAAATACGCAATTTGCATAACTATGCATGTTTTCCTCCACAACATTAACAACCCCTTGAAAGCCAACAACAGTTGTCCAAAGAGCCAGTGTAGAAGTACACAACTGAAGAATGGACTCAAGGACTATTGACCCTTGAAATCTTAGAAGCGTCACCTGGGAAACTTCATCTTGAGTTTTCTAGAAGCAGAAAGAGAGTCCATTATATTACCAGTTATAAATTAACAGTTGTGGGCGGGGGAAGAAGTTGTTCTGTTACAGCATCAGCTGGGTGTTTGAGCCACCACACCACACCCTGCTCCACTGGGCATTCATTTCCCTCTGTTCTGCTGAATCCAGGGGTTACAGGACAGTCAACTTCTAAATTCAGATTTTTGAGTTCAGAAGAATAATGGAGCAGCAATGTATTTGGCAACAGTGTGGCAATTCCTGCTCTCTTCTGTTCAACCTTGGAAATTCCTGCCCACGAGGCAGGTCCAGCTGTTTATAGGTTGGACCTGTTTAGAGCCTGGTGAATAGTAGAAATCATTACAAAATAAAAAGTTAGCATAAGGTAGCATGCAGATTTTATGAAAAAACTAGAGTTATCTCTGTCCAAGGTGCAGGGCAGAAAGACAGGGGGTAGGAACCCTGGCCTGTGGTTAAATAACCCTCTACTGCAGGTAGACAAAGAAATCTGTTGGGGCCATCTCTACCTCAAAACAAGTTTCTCTCAAAGTGGTTTACTGGCTTTCACAAACTTGACTGAAAGCTTCCCAGAATATTCTCCCACCTTCCAAGAAAGAAGGAAGTTGGCAGAAAACATGAGAGAACTAAAAGTTAGAGAAACAAAAGGAGATAGAATGGAAATTAGGAGATGTAGACTGAAGACATGCGGCTGCTACGTAGCTGATGCATTATTATTAATGAGCTTTACCTAAATTATAGAGGGAAAGAACTTGATAAGGAGAAGAGAAAGAATTACAGCGGTTTTCTGAACTTATATATCACAGAAATTGAGAAAATATGAAGCTCTTTAATAATACTGCTAATAGATGTTTTATGATGTAAAGCTGAACAGAATAGAAAATACAATTTAATTTCTACAAACAGAGCTTTGCTGGTTTCTTTTGTTGCACCAGCTTCCACATCTGTTTGGGTGGATTCAGAAAAAAACTTCAGGAATCTTTGAAGCTGATGAAAGAAGAATGAAAGATGACTGAAGAAAACCAAGACAAGAATAGTCAAATAGACTTTCAACACACACACACAACTGTCCAATAATTACAGTGCAATTTAAAGCATATGTTCAGCTGCTACAAGTTCATTCAACCCAAGACTCCATTATCAGAAGAATTTTATTGATACTTAATGGCACATACTTGTTTTCACTTTAGATAGAGAAATTTGAGTAGGAATGCTGCATCTTCCACAGGTATGCACCTCTCCTGGAGTTCAAATAACTTTCAGTGAACAAGCTCTGTCATGCCGTCACTCACAGAAGGCTGTAACTCAAGGCTAACCTGCTTCAATAGGACTCAACCCTGAGGTAACTGACAGCTTTCCATGCTGTACAGCTACTTCGGTATCTGAGCCAGTTCCTACTTTCTAAGTTGAAAAAAAAAAAAAAAAAACCATAAAGATACATGAAGGAGCATATGCACACTTTAAAAACAAGTTACTACACTTCAATATAACGACTTGGAAACATAAGTTATGCATGTCCATAAACCATGAATTTCAAAAGACTAGTTTTCATATATCCATGAGGGTTATGTACAGATTTAATCCACGTACAATGCTCCTTCTACCTTCACGGTATCTGTTATGAGACTATTTGATAAAGTTCCTCTTATAAAAGGAGTTGTCACTTAAGTGCTGCATTTAACTCGCAAAAGCACTAGATGCAAAGATTCAGAGGCGTGTCCTAATGAGCTCAGTTTTGCATATGAGGTTTTAAATAGCGAGTTTTGGAACAAGACCTAATAAAACTGGATTACTTATCAGTGTCTGTTACTTACCCTTCACTGTTTGCCAGCTTGTCTCCTAATCGGCTACTGAATACGGCCAAAAAAAAAAAAAAAAAAGCAAAAAGACAGCTAACTTCCTATGCAAAGATGGAAGCCCATACAAGAGCTGATGGCACATCTGTAACACACCAGCCAAAATCCAGAAGTTAACCTCCAGCGTACCAGTGGCCAGCATTTTGGTTACACGCCACGCAGGTTTCGCGCACACCTGCGTGCGGAGAGCTCACACCTAAGCCCAGCACTAACTGCTTTGGGACACACACACACACACACGATTTCGCTTGAAAGACGGTAACGCTTGCGTGACGGGACAGGGGCATCCGCCCGGCTACCCGGGGACCAAACCGCCACCTCAGTGTCGAGAGCGGACAAGTTTTCCGTCGCGCTCGAGGCAGCGCCGCGGCAGGAGACGGCGCCGCGGGCAGCCCCCGGCCCCTGCCCTTC
>VXAA01002796.1:389144-403027 GCA_013399115.1 Anseranas semipalmata | reverse complement strand
CGAGGCGGGGTGCGGCTAAACGAGTGCGGGGCTGGAGCGATTCCCTGACGGGAGCAAGAGGAGGGAGGCGAGAGCGGGCCTCGCGGAGGCCGCTCCCGCGTGCTCAGCGACCGCCGGACGCCGGCCGTGCCCTCGGAGGCCTGCGCCTGGCTTCCCCGCCCCGCTGCCCGCCGCTCGGGCACGCCTTCGCGGTGCGCTTGGCGTTTCTCCCGGAGGGAGGGCGTGAGGTGGCCGAGGAGCCTGCAGAGGGGTCACCCCCACGCAGTCTGGAGGAAATTAACTTTTGTCCGAGTGGATTGGCTTCCACCTGAACCCACCAAAGAGATTTTGGCAGTCCAGGACCTGATCTCATCATGTGTTACGGCACATTTTATAGGAGTGATTTTTGTCTCGTCACTGAACTGAACAACTTTTTTCTTTTCTCTTGGTGGTTGTGGATGAATGTTGTGAAAAAAAGATGTAGACTTTGATCCTAGCCTTCAAATTACATGCACATGATTAATCCTGGGAGGTAACTGATAATATAAAATGTACTTTATATATAATGCATATATAATATAAAATGACAGAATAATTAATCGTTTGCAAGATTGATGACTTCCAAAAATATATTCTTCTTTCATACGTCTTTTTATCTTTGGAAAAAATAGCAAACATTCATATGGACTTTATAGCTACCCTTACAAGTGGTCATGAATACTTTGGTGGTTTATTTAGTCACTCATCTGAAGAGTCTAATCTTCCCTGTTCACACATATTAACCGTTCTCAAGTCTTAGGTCATTTTGTTTCTTCCCTAGAGGCCAAATACACTTCTCTTTCAGTGTTTAATTTTTTTGTGTGTCATTACGTGTTGAAAGATGATTGCAACAAAGGGAAAATGAGACTACATCTGTTTGCTGTCTGTTAACAGGTAAAAGCAAAACCCTATTTGACTTTTCTGCTGGAACGGGCATCACGGTGCATGGATTCCTAGCAAAGAATCAGACTTTGACCAAGAAGTTCAATACAAAACCAAGAGGATGGTCTCAAGCCATAACATTAGAACAAAACAATGAGAGGACAGGGACCATCAGGTGATACTGTTGTGCTCTGTGTGTTTCTGTTCAGAAGAGGTGGATGAGGGCTGTTGTGTGAATTACATGGTTATGAAATTCTGTTTTTCATTCCTTGCTCTCTTTTTTCCTGCTTGTTTTGGGGTGAAAGTCAAGGGGGAAGTTAGAGTGCTTGAAATGCTCGTAAGGCTGAGACCAGTATGAATGCCATCCATGCTTATAACTTCCTCGGACCAAGATGAAAGGACCGAGCAGGAGATCATGCCTGTGCAGTGAATGCACTGTTGAATAATCTAATGTAATAGTGAACAAAAATGCCAGTGATTACAAAGACTTGCTAGGCACCTTTGTGCTAAGCAGAGGAATGAAAGTCTCATAGTCCTCATTATATGCTTTTCATATGGGAATAGATGGAGGAGCATATTTTCATTTTAGGAAGCTAAAAAAAAGTAAAATAAAATCTTGTATGATTTAATTGTATTTTTTTATTCTTACCTCCCTGGGAACAGTAGCATAATTATAGTTTTGTTCAAGACATTTTTCTTTCTTTTTCTTTTTTTCCTACTAATCTATGAATCTTCTGGGTTTATAATAATTTCTTTCACTTATATTTTTCTTAAATCTCTTTAGTTGAAGATGCTGTGGTTGTGATTTGTGCATCTTTCAATTGTGTAATATAGTGCCTAAATCTAGTAAACTTGTAACAGCCTTCCTACTTATGAATTTGTACATGAAGCCTACAAATTCATATATGTAATGAAAAATGCAGACACTAATATAAGACTTCTGTTTTGCAGACCAGCAGAGTACCGTTGGAACACATTTCCTCTGAGACCTGGATCAATAAAGAACACATTATAAGATTCTAACTCTTTTCTATATTTTCTATGACTTTAATTAGTCTGGCAGAAATAACCTCCTATTCTGTGAATGTGATCCTGTATAGTTTTTCCCCATAAGGATTCTGAAGTTTCCAGACACACAC
This sequence comes from Anseranas semipalmata, assembly GCA_013399115.1. Classification (NCBI taxonomy): domain Eukaryota; kingdom Metazoa; phylum Chordata; class Aves; order Anseriformes; family Anseranatidae; genus Anseranas; species Anseranas semipalmata. Next base: position 400,988 of record VXAA01002796.1, on the reverse strand, counting down.
AGCATTGAATGTGCCAGGGCACAGAACTGAGCTTTCTCATGACTGTCTAGGAAATATCAAATGCCTTTTTTAAATCTCAGTATTTTTTGAAGAAAGAGCAAGACACTTCCCAGTATTAACTTTCCCACAATAACATTCATAGAGACAACAGACGGAAGTTGGGAAAAAGCTAATAATTCTACCATACATGCTTCAGGGAACACAGAGTAAGGAGAGAGGGCAATCTATTTGACTGTCCCATTTTTACAATTTTGGTTGCAGATGCCATAACGTTAAATGCATTTGGAATAGCTATGCATCTCCAAACATTAGATTGGTAGATTATATAGATGATGTATAGGTTCGTCCTTGAATGAGAGGAAGGGTGGTATCATAATAACTTAGCAATGCTTAATATTTGTTTCTAGGAGAGCTGTTATTTAATAAACAGTTCTTTTGTTTAAACCTTGAAGCAAATATAACAGGCTAGCTTCCAACTAAATTCTTCTAGTTGCACTGTTTACTCAGTGCTTCATACATTATAAGTAATGACACTGTGTGCTTTTAAGATTTTTTTGTAAGTATAATCTTAAGTGTAATATAAATATAGGAGTCTGTCTTGCCTCAAAGTGGCTTAATACACTCATTTAGTTTTCAAGAAACATTTCAGCTTGAGAAAGGGATAACATTTGCCTTTTTGGTATCCATCTGAATAAAACAAGGGAATGTTATGTGGAATGTCTTGGGGTAGATCCAATTCAAAAAAAAAAAAAAAAAACTAGAATGGCACTTGGGTGTCTAAATCAAGAGTTGCAAATCCTACTGTCCCCTGACTATGTGTTTCCCAGCTGAGCACGTTCTTAGTTCTCCATTTTATGTTAATTATTTTACTTTTTGCTTACCTAGATTTGAGATTCTCTGAATGTTAATAGTGATTGGATAACTTGTTACCTGTTATACTTAGTTTGTTCAAGATCTAGAGACTAATGTTCATAGAATCATAGAATCATAGAATGGCCTGGGTTGAAAAGGACCTTAAAGATCATCTAGTTTCAACCCCCCTGCTCTGGGCAGGGTTGCCAACTACTAGAGCAGGCTGCCCAGCGCCACATCCAGCCTGGCCTTAAATGCCTCCAGAAATGGGGCATCCACAACCTCTCTGGGCAACCTGTTCCAGTGCCTCAGCACCCTCTGAGTGAAAAACTTCCTCCTAATATCCAACCTAAATCTCCCCTGTCTTAGTTGGAAACCATTTCCCCTTGTCCTATCAGTATCAACACGTGTAAACAAGCGTTTCCCCTCCTGTTTATACGCTCCCTTCAAGTACTGGAAGGCCGCAATGATGTCTCCCCGGAGCCTTCTCTTCTCCAAGCTAAACAAGCCCAGTTCCCTCAACCTTTCTTCATAGGAGAGGTGTTCCAGCCCTCTGATCATCTTAGTGGCCCTCCTCTGGACCCGTTCCAAGAGCTCCACATCCTTCTTGTGCTGGGGGCCCCAGGCCTGCACGCAGTATTCCAGGTGGGGTCTCACCAGAGCAGAGTAGAGGGGGACAATCACCTCCCTCTCCCTGCTGGCCACCCCTTTTTTAATGCAGCCCAGGACATAATGTTCATTATATTTAATGTGTTAGAGAGGCTTAATCTTTTAGGAAGTTTCAGACCATGCATGAAAGAAAGACAAATTTAAGATCTTCACAAAATGCAGTAACAGCTTTGCTTTTTTTTTAAAGAATATAATGAGAAAAGCCTCTGCCCCACATTTTCTGTAATGTCCTGGTAGATAGTGAACCTGCCCCCAAGTTGGAATACAAAGTTGTAAGCTTTCCTCAACCTGGTAGGGATTCAAATTGCAGATGCCATCTGTTAGGACAGTAGCTTGGCTACCAGACTTTGGCTACATGGTTAGATGAAGTGTAGTAATATAGGTGTAGATGAGGAAGTAGTTCCATTGTACAGAAGAGGAGGTCCACTTCATTAGTGTAAGAGTAGTATGTTTCTCTAAGTTAGTGGGTATGCAGTTGTACAGAACTAATTCTACAGGAGAGGAGGGCTTACTATCCAAAGAACCCTTGACACAGGCTACAGTCATGCTCTTTCTTGTTCTCCCCATCTGTCCCTGTGAATTTTCAGTTCTTGAAACAGTGGCAAAGCAAAATGGTAGCATATATGCTGTAGCTTCATGATCATGGCACTTGCTGGAAAAGCCAAAGACTTCTTCAATAAGAAGAGGAACTTGAACCTGGATCTTCCACCTGGTGGACAGTATTGGAGGCAGGAAGAGAAGGGGAGGGGAGAAAACAGTAAAAGAAAAACTTCTTCCAAAAGGAAATAATGAACTGTACTTTGTTCTTTGAAAGAACTAGGATAGGAGAAGGCTCTATTTCCCAACAGGCAGAGATGTTTTCTAGCAAGTATAGCTGATTCAGATAAGTTGGGAGGCAGCTGTTTGCCGACAGATTCCTTTCTTGCTCACTGCACTTTATAGCTTTCAATCTGCTTTGGATTATGGAACTGCTCCATGACCTCTACATACCTTAGGTACCCTAGCACAGAAACCAGGCATTATAGCGCATAACTTCTAGGCTTCTGAGTCCTTTACTGGATATAACTCAGGAATTATGTAGTGAAGAATGGAGCCAAGTCTTTAATCCAACTCTGCTCTTTAGTCCCAGTCACAAAATCAGTAGTTACAAACATGCCAACCTTAAGAAGGTTCCTGCATTAATAAATCTCTAATTGAAGTAAATTTACTTAGACAAAAACAAAACAAAACAAAACAACAACAAAAAAGCAACTTACTCAAAATCTATCATAAATTATGTTATAAATAAATTATAAATATGGTATCAGAAAAAATACTAAGTAAGGAGTTGAACCTGACAAGGGATGTCAAAAGCAACAAGAAAGACTTCTTAAGTACACAAGTAGCAAAAGGAAGACTAGGGAAAATGTGGGCCTACTTCTGAATGGGGCAGGGGTCCCGGTTATGCAGGGCATGCAAAAGGCTGAGAAACTTAATGTTGCCTTTGCTGCAGTCGTTACTAGTAAGAGCGGACTTTGGAAATCCCATAGCCCAGAGACCAGGGTGAGAAAGGAAGATGTACCCTTGGTGGCAGAGGATCAGGTCAGGGAACGCTTAAGGAAACTGGACGTACTTAAATCCACAGGCCCTGATAGCGTGGACCCATGAGTGCTGAGGGAGTTGGCAGATGTTATTGCGAGGCCACTCTTGATAATCCTTGAACAATCATGGCAACTGGGAGAGGTGCTTGAAGACTGGAGGAGAGCAAATATCACTCCTACCTTCAAAAAGGGCAAGAAGGAGGACCCAGGGAACTACAGGACAGTAAGCCTCACCTTGATCCCTGGAAGGTGATGGAGCAGCTAATCCTGGAAACCATTTCCAGGCACATGAAAGATAAGAATGTGATCTGTAGTCAGCATGGATTCACCAAGGGGAAGTCATGCTTGACCAGCCTGATAACCAACAATGAGATAACTGGCTTGGTAGATGGGAGCAGTGGATCTTGTCTACCTAGACTTCAGTAAGGCTTTCGACTCTGTATCCCATAAGATCCTAATAGAGAAACTGTTGAATTATGGGCTGGATGAGCAGTCGGTGAGGTGGATTGAAAACTGGCTGAACAGCTGAGTCCTGTAGTGTTCCCTTACCAGAAGATAATTCATTGTACATGGAGGAGTTAGTGATCCACATAACAGTTAACCAGAGTATGCCGAGGCCCATGCTGTGCTGTGCCATGCTGCATGCACAGTGTGACCTTCAATGCTACCAGCCTCAAAAAGGATGTAAGATAGTCTATGCTATTCTCTTCTCATAGTGTTAGCCATAATAAATGACAGTTTAAATGATACTTTACAGAATCTGAGTGCCTTTCTTACAGGGATCGTAACGGAGGATCACCTCCTGTTGCAAAACAGGCCCAAAAGGTGGTGATAAGTGGAATGAAGTCTAGTTGGAGGCAGTGTACCTCAGGAGTCAATACTGGGTCTAATCCTGTTTAGCATCTTCATTAATGGATGATGTGGCAGAGTGTACCCTCAGCTAGTCTGCAGAGAACACAAAATGGGACGAGTGGCTGGTGTACTGGAGGGTTGTGCTGCCATCCAGAGCAACCTTGACAGGCTGGAGAAATGGTTTGACAGGAACCTCATGAAGTTCAACAAGGGGAAGCGCAGTCCTGCAGCTAGGGAGGAACAACCCCAGGCACCAGGACATGCTGGGGGCCACCAAGCTGGAAAGCAACTTTGCAGAAAAGGACCTGGCACTCCTGGTGGACACCAAGTTGAACACGAGCCAGCAAAATGCCTTTGCCTCAAAGAAAGCTAATGGTATCCTGGGCTGCATTAGGAGGTGTATTGCCAGCAGGTTGGGGGAGGTGATTCTTCCCCTCTCCTCAGCACTGGTGAGGCCACGTCTACGGTACTGTGTCTGGTTCTGGGCTCCCCAGTACAAGAGGGATATGGACATACTGGAGAGAGTCCAGTGAAGGGCCACAAAGATGATCAAGGGACTGACTGTATGTAGCACCTCTCCTTTGAGGAAAGACTGAGAGAGCTGGGACTGTTCAGCCCGGAAAAGGGGAGGTTCAGGGGGGATTTCATCAATGTTTATAAATACTTAAAGGAAGGGTGCAAAGAAGACAGAGCCAGGCTCTTTTCAGCAGTGCCCAGTAACAGGACAAGTGGCAAAAAACTGCTGCAAAAAAATGGGCACAAACTGGAACATGGAAGGGTCCATCTGGACATCAGGAAACACATTTACTGTGCAGGTGATGGAACACCGTCACAGGTTGTCCAAAGAGGTTGTGGAGTTTCCCTCCTTGAAGATATTCAAAAGCCGTCTGGACATGGTTCTGGGTAACATGCTCCAGGTGAACTTTCTTAAGCAGGGAGGTTGGACCAGATGACTTCCAGAGGCCCGTTCCAGCCTCAACCGTTCTGTGATTCTGTGGTTTGATTTTTGGCAGTGCTGAGAGGTGTTATCTGTCTCATCTAAAGATGAGAAGAAATAGCAAAAAGGAATTCTGTTGTTGTAGTTACTTCTCGAGTTTGCTTATTATGATTTCTGTTAGACTCTAATATTTTACTTTGATTTGGAACATCTTTCTAGACACCCGTGTTTTCCATCTGAAGAGAGATCCAAAATTTTTGATGTTTGTCTTGAAATTACATTGACTCTATCTAAGCCAATGACTTTAACCCCTTTTAGTTGTTAAAAATTATGTCAAAGATCTCTTAACATCCAGCAGAAAAGCTTGGAAACTAGAATTAGGCAGAATTTTTCTGCCAAACATTTTTTCCCCACAAGAATAGGCCTGTTCTTTGAAATCAAAACTTTCTGTAGGAATACAAACACTAGGAGTGGAATTTCTGATCACAGTGAGAGAACACATGAAAAAGATTTCCATCTTACCTACAATTAAGGTATTTATGTGATTTACAGAGGACCAATATCTGATCCTGCTCTGTCTGGCTCAGACTAGAAGAATGTAACCATGGTGAATGCTTTGACTATGGGGGTAGTTAGTTCAGTAAAGGGCAAAGGATTTTTCTGTCAGGTTTCTCACTTCGAACATTCTTGGTTTCATTTCAATGCAATGCAAGACAATTTTTGATCTCTTTCTCTCTCTCTCTTAAAAAAAAAAAAAAAAAAAGGATGGGAAGTAATTTCCTGTACAGCTCTACTAACAAAATAATATTATGAGTACTTGTCTGGCTCCTTTCCCATGCAACAGAACTCCAGCAAACGTTCTGCAGTTCTCAGTTTTTCCATTAGTAATAATTTGCATAAAGATTGTATATAACGTCTAAAAAAGGATAACATAACTACCAGCTGGATAGAAACATAGTGACTCTTTTGCTATAATGTATATTTAATAACTTCAACATAGGCTTGTAGAGATGATCTCTACCACTATTGAAAGCAAGTAGTTATGGCATATGACATCATGCTTTTATGGCTACAAATGCCAAGGAACATTAATAGGTAATTGAATTCTTTATGTATCCGTCCATAATTACAGACTGTTATGATACTTGCCACTTACATCTGAGAAAAGCAAGCCTGTTAAGTCTCAGGAAACAGGCACTGCGCATCAGCTTTCCTGCATACCAGATTCCTTTTATAGCCATAGAAAAACCTTCAGGCTTGGCTCTGCAAGCAGAAATTTTTCTCTTAAGGGAATGGAGGTTGCCATTAGGGTCATGTATCTCCAAGCTGCCACTTTGATAGATCAAATGCTCTTGCTTTTTCTTCCACTGATCAAAACCACTCTTAGACTAACAAAAGAGGTACCCATTTGAGATCGTACCCATTCGAGATCTTAGACAGTAACTTATAGCTTGTCAAAGGACTAGTCTCAGTAGGAATTATTTATAGTTTATGATCATATGTATGATATACAGTAAGAAAAATTAAAGTTAAGACAATAATCTAAACTTGCATCAAGTAAACTCCCTCCTTTGGCTTGCTGCTTCTCTCTCTCTCTCTCTCTCTCTCTCTTATTTTTTCCCCTAGTCCTGGAAGATTGTCTGCAACACTCTAATCCTTTTTCCAACTTAAGTGTTGTCATGTGACAATATGTTTGCTATAGGTCTAGGACTTGCTACCTCTTTTTAAATACAAGTTTAGGCCCTGATCCAGCTGATGGGAATGCCAGTTAAGATTCATAATTCATCAACAGAGAGCATTTCCACATGTTTGTGCCTTCATTTAAATAGAAAAGATATCATTTCTATCTGTGGCAACTGTGGAGTCTTTGACATGCAATTCACTTTGGCCCTTGTATTCTGATGTTTGATTTGGAAGCCTTTGGTATAGAGATTTTCTAGTTCTCAGACATGAAAAGCATGACCCAAGAGGACTGATCTGCAGGAGTGATATTCACTACAAAAAAGGTGACATTGTCTCAAGAACAGATCAAGAATCAGAGCAAACTGCATTTTCAGCAAATGAAAAATAATTTCAAGGAGACTTGATTTGTTTTCCTGTGGCAAAGAGAGTACAAAGATGTGAGTACAGTTACAGATTGATGCAAAGATAATTCAGTAAAAATACATATGTAGCTGAGGAACAATTAGAGAAGAAAGTGATCATATCTGACAACCAGTTCTGACTAAAGCAATGGTTCCGTTTCCTTCCTCTTCCCTCCCCTCTGCGCAGTCTCATGACCTTCCTTGTGCCACTTCTGGTGCTTTGCTGATTCTTTGGGTAGCCAGTTCAACTGAGTAAAACAAGAAAAATGTATTTACCTTTTGATTAATGAGTTTCCCATCAGCTTAGTGAGTGGGATTGGGTGTTCAGGAAATCAAACACTAGGAAAGCACGAGGAGAGGGGCAGGATGGTGTAGTTGGGAGCAGAGAACTCCTCAGTGAGATGAGAAGATAAAGAGAGAAGTCATTGCAGAAACAGAAGTGGTAGGGCTATTAAATACAGCATGAGGCAGCTTTACTACAAAATGAGGTCCAGAGGAGATTAGGCATTGAGCATTGAAGATGGGACAGGCAGAAGCAATCATAGGTGGCTGGTGATTGTTCAGGAGACACTATAGAATTTTTTTCATCCATACTATATCACTGAGAAACTGGCTGTTGTACATATCATAGAGCAAGAAATAAATCTGTGAGTCCCAAAGATTAGAGGTATGTTTGCATGCCTTGAAGTGCAGTACTGTCTGGATTCTGGCTTGTTCAATGGACAGCAGTGAAATAATTGCAGTATGTAAGCTATGAGCTGAAAAACAAATCATTTACTGATCAAGTATCTGGTTCTGATGAACAGTGGATATACTGCTGTCTCAAAGCTATTGGATGGAACATGATGCATAAATGCTGAAGAAAATAGAAGCTGATGAAATTGTATCTCATTTGGTGTTTTCACTTCATTGCCCATATGGTGTGTTTCTTCTTTTCTGTATGTATCAGGCATGAAAAATTGCAGCAGAATTTCTGACAGCTGTTTTATATATGCATCAACTGTATTCCTTTACTGATAAAGAGTAAAGGATTCACAAGACATTAATAAAAAGAAACAGTACAAACAATAGGGTTCATCAGATTAGAGCTTTTCATATATTTTCATTACTTTTTTTTTTTTTTTCCATGTCTGTTTTCTCTTACCCTTTGCTGATCTGTTACTTGGTTTACATCTTCCTCCCATTCCCTTATATGGAGTGACTGCAGTCTTAGTTTACCTTTCTCATCCATGTTTTGCCCTCCTGTCTCAAAAAAGGTATTTTAATATAGCTTGATAGCATCTTGTATTTATCTGTTACTAAGAGAATATATACAAAAAAGAACACAGGGAAAGAAAGTCAGCAGTCAGTGTGCCCGTGTACATGTCTACTTCTCAATGTTTTTCTTTTCCTTTCTTTCTTTGCTCAATTTTCCATGAATGACAAAATGTAGTACCAATAGCCAAGACTATCCAACACTTCCTGGTACAGAGTCTATTTTCAGTTTCTTGTAACTTTGTCAAACATCAACTTTGCCATGTTTGAGATGAAAGCTTCCCTGCCTCACGTCCTACCCAGGAGATGGCTTTTTATTTGTTTATTGTTGTTTCTTTTTTGTTTGATTTGCTTGTGGAGGTGGAACAATAGAGGGGGGAGAGAAGTTGATTTATTGTTAATGCCAGATAATTCAGGTGTTTCCTAAAACATAAGTTGTGGAGAATATATTGCCATCTTTTGTTAGAGTAAAAAGTTCTTGTCCTTGTTTCACTGGAAATTTTACTGGTAGCTGGAGGCTCATTTTGGAGGCATTTTGAATAGGAGTTAATGGCTATGTCCAGCAAACAAGTGAAGTGGAAGTGCTGATCTCCTCTCTGATAGTCTTGTGGTTAGGGCGTTCAACTGTAGAAGCATGGGAGATCTTTGTCTAGTACTTTGTCTTTTTATACTGACTCTCCCACAAAAATCATTTAACTTGTAAAGTAAGGAATCATTCTGTCTCACCAAGTATGTACTTAAAATATTCCGTACTGAGCAGAACAGCTTTGATAAAAAACATTCTTTTATTTAGGTATATCCCTTTTTGTGCAAAATCCCTGCTTTGAAGGACTTGCCACTGGTTCTAGATAATTATCCGTACTATTTAAGGTAGGTTAGATGCTAGTGTAGCCACATTTAGAATATATGAACTGGACAATTTCTGTAATCCCAGGCATCTTTATTATGCAGTTGATGATAATGTTTGGGAAGAAAAATATACCCTTCTTTGCTGTTTTTTTAACTGTCCCCTGTAAATATGTGTCNCCCCCCCCCATTTTTTTTGGCATTTTTTTTAACTTAATAAAACCTATTTTTCAAGTTCAGCCCAACGTCACAAAGGCAATCGGGTTAAGTAAAACTGCATTTTTGCTAAGTAAATTATTCCCTCAGAACTGCATCAAACTGTAAGCCTGATGTTTCTAATTTTTGCAATGAATACTTGAAATTTTGCAGAAAGTAAGTCTCTGAGTCGTCTCTTTTCATATTATGTAAAGAATAGGTGAATTTGTTTCTAACTTGGACATATTATAATATTGTGAAAAATTGTGTTCACAAAAACTTTTCACAACTTGGTGGCTCAGTTTGAAACTTTGTCAATACCATATAGCTCAGCAATCACTTACCTTAGGCTCAATAAACTGAAATAGTTTCATGGCTCTGAACAACATTTTGGAGATAAATATTTCAGAAAAAAAAAAACTCGGCTAACATTCATTAAATCTTACTGATTTTCCTTTTCAAAAATCTGCTGTTTCTGTATCTCAGTATTCTGTGTTCTTCCTTAAACTCGTACAACATCCAAGAAAAAAATCATTCATGAATCCAAGAGCTTCATATGCAGTAAAGTGGTAATTTCATAAGTACTTAAAATAGATGCATGACTCTGGAGTAAACAAATAGACTCAGTTCCAACATTTCACAATTTTGTGATGTTAGATAAGTCAAATAACATGTATCTATTTATTTCTTCTGAACTAGTTTATCTTTCCTGTTAAGAGGGTGCCTTGCTTAAACCGGAGAATTCACTTGAGATTTTGATCCACTCAGATTATTAACAGAAGTATTATTGTTGTCAGCATTCTTTGAATCAGACGGCCAGCTACATCAAATAATGACAAATTACAGACTTGATTTATCAAGTGCTGCTGTGCTTTTAAAGGTCTGCTCAGCACTACAAATAAAGATTCTACTCTTTCTGGCAGAAGAATGCTGCATTTGCCTTTGAATTCAATTTGCAATTCAAATCCTGTCTTCAAACCAGGATTATCAAACATCAAGTCTATGCAGGATTCCTAAAACATCTTAATGCAAGTTGGCAGTCACTTATCACACATTATTAAACAGTTTTCAAAAATCACAATGTTGTCACTGTAATTAGAAGCCTCTTTATATTGTACTACATAAGTGGCTCGTTAATCTGAAATGAAAGTTATTAATAGCAGGGTCTTAATTACTATAATTATGCTAAAAGTCGTCTTATTGTGAAGTCTGAGAATGCTGTAGTTGCTTTATAGACTTTCACATCTTTGGATTATCATTATAAAATGCCAGTGATTTTGAATTAGCCTTTGGATATAATTATGATTTAAATTGTCAAGCCTATTTTAGTATAGTATAGCACGAGTCTACTTTCTACTTTGAAATTCAGATATAACTTAGGATGAAATTTTACCATGGTTGCCATCAAAAATTTGGTATCATTTTTTATTTTTATTTATTTATTTATTTATGTTGCTGGAAAAATAATCCACAATTTTCTTTTCCCTTTTGGAGGGAAGGCGAATCTGTTGAGAAGCAGATGATCAAACTACGATGAGATCTTAGAAATGGTCTAACAAGTGTCAGCTTGAGAGGATTAATCATTTCACTTGACTTAGTGGCTGCAATCCTGTTTTTACAGCCCAGTACACTCTTAGCCTGAAGATCCAGACATATATTTACCCACCTAGTAGTTCATCTACCTGGACCGTAACATCCCAACATGGATACAAGAATGCTCTGGGAGATCTTCTCAAAACCTTGCTAAAGTCAGGATAACATCCACTGTCCTCCCTACATCCACAGATGTAGTCATTTCATCATGGAAAGCATTTGGCATTGGATTTTTTAGCCCTTGTATGCATGGCATATCTATGTTGGCTATTCCCAATCACCTTCTTTGTCTTCTTGTGCCCAGAAATGGCTTCCAAAAGGACAAATTCCACAGTTTTCCCAGGGACTAAATTGTGGCTGACCAGATTGTTCCTCAGATCAACAAGATTTTATGATGAATGCACCATTTGTCTTTCTCCACTCATCAGGACTTCCCCTGATTTCTACAGGCTTTCAGATATGGTGCAGGGCTGCCTCACAGTGATGCTGGCAAGCACTCAGATGCATACCATCTTATCTCACAGATTTGTGTGGTTCAATATTTCTTGACTCAATTCCCTTCCACTGCTCATAGTTCTCTTCTTGAACCCTGTCTCTAAGCAGAAAGACCAGAGACCTGCTGGTGAAGACCAAGGCAAAAAGACATTGACTATCTCACCATCCTTTCATGGCCCAAGCATTGTTTCTGTGTTCTTCTTGTGTGGTGTGTTTACCCTGCTGGGCAGCTGAACGCCACCACAACTGCTCTCTCACTCCCCCTCCTCAAAAGAAGAGGGGGAGAAGGAAAAAGCCTCACGGGTTGAGATAAGGTTAGTTGAATTAAAGGAGAGGAAAGAAAACAACAACAACAACAAAGATATATATATATATAAATATATATATACAAGCAAAGACTGTGCACAAGTGCAGAGGAAAAGAGGAAACAAGTTATTCTCCCATCAATGAGTGAAGTTCAGCCACGTCCTGGGACGCAGAGCCTCAA